>JAKEPQ010001000.1:8127500-8487500 GCA_024500445.1 Entomyzon cyanotis
CTGTGTTTGAAGCTGAATCAAACAGCCATCAGTAAAGCAAAGAATAACAAGTTCTTGTAGAATATCCAGTGGACAAAATAAAAGCTAAGTAAAATAAACAGCCCTTCTAAAAATGGACCATAAATCTCAAAATAAATATTTTCAGTACGTAAAAACTATTTATTAAGCCTGAAAACATTCCAGCTAACAGCATGCCTTGACAAAGAAACTGAGTACAGATTGTTGGCTTTGGCTGTACTGGGTTCTGCAGGGATGTAAAGCTGTCCCTTGGGAGACGTGATAACTCAGAAGCACTTGAATTCATTTTAGTTTTATTTGATAAGCCTTATAATGCCTGGAGCTGACTCCCCATCATGCCCCAAACAAGACTGGGGGTAGTAGCAAAAGCTGCTCTTGGTATATTTTAACTCAGATGGCATAACCCTGTGAGGTTTTTACAGTAATTCCATCCAGGGGTCCCAAAGGCACAGATGAGCTTGAATTAATAGACTGGTTAGTGGGTCTGCATTTCCAGTTGCCTAAAATCTGACTGTCTGTAGGTGTCAGGCCACAGCCAACAGCTCCTGAGCACTCCTGTGGCTCAGGAGGAGCTTCACCCTGCAGGCACAATTCCTTTCAGTATTCAGTGCTATATGGTGGAGGTTGTAGAGTTTCCTTGTGGCCCTACAACTGTGACACAAAATTTGGGTCTCTCTTTATGATGTGGCAAACATTGTACCTTCAAAACTCACAGCAACAGAGCCATTCTTTGGATGGGAAAATGAAAGGGAGGACATGACCTAACTCACACAACTTCTTAACGGAAAAGTTGGGAGCTAATGCCCCATCTCTGTGTTTCTCTTTTAACCTCTAGATAATGCTGCCTGCTTTGGAGAACACCTGTCTGAAAGGTTGCTGGAGCTTGGCTGCAGTGACTCAGTACAGTGGTGAGCTCTTGTGTCATGAAAACCTGGAGAAAGTGTGAGTCAACAAAAATTGCTACCTCCTACAGTCAGAGCCTAAGTGCAGGAGTCTGTAATGTGAGCTTAAATTTCATGTTGATGAGTTTGGATTTGACTCCAGTGTTCCTATGAGTGCTGAACTTTGTGAACCAAGACCCAGCAAGGACTCATTGAAACAAGATGCAGCCTCTAGATCTTGTTATGCAAATACCAGAGATGTCAGCTCTGTTGCTATTGCTATGTCACTTCTAATTTGCAAAACCTTAATGAAGTTGTTACTTACAGTGATTTCATTGACATATAAATGTTCTCCTTTACTGGGTTGTTCTGCACTGGCTTCTCTTGCACAGGGACATCAGGCTCAGCTGTAGGGTCAGGCTCTGATACTTCAGTTGTGCACTGTCAGAAATACATGGCAATACAAGACATTAATGTCATTGCCCTGCCTACAGAAGAAAACCTCCTTTAATTTCATTGTTTTGTTCAGTGCTCATGCTGTTTAAACACATTGGCTAATATAGCCTGGCTCTCCTCAAATCAGTCAATTCCCAGAAACTGAGAGCTAGAAAGATGCTTGAAACATACAAGTTAATGCTGGAATTACTGGCACTGTCAGACCAGGACATGAACAGCTATATTCTAAAGTACTACCACAAAAAAATTGTTGCCTTTTAATTTAAGCAGGCTGAAAAGGGAGACTTGTTCTTTGGGTGTGCTTAACTTAGAGCACTTAGATTATATGACCAATTCACACTGTTAATGTTATTCAGTAAGATGTACAGTTTGTGATTTCTGCAGAAAACTGACCACTTATCCTCTCCTGACCACTAATTTCATGGGAAGCGTAGAGAAATTAGCCTCCCAAATTAGGTGTCAAAATTTATACAAAATTACCAGTATGATTTCTCCTACTCCCTTGTTTCATAGTGAAATGCAGATATCAAAATGCACTGCAGTGTTTTAAAAGTCCTGCTTTTATGCAGCTTACTGGTGCTTCAACAGAATTTCAAAATATATAAAACTAATGTACTGTTACATTCTCTAAATGAAGTTTTCCCTTTCAGAAAAAAAAACCCCAACCCTATCCTATTATACAATAGGCAAAAGCCATTTACAATGAAACAGTCAATTTGGGGAATTTCAACAAAATCAGCAATGTTTTTGTCAAAATGCCACTTTGCACCAGAAAGATCATTTGAATGAGTCTAGTGTATTTTTTTCTTGTATAAATGAAAGCTCTATTACCTATTGCTTTATCTCTGCATTCCTTTTGCAAGGTACAAGTGGTTCCTCCTACCAGTTCCTCTTTGGCTCATTAAATGTCTCCTGTGTCCTTGGAGCTCTTAACAGACCAGCAGAACTCACAACTGATAAAGTACCTTTGCTAAAACATTGCTGGGAGTTTGGTAATAATCTTCTTCATCCTCTTTGATGTTTTCCTCTGTATCTGACAACAGCAGATTTTCCTTACTTCTTCCCAGAATTTTATCCTGCTGAAAGAATGGGTTTGTATTTAACAGGCTCAGTTATACAGATTAACATGTATTTTTCCATTTACAGGGAGAAGTAACAGAATCAGAAAATATTCACAAAAACATGGGAAGATATGTTTCTCCTTGAAGTGAGATATGATCAGAGCCAGCCTATTTTAGAAACAAGGTTTCTATATCTGTGCTTCTGCCTGTATTTTTGGAATTCAATGTACACAGACAAAACCAGCCACTGGTATTGGTACTTCTCATAGATGGATTAGTGGTAACCAGACTGTTGCCATCGATTGCATGATCACACCCTGTTATTTTGTTTAAAAATAGCGTCTTTTAAACATTTTGTGCATGAATCAGCATGAATTTAGGGTCACTTGCATGGAAAAGATTTTCTATTTGCACTTTGTTCTGAAGTCCTTCCATTAGGAAGAAAATTTACAGGAAATCTAGGAGTGAATTGGGATATATTTGTCCTTTTCAAGCAGCTTTTAACTGCTATCAAGTAAAGAATGAATTTGGGATTTCCCTGACTAATGAGAAATTTATTATCTTCTACTTCTCTGTGAACAAAAAGATACTCCAGAAGACTGGAGATCTGACATAGAAACCTTCATGTCCTAAGTGGTATTCTGCCTTCATAAATACCTGAAACATCAAGTCTGAGGCAATTTGGCAAGTCAAGGAGAAATTAATCCCTCCACAAAGTTTACCTTTTCAAGTTGCAAAGACAAATTGTTTATTTTTATGTCTCCTTGTTGACTTCACTACAGAGAAGAGTATGGTAATTAGTATTTAGCTGCCTCCCAGTTCAATTCTCAGTGCCATGTTTGTGATGCAACTGTTTTTTATCTCTACACTTACATCCTTGGTTTCCATGGTGATCATTTTAATAATTGCTAAATATGCCATGAATATATTACTCTTTTCAAGGTAAAGTAAATTAAACTAATTACTTTCTTACATGTAACAAGAAGAAACTGGCAATGAATATTAATTAAGGATTATCAATGCATTTTTTTTTCCTTGTTGGTATAAATGGCATTAAAATCAACTCATGCAATTGGAGTCAGGACAAACTTCAAGTCTCTGTTGAACCATAATAGGGATTTACACTGGAGAGAAAGTGGACTATGGAGAAAATTGGCTGTAGCACAAAATAGAAATGATACCTGGAGAACAGCTGAGTCATCAATACTTATAAGCTCATTAAGGCAAGTTATGTGTTGCCCTTAGAGAGAGGAACCTCTCTTTCAAAAAATCAGGTGTGCAACAGATCCTAACAAGGCTGCCTTGGTGCCTGCAGTACAGTAATGCACAGCACAGGATGATGCAAGTCAGGGCTCCTCATTCTGATGTATTTCAGATGTTGAAAGCTGTGTATCAAAACAGCTGATGCTGAATTACTGGGTCAGATGAGTTTTGGCAGCTCCAAAATGTGGCTTGAAAAGGAGCCAGGTCCCCAGATCTCTCCAGGGTCCCTACCAGCATGACTAGACTCACTGACATGGAGAATCCTGTTTACATGACTGATATCTACTCAGCTAAGAGTTTTCAAGATCTGGGCCTGGATGAGGGAACCACTGATAAAAAGAAAAACACATCAGATGCTTGAAATGGGGAGTCACACTACTAAAAGCAAGTAAATACAAGGGATTAATGAGGAAGTCAGTTGTCTAGATGTCACTGAGCGGAAAATAGGTCTGGAGATGTTAGCAGATGTTAAACTTATGAGGCAAGAGAAGTATTTTTATCAAATGAACAAACAACGTTGTTTCTTGTTCTCCATACAGCAAGGTTATTTATTTTCACACATGCCATAACAGAAATATGAGCTTTGTGCTATTCTCTCTGCTTCAGGCTAAAAAGCTAAAATCCAAATCCCTTATCTTTTAACTGGAATGGTCAGTCTGTCCTAGCTTGAACAGCTGCATATAATACCTGCTCTCTGAGGCATCATAAGTATGAGAAGAATTAATGAGTAAGACAGAAGAGGTATGCATAAGGAAGAGACACAAAGAGATTCTTGACATACACCCAGAGCAGGACTGGTTAAAATCAGACCAAGGGTTAACTCAGTGCATTTCAGAGCTCAGACTCACAACTGAATAAAGTACTGTGCATCAGCTGAGCTATGCTGACTGCCCATGGCATTGCAATGTAGTTTCAACTGTTCACTTCTTTCCACTAAATTTAGCTGTATTATCTCATACTTGCTGTCAGTCTATACACAAGGATGGTGATTGCAGCATATGATTTACCACCCTGTTAGCTGTGATAGCAGAACAGACCCTTTGCCCTGTGTCTCAGCCACTCCAGGCCATAGTTCAGTGCATAAACTGTCAATAAAAATGGGTTTAAGCTGCAGAGTGGTGTTGTAGAGCCTTGGCTGTGCCTTCTGTCCTCTTGATTCGGCTGCAAAGGCAGAAATCCACAGCAGAGGAAAACTGCTGCAGGCACTGGTTCAGGGAACACAGGTCAGAACACTTAACCAGTAATACATGATAACATTCATCTTTTTATCTTTCCAAATCACTCCTGCTAGATATGGAAGTGAAATTACTTGAAGACATATTAATGCTGACAGAAGGTCAGTTCTGAGATCTGCCTCAATTTAACAAGCCCTTGTTCTGTAATTTAGTCACATTGACTCGATTGCTACTGGCAAAGGCTGAAGAAATAAACCATTTAGGAACAACTGTGGCAGAGCTGAGAAATGTGCTGGGAGGGGAAAATCCTCAATCAGTGCAACTGCAGAGCTTTCTTCACAGGGGTGTGAGGGCTGCCATAGCTTGCAGTTGCTGCACAGAAACTCTGAGGATCTGACTCCAAAAATCCCAAACAAACACAAGTATTTCAAGCAAGCTTTTAGAAGATTATTTTCAGTGGTAAACAAGAAAACAGACTAAATATTTAGGAAACTTTCACAGTGTAAATCAGCTCAGTGTGTTGGGAATAATGCTGGATAATCTACAGATCACAGATACCCAGGTGAGATAAAAGCCAGTAGTCACTTCTGCAGACAGAACAAGGCAAGAGCTGTTTGATTGGCTCTGCTCACCAGGCTTGGAAAAACTTCTCTTGGTGAGTCACACTGAGCCTGAGGAGGGCCAGGATCTGAATAAGGCCTGTTCTTGTCTTCTGAGGAACCATTCTCCTGTGTATAAAGGGAAAAAAGTTGACTCCTCAGAAAGATACACTGGAGGTGCTTCACCCACACTCAGCTGCCTACGCTGGGCCATTTGTACACAGCTTTGTGACTACAGAAACACAGCAATTCCTCGGCTGCTATTTCACCCTGATAGCTGGACTGCAATTGCTGTGGGACAGCAGCAATGCCTTCCCTCCTTTCTATTTAAATATTGAGGGGAAAGTCTGCACAGAGGAATTGGACCTGAACTCCTCTCTAAGCTTTACAGCCTAAAAAGAGAGAGATAAAGAAAAGCACAATCACAAATCAGGAGGAATGTGGCTAGCAGCTGCCAAAACAATCATCACATGCCTCTGCCAAGGCATGTCAAAGCAAATCTTTGGGAGTTAACTTGATGTCCACTAACATTTGCCAGTCAGTTGAGACAACCAGCAAATATTGTCTCACTGCCTTTACTCACATGCACAATTTCCTCAAAAGTATTTCCCTTGTGGGAACTCTATGATGTTACCATTCAGATCCCACTCAAGAACCCCACCAGAATAGACCACCCAGGTACCCACTGCAGAAGTTCTGAACAACTTTTGATGGAAGAAAGCAACTATGCAAATTTCACAGTCATGCCTAAGCACAGACTCATTATTAGGGATGGTTAATCTATTTACCTTCTGGTAGCTTTGCCTTTCTGTAGAACTGGTCATATCTACAGAATTCAAGAACAGTGGCAAAGAGGAAGGGCGGCTTCTGACTTCTGGATTTGGAAGATCTTGGTTCTGGAAATAAGGGAAGAGCAGTCTAAGAAAACAGGCACCTGTTGGGCATGGGCTAAAATATACCAACACATCCCACTAGCGCAAATTTTACTTCTAATGGCTCAGAGGCATTGTCTACATGGCGTTTTTCAGGCAGATATAAGTTTGCCCTGCTTGCACTTTGAGCTAACAGGAAGCTGCAGGGATGTGAGAACTTAGTGCTGAGTCTAAACTGGTGGGCCTGGCTGGCTGACAAGGTACAGAAACTTGGGCCTGAGCTTGAGCTGCCAGGGCTTCCAGCTGGTTCATAACATTGACAGACTGATGTAAAACAACAGGGAAATATAACCAAAATGCACCCGTTAAGTATCACACATTAGTTTTCATTCTGATGCATCAAAGGTGCAGTTCACTGCAGCATAATATCAATCATCTCCTCATTTCCATATGGTTTACTCTTCAAAGAGATTCCTTCAGTGTAAAATCAATCTCAATGCAGACAGACTGTGCAATGGCTGCTTAATGCATAAAGCCAGGCTACAGGATTTATATGAAAATGAATTTCTGAATAACCAAGGTCAGAGGCAACTTGCAAGGCAAAAATTGGGAAAATTTCTTTGCACAGTTTTCTAAGGAAAATAGAAACATCTTTTTTTTCTGAAATCAAGTATAGTAACATGTCACCTGAGCGCAGCATCCTCCTCTTTTGTCCTCCCTGCAGACCGAAGATATCACAGTGACCCAGTCCTCTGTTTCCTGCCTGTAGGTTGGAACAACAG
Source organism: Entomyzon cyanotis (assembly GCA_024500445.1). Classification (NCBI taxonomy): domain Eukaryota; kingdom Metazoa; phylum Chordata; class Aves; order Passeriformes; family Meliphagidae; genus Entomyzon; species Entomyzon cyanotis. The sequence continues at coordinate 8,134,608 of JAKEPQ010001000.1, forward strand.
GAACAAAAACTTAATGACAGGTAACACACAAGGGCAACCCATTTGCCTACCCACTTCTTCTTATGGGCCCCAAAATAGCAATTCCTGAGATCAACAGAAAAACTCTGCACATTCCTTTCAGGATGGAGTGCTCGGTAGGTCATAGCCAGACGGCAGAGTTTGACTTCAGAGAGAAAACAAGGCTTGGGAATGCATTTGGGCCATCAGGATGAGAAACATGCCGTGAAAGGATGGTTGAATCTGTTTTTCATGCTTGCAGTGGATTTAGCTGGATTAATTTTGGAATGTTTCCCACTGAGTGAGGGCTGTGAGAGCCGTGCCCTGGGGAAGGCGTTGGGTGGCACGCTCAAGTAACACTCAGGTATGTGTTTTTCTTCTGTGCTTATCAGAATTTCACACATCAGCTGCTCTTCTGCAAAAAGGCCAAAAATCCTCTGACAGGCTCGTGACTGGGAAACCAAACAGGAGATGCTGGGAACCAGCAGCACAGAGCACTGTGACAAACATCCTCCCTCACCTGACTGAGCTTGGGCTGATCACCTCCACAGAAACAGTTTCTGCCTCTGCTGAGGACTCAGCTGCATCCTGCAAAAGCAGGGACCACATCACCCTGCTGCAACAAGGGCCCCAGTCAGTCCTTCTGGGATCTGTTTTCCTTCAGGAGAACTTTCGCCTTCAGTCTGCTTCCCTTGATTAATAACCTACTTTTTGGGCAATATTGTTCCCTGTGGTTTATCCCTAAGGAGCATAAGCTTTTCTAACTCCCAGGAGCTGCTGGGTGAGAAGGCAAGGTCTCTGCTCTTCCTTGTCCCCTAACCAGCACAGTTTGGAATGGCACTGCCATGCTGAGGTGCTGCCACTGCCATCCCCACTCCCAGCCCTGTGCTCCCATTGCTTTCCCATGTTGGATGCTGTGCCAGTGTGGCTGCAGGGAAGATGAGCTCACCTGCCTGAACCAGCAAAAAATTAACCAGCCATGAGGGGGGACAGGAAACGACATAGAAAATAACTATTTGTTATTGGATCAGCCATGAATCACCTCATCCCGGAGCTGTGCCATCAGTAACTGAGGCTCAGAAGGGCAGAGAGTGGCTGTGAAGGAACAGGACAGTGCCTTGGGGCAGGAATTTGGTGCTACATTCACACTGCTCTCACACTGCTTTTGCACATCTAGCTGTGCCTACCTGCTGCTCCCAATGAGGTAATAACATCTGTTCCCAGTGCTGATGGACATCACCTGCTCGGGAAGGCATTTAAACATCTTCCTCACCGTTTCCATAATTTCAGCATTAGTTATGCCAACTTCAATACTTATGATTCTGTGGAGATAACCATATGAAACATCATATAGAACTCTACACAGTTACATACAAATACACAAACACACATATATGTGTGTATGTCCATATTTTACTCTAAGCACAACACAATATGATGAGATCTGCAAGGGAAAAGTTAAACATTTTTCCACGGAAAAAAGTGCTCAAGAAAATAAATACACACATTCAAAAGAGATGGTCTTTCAATGAAGAAAACCACGAGGCAAAAAGTTAAAATTAACATTTACAAAATGTCCAGACTATGGATGCTCATTTCTGGAAAAAGAGGCTGTTGGTTTAATACAGGATCTTGAAAAGAAATGATAGTAAGAAAAATTTCTTGCAGAAGTTTTTTAACCACTATAAAACAATAGATTTGATTTGAAACTAATTGTATATTAATAGTGTTTTAATGGAGGGGAAGAGGAACAGAAGTACTCTTAATGGATACTTGAAGCACTTGAAGCACTACATCCATTAACTTTCAAGAAGCTAAATTAATAAAAATAATAACAACAGTAATTATGGTAATAATGTAACCACATACCACAGAGCAAGCTGCAATAATTTTGAAAGCTTCACAATGCAAATGCTTTTAATGGAAGAAGCACAACAGCAATGGGGTGAGTGATCTCCACGCCTGGATTCAGTGAAATTCAGGATTTCACTTCTACATATATCATAGCTGCACCCAAAGCCTACAAAAGCCAAAGGGACCCTTTTCTGGCCTTTGCTGGGTTTGAATCAAGAACCTCAGTCAGGATCAACTGCCTGTGCAATCAGTGGCCATTGAAGAGGGCTGATACATGACTTAAAATAAAAAAGATGATGCATTTGAGTTACATACTGATCAACAGCTATGGAGCCTTTCACATGTTGGCCTTTTAGATACTTCAGGATGTAATTCCCCTTGCTGGATTTGGACAGGACAAAAAGACGCCTTTTCCAGGAATTCTGCCAAAGAGAAAGCAATTTGTTTCTCATTAAAATTCAGGATAGCAGATATGAGGGATTTCTGAAATATGATTAATCTGTGCTAGCTACCTGGGAACTGAAAAGTTGAAGAGGTGGTGATTTGATGAGGAATCCATGCTTGCAGACTCCACCTTCAGGGCAAAATGTATTTTGAATTCTCACTAATTAAAGAGAAATGAACAGCTCCATTACTTAACTTGCTGCCAATTAATCGCTTAAAAAAGACCTGCTTGAACTGGAAATTGTTGCTGAGAACTGTGTTTCTGTGCTTAAATGGCCATAAAACAAACACAAATCAAGGCTATAAAATATTGAGCCAGGCGCTGCTTCCCTGATGGTAATGCTGACAACTGGCCCAAACTGTAAACTAATGGTAGTGAAAATGTAGGGGCTCAGAAGATATCAAGAGCTGCTGTCTTATTTAACTGTTCTTATTTAACTTTTGGGATCTGGTCTTATTTATCTTCATAATTAGTGATCTGAAATGCACCCCCAATGAAATTCATAGGTGGCATTCAATCATCTAAGGATAGGTCATCTAACAACTTTACTGCTGACAAATGTTGGTAAATTTTCTACCTGCAGAATTTCTTTTACTTGTAGAAGCCATCCTGATTGTTTCTTCCACCCAGAGGGCAAGGAGAGCAAAAATCAACGTTGAAGTTAATTCCTTTCACTCTGCTTGCAGCTGAGCAGCTTTTCACTGCACACACAGTTGGTGCTGAGAAAACAACAAAAATCTTACAAGTGTTAATTCTCATACTGAGGATTAAACTACATAAAATTACCACAGTTAGTAATAATTTAAATATATTTATAAATAATTATTATACATTATATGCTATATTTAACATTTTATAATACAATCATAAAACTAAAAATAACAGATATTATAAATTTTTGTGGCCAAAAAGATGATTTGCCGAGAAGTGGTGAGAGTTGCCAAGAGAGCTTCATTTTGCCTTTTCTTCTGCACTAGTCACAACACCTGTAATCTAGGAATACTGCATCCATATATGTTTCTGACATTGCTTTGCCAGCGTGATCAGTCCTGCATAAAATAGGCACAGCTTGGCCTAAAGAGTTTAAAATATATATAAAAATACAGTTATAATAGTATGGCAGTTTAAATAATTTACAAGTCTGTAGTATTCTTAATACAATGCCTTTTCTAAAGTTTCCCTTTCCCTTACCTCAAAACTCTCATTCCCTGTACAGTCAGATCTTGGCTGGAAGTTGTTTGTTATCTACGAGGAGGTTACACAGACCCACTTGTGCCACCTGAAGCCCCAGAGCCTCTCCTGAAAGGGAAAATCTGAAGGATTACAAGTGCTGTTCTCTGGTTCTTTGCTGAGCACCCTGGCTAGAATGAGAGATTTAAGGACTTTCCTATGTTTCTGTTTCTTCAGTGATTTACTCCATGGTGCCAAAAGTAAACGTGGTAAAGCCAGGAGTGAGGTGGTCAGGAATGGGGTGGGTTACGTATGGAATTTTACCCCTGAGACACAACTAAAGCTGTAGACTTTCATTCCTCCTGTTCCAGGCCATAAATGGGAATGGCCCACTGCAAACTTAGACCTCCATCGGAGGTCTCTGCACAACATTTCTGTCTGTATTTTTTGGAGGGTTTTTTTAGGGAAACCTTTGCAATTTTTGCCTTTTGGGGATAAAGACTTGTTGCACAAATACTGTTATAAAATTTGCTTCTGGAGTTTTCATCTGTTGCCTACCAGAAAAATAAAAGGACAAAAAAGCAATTTCCAAAACTAAAAATGACTGCACACGAAGTCAATAGTAGGGGCACATGCCTGGGGTTGCAATGAAAGGCAATGCATTATTCTGTTCAATGTGACTGACAGAGTCACCTCAGCTGGCAAACAATGCAATTAATACAAAACAATGTTCCAAGAGCCTATGACAGGATAAAAGTCTCTTCTGGATGTCAGTAAAAGTCAAGATTTCCATGTGGGAAGACAAATACCTGTGAGATTAGTTGTGCCATCTCACTCTGCCTTTTGAGAAAAAGTTTTTAATTGTCACATTTAATTGTCTTTTCAACAGAAAGCAACATTATAAATAGGTTATGTCTAATTCAAAACAGACAATGTCAATTCCATGATTATACCCCCTCAGATTTTCACATGCCTGGCATTAAGGGATTTGATTGCTTCAAACCTTTTGAAATGCAATGAGACACTTTAGTAAAAATGCAAATAAAATGCCCCAAATTATTAAGATGTAAGCTATTATAAAAAAATTCCAAGATAAGGAAAATAAACTATGTTAATACTTACAAGCAAAATGTCTTCATGGTGAAGAAGGTTTTAGAGAAATACACCTTCAAGTAAATCCAGATTCCCTGTATTGCCTCCTGCAGCAAAACATGATGTGTCCTTGCCCTGCAATGACTGCCTTCTTATAGTCCACAGATAAAAACAAACACCCTGAAATATGACCCACAAGGAAATGCCTATTTCTGCATGGGAAGAAAATTGAAGACTGCTCTGGAAAGGGGAAATCCAGAAGATTAATATTCACTTAGAAGCAATGAAAAATATGCACATTTGAGACAGTGATAAATGTCTCCTATACAGAGTAAAAGCCTGGAGACTGCATGCTTTTGTTGGTTCAGCTTTTTCAACAGTCCCTTCGACTCCCAAGCTGTTTCTAAAGCACAATATCCACCCATGACTGGAAGAAAAAGCAACATAAAGAACCCTAAAAAATCATAAAAGTACCATAAAGTGAAGCCAATTTCAGATTTAAACTGTAAAACTGTTTTCAGTAAAACTTCACCAGTAAAACTGGTGAAGCAGGATTTCCTACACTGCCTATGTCATGACAAGGTAATTTCAGGTTCTGTCTTGGCTATAAGTGAATTTTTGGGCTTCTCTCCAGAAACATTCAATGTATCATTAATGACAGTGGTTCTACACACTAAACCAGCTGGCTAATCCTGCAAATGGTAAGAGAATTGCTTTCTGACGGAAAATAGTAATAAATTTGATCAGGGGAAAGAGCTAAAACACCCTGCAGCTTTCAAATCACTGCTCAGCAGCCTGGCTCTGCTCGAGGGCAAGGGTCTCATTCTGAGTGGGCTCCTTCAGGCTCATGGGCTGGCACAGCTCTCAGCCATGCCAGTATCACCAGTCAGGGGCGATGTTTGTCAGTATGAAATTTTCTTCTTAAATAATATTAATGCTCTTTGGACATGATCTAAAGTGATGCTCATCTAGCAGAGACACTGGTCCTGACACAAGGGAATGTTTTTCTCTTTGTCTTTCACTACTTCTCTAAGTTATCTTCACAAGTTATTTTCCTCTCTGGAAGTGTATTCAGGTATTTTTCCCTGATATTTCTATATCTCATATACTAGAACTGGCCTGAAGGATAGCTCTGGAGGCAGGGGAATATTGTTAACAGAAATTTAAAAATGGGCTAAACCTAAAGCAAATAACCACTAATGAACTATAAAGATATGAAAAAGCTTCCAGAGAAGTAACAAATACCAAAATGTTGACTGGACGCATTTCTTATGGTAAACCAGGAATATCCTTAATGCCAGAAAACAATTTAAGATGGAGTTATTTTGGCAGAAGTAATAGGAAGAACACTTCCATATGCACTGCTAGACCACTGTACAATTTACGGTATAAAGGGCAAGATTAAGCACTGGTAGAGAAGGATATTTCCAATAAAATACTTCCATTAACTTTGGTTTACTCCAAGAGAGGACATGGCCTGTCCAACCCAAGTCACCCAATGCCAAATTACTTTTCTAATCTACCTTTCCACAGACACTGTAAATCTGCTCTTGAAAACATACCAGAGACCAACTGCATTCTTTAAAGAGCAAGGGATATATTTTGGTTGGTTTTTACTTCACCAGATGGAGTGACAAACATGCAGATATACAAAGGAAATTTAAAAAAAAAGGTCTTTATTGATGTCATGTTCAATATGTCCATAAAACAACCATTTTTTTAATTCAAACAACTGTAAATTTGACTTATGAAAAAAATATATGTTTCACTATGTCACAGTATTTGTAAGAAAATAAACTTAACAATTTGGTAACTTGGCTTTCATAGTATTCTCTTATTTTCTTAGAAGATTGCAAAAGAGTATGGAGTACATTAACTGGGAAAAGAGTGAACAACTAATCCTTCATCAGTTTAACCAAATCATTAAACTCCCTTGATTGAGCTAGCTACCAACTAAAGTGAATATAAAAAGTAGAAATATAAACATCACCAACGTAACTCTAAAACACAAAATCAAGACTATACAGTAACTAAGAAGGCACTTCTAGTTTCTGATTCAAGTAAGCATTTCCAGTTTTGGCAAAATTCCTCATAAATAGAAGTTAAATCTAAACATACATTTGTTACTGGAACATGTAATTCTATCTTTCCAACATGAAATTTTATTGTTTTATAATAAAGCCTTGTCATTAACTTTCTGATGGTTCAAAAGTTCTGAATCAACAAGCACATATTTTTATTTCTGCAAGCAAAAGAACTGGTTGTTCTATCAGTCAATTGTCATTTGCAATGCAAAATACCTTTATAATAGCACTTTAATATGGTACCATCCAAGTAAAATTTGCCAATCTTTTACAAAGATTTTAATTTTGATTGTCCTATTTGTTACATTTACATACTGTTCTGGTAAATAATCTAAAAATACTGATTTTTTATACATTCATCTTATGCTAGAATGATGACTAAGTAAACTGACTTTCAGACTAAGCACAGAGCAACCATTAGCCTTCATTAATAATGCTCATTAAAAGGAAATGAATATATCAGACTGAGAAGCACCCTTTCAAATAGCTACAAACTGTTTTATCACGGGACATAGCCATAATATGATGGTCTTTGTAAACTTCCAAGGAGGTTATGGTTCCACGAGCTAGCAGTAAAAGAGAAGGAATTTCAAGATTTTTCGGTTTTATTCTTCATTTACAATCTGCTTTCTGTGAAAAAACCTTTACGGGTCAGGTAGCTGACTCATAACATCTTCAGTAGCCATAAATCATGACAGCCACACCAAAGGAAACCAAGACACAATAATTAGTAATAGCTGTCAGGATGGCCCACAGCATTTACTTCCTTAAAACATTGCATATTGTCCATCCATCAGATGCCCCAGCTTATACAATATAAAAATCAAGTGTTATCACATTTCTGTTATTAAAAATATGTTACTCCTGTTTCTAATCACATCTCCACCCAAAACCATAGCCTGACCTTTCACCACTGGCTGCATTACACTTTCAGAAGTAAAGTTCCTTCGTGAGCATGGAGACCACACAGGGAATCTGTTTCTTCTCGCTGAAGCGCGGATCGTCAGACTGGGACTCGAAATTGGTTGCCACCACATAGTTGACTCTAGTGAGGATCTGCATGATTTCCAGCTGCTTTCCATGCTCATTTAGCACAGAGCACAAGGACTGCACAAACCAGGAGCCTCTTCCAGGATTTCTCCAGGAGTAATAACCTGACAGGAGAGACAAGGAAGAAAGTATGTGGGGTTAATTTTGCTCTTTTGTGTGAAAGATTCTGGGCAAAGATTAACAGTGCACACGCAGAAGGCTTAATTCTTATGTCATACATCCTACCTCATTAGGGTTGAGAATAATGTGTATTAACTCTCCACACTGCACATTATTCAAGTACTACTCTACATTTTGGCATTTGGGAAACTGCAAGAAGTAATATTTCACCAGTTTCACCTCTGAGAGTAAATTTTGTGCTGTAAGTGTTCCTCTTCCTGCCTTCATCACATACTCAACATCCTGGAACATGGAAGGGCGGGATTCCCAAAAAATACTACTGCCTTTGCTGTCTGTAATCTCCATTTTCCTCTATGGCCAGTGTAGAATGTGTGGATACCCAATGTACAATATATCATCCATGAAGGTCCATCTACAGTCCAGTCAATAAGGATGGTGAGTTTTCAGGCTTCTAGCCCCACCCCAACCCCCTTTTCTTTACCTGGCACTGTGGAATATGCAAACAGAAAATCTGCTTCTACTGGGATTTTGTATCTCGGGTTGGCATCTGTTTCCAGGCTGTCATTGGCAGGTCCAGAGTCAGTTTGTATACCTTCATCAAATTCAGAGCCTCTGCAGGCCTGAAAACAGAGAAGATAAATAGAATTTGTCCAGTAAGGAAAAACAAAGAAATATAATAATTAGTATTCACCAACATTTTTAATGGATTCAATTCTATGCAGTACTTTGCATGCATTAGAAGCAGAGATGCAATTCTGGGGGATATCTAATTGTTCAGTGATAAAGTTACTAGCTCACCCTTTTCAAAATATACATCCTGTAAGTAAAGGGAGGTAAAGGTATTGAAGTTGTGCATCTCAGCTGTTTGTCAAAAAGTGCCATATCAGCGTTAGTTTATTCCAACCATGCTTAATTTTATTAGTTTAGAGTCATTCTCAACCCTCAATTATTACATAACGCTTTGTGCAGTGTGACTTCTGGACAATTTCTTTACAGTGGACTCCACAGGTAAAGACTCTACAGTGTGGGCAACCTGATCCGGTGTTTGACCACCCATTACAAGTATATTGCATTTTTAATATTTTTCCATGTATCTCCTTGATTCTTAATTTTCTCTCAATCATGAGTTTAGCTAAAGGGCACACTGGGACAACAATCTGGGGTGGGTAATTTTCAGCCCTTGATCAGTAACTTTGACTGACAGCTCTTGCAAAAGAACAAGTCTGACTGGCTTATATAACAGGGCCGCTTGTCTTTATTAAGAAAATTTTAAAGTCTATGAAGTAGCCATTTCAAAAGTATAATTAGAAGAAACATCACTTTAGTAGTTTGAAGAGTCTAAAACAGACAGAGTTTTTCACTTTGAGGATGAGGATTAATTGATGGGACAGCCTAGGGAAAACCACATCTGCTGCAACACTTATATATAAATAATACTACGTATTATGTACAAAAGAGAATTCAGAACCATGGTATGACAGTTAATACCATTTGTAACAGCTGTCTTTAAAAGTTTAACTAATATGCAATTAATTATATGCTAATTTAAAAATGCAATATGAATTTTTGGGCTACTGAGGAAAAGGAAAATGTTTGTTTTAGCAGAATGCAATAATTTGTAGAGGCAGCCTTAATTCAAAGAGACCTGGATAATATTATTCCTACTGAAAATCATGTACTGTCCTTGGTTCTGTCTGCACAAAAGGGAGTTTATCTTTAGCTTTGAAGTTCATATATTATCAAGAGAATCCATGGACAAAATTAGTTATAATATTCTTAACATCTGTGAATCTTGTATATCAATTATCTTTTAGAAACAAGTATTTTACCTTTAGACAAATTCTCTCAATGCAGTTTTTCAGTAAACCTCCAGCAACATTCAGTAAGTCAAACTACACATTTTCTCTAGAGCAGACAACCAACAGAGCATGTTTTCCCCACTGCAGCAGTAGGATACTGTATTTACCTCAGGGCTATTACCTGAATGAAAAACAGTTTGGGTTTGCCTATAAGGCTTTTACACTTGTCCCCTCTGAACAGTGCAGTCAGACTCTTGATAGCCATGGGTCCATCTGTGCCATAGATGAGTCCTTCTTCCCCGTGGCTCAGGAGAATGCAGGCAAAACAAGCTGCATCACTGTGGTTCTCCTCGGCAGCTACAAGGGAAATACTTCTTAGTCAGAAGGAAGTAACATTTAAAATGGAAATTATATTTAGCAAACACATTTTTCTGAGGCTACATATACACTGGGCCTCTACTGCCAGGCATAAGGAGGAGTGGATCACTTTTTACAATGTGATGAGTACCTTGAGTATGTGGATGAATCCTTCACTTGACCCTGAATTCAGCCCACTGGAATCAACAGGCTGAACTCCTTATCTAATATGACAAGGCTCTCCACCTAATACAGAGGAAAAGTGCTTCACAAGAACACTGTGCATTTCTGAATTGATGTCGGGGGGATGAGGTGGGGAATTAAGCCCAGTCCATTCAGAAACCAAATCCTTCCATACAGAAAACTGTATGTGTAGGGCCTAAGCAATCTGCTCTACTTTAACCTGATTTGAGCAGAGAGCAGATTCAATGACTTCCAGAGGTCTGTTCCATTCTAAGTTATTGTATGATTCCAAACTTTTACCTTGCTTCAGTAATTTCTCCATATCATCACGGCTTCGGTCATTGTATGTATGAACCTCAAACCCTAAGTTTTTAAAACTCTTGGCGAGATCTCCAGCATCTTTATCGGTGCCATTGCGTGTGCCCATTCCTGCCAGGAAACAAAGAACATGGCTGATTGCACATTACACAACTCGAAATGATTCACGTGCTCAAAGGTAAATTTTGAAAGTTATAATTGATAAACTTGAACAATGTCTCGGTGGCATGTTTTTAAAACAATCCTCTAGCAGCACTGAGAACAAATTGTGAGATTTTAAAAATAATGTGATGTTCAGTGTTAACATGTATCTTATCCTGAAAAATGCTGGCATGCCTCCAGCACCTTTCAACATACGACCTCTAAGGATGATTCGTCTCCTTTTGGTTGTGCAGTGCAAACAGGCACAAAGCACCCCATGGCAAACCTGTTGAAAAGTGTCCCTATTATACCCAGTAAAAGGAACTGATACACAATCTTTGGGGAAAACAACTTAATGTGTTTGCCAAGTGTATGGGAAAAATCCTAAAAAGTTGACTATAACACAAGTATGTGTCTGCTTTGAAACTGTATGTGGTCTGAAAAGTCAAATGCAGGAGTGTGAACTGAGCACAGCTACAGCTATTAGCTTTTGTAGCTCATAGCTGTGGCTCAGGGACAGAGAATTTATAACATGGGTTGCAGATGCCAAAGTTCAAATTTTAACAACGTAGTTTTAAACTCAGGAACAAAGGTTTAGTTTGAAGTTGGTACAGCAAGGAGACATGGTCTTTGACACACATACTGAAAAGATGTGGAAAAGATGTGGAAAAGACGTGGAAAAGATGTGGAAAAGAGCCATTCTAACTTAAGTGTTAGAGAACAGGAAAAGTTTTAGGAGCAACTATTTATCAAAAAGGATGAGAACATTCATTAAAACTCCATTCCTAAAAATAAAATGCTTATTCATTAAAGAAAGTATAAAAATTCTATGGCCTGTAATGTGTATCATCAAGGGAAGAACATTACCTGTTTTGTCTTCAAAATTTTTGTTGTTTATAATAATACATTTTCCAACCTTCTTGTAATCCATATTATACTGGAATGTGGGTGTAACAATTCGGTATTGATTACTGAGAGAGGGCTTTGGCTGTTCTTCTTCTCCATTCTTCTTTTTTCTAGGTGAACCAAATGAAATTATTGTTAGTGACCAGTCACATGCACGGGCTGTTTATCGCAATTCCAACCATCCGTGTAGCCCTGCCCAACGTTTTTCCTTCTCTCATGTTTGTTTTCTTCCTTCACATTTCGGATCGAGGCATAAAGATCTTGTGATTTCCATGAAGTGATTATTGAGTGAGGTTGGATTCTGATGAGGGAAAATAACTGTGGAGTGAACTGCAGCCAACAGTAGGACACACAGATCCTGAGCCAGAGATAAAACAAATGGCCTAAATGAAGTCAGGCTGGCAGTAACCTTTTGCAAACTGTTTCTGGACATATTTCACTTTTACTGTAAGTAATTAATGAAAGAACAGACAGATTTCCCTTAATAACTATTCCAGGAACATAAGGTATGAAGTTTACCCAATTGTGTGATGAGATTTGTTTCCTGAATCACCATTATCCCTAAATTCTGGGAAGATTTAGACTAAGCAGTAGGTAGTTTCTATTATAAAGGTTATAATTGGGAACAGGTCGTGTTAATTTGGTCAGCCACACAGCAGTCTGATCCTATGCAAAAACCTAAGCACATTTTAATGTAATCATTCATACCTGAACTTCACTTCAAATAAAACCTAAGAAAAAACAACCCAAACCATTATATTAATGATAATTATTTTAATCATCATAATGCTAATATAAGTTTATTAATATTTATATTAATAAATATTTTCTGGTTATATGACTGTGTACTCATCTTTTTACTATGTGCAGGAGTTGCCGATTGGATTAGAAAGAAATGTAAAGGGATATCACAGACATAACTCACAGATTTAATCTAAATGAAGTATTATCAGCAAATCAGTTACAGTCAGCATGCACACCTGATGTGTAAGCAGGAACTCAGCAGCACTTGATTTTACAGGCGGACTTTTGGTCCAAGCAGGTGGCTTCAGGTGTTGGTAAGAATTTTCTGAAGCAGAACTGAAGCCAGGGAGAGCCTATAGAGTCTCATTCAATCTCAGAATTATGAACAAGCTTTGGAGCCAGCCCAGCTGGAAACAGTACTCAGGAAAGGGCAGAAGAAGCTACTCACACATCTCTTATTTGTTCCAGCATCCAGCTTCCAACAGTATTTATTGCTGATGTGTGAGAGGAAAACATAAGCTACCTTCACATCACAAAGAACTGTATAATACACTTTGGTTATAACAAAATTAGGTTTTGCCTATTATCTCGATTAATTTAAGTACTTTCACTATTCTCATTCTGACATCTTCCTAAAGAATTATTTAGCTATTTGCTTCAATAATAGCCTTCAGACATGAGATTGCTATGAATTGATTAAATGTTGTTTAGGTAATCTATTTTCTTACCTGCCTGATTTAACAATGGTTGTCTTTTAGCTTTAAGTGTCCTCTTTTTTATTACTAAAGGACAAGAGTAATTGGAAATTATAATAAACCTTCTTTAAATGAGTCATCATGTATAAATGCTACTGCAATTCAATTTTAAAACAGCTTCTTCTTATCTGTGAGAGTTTTCATGCTCTATTATAAAGGGCCAAAGTAAACAGCTGCACCTGGCAGGCTTTCATGAGACTCTTTTTACATGTGACCATCTGAATACCATGCCCTCTTTTAGACTTCCCTAGAGACCAGAAAAACAAGATATTGAATCACATCTACTCGAGGATTTTGTCTGATACTCTGAAAATACAGGGCTTTTTTTCTGACAAATTGCAAGTATTGGTGTTCTCCTTGCATATGCTTCTTGAGGGCTCTGGAAGCAATAATTAAATATGCTTTGCCTCTAGAAAATATTTTAGCCATTTTTATTCAGAATTATTCAGAGCTGTGTGATGTTAATATTACATTTGACTTTCAAAGAGATCTCAGATCCTTGTTTCAACCTAAAATCCCCACTGGTCCTCCATCACCAGACAGCTCTTTGCCAAAGACAGAAAAAGAAAAAATTTCAGAACAAGTAACCACTCAGGTCCATGAAGAGGCATTTCCTCGGCACACAGATTCAAGTTTCTACAGATTTATCTGGCTTCAGTGATTTCCTGAAAAAGCTATATTACCAACAGACAATGGGATATTTTCAAGGGGTTTGTGCACACATTTCTGTTTATTTCCAACCCATGAACAGCTGTGAACACACAGGATGACCCATTTGAGCAGCATCATGTTTGCACTGTCTGCTCTCCTAAAATGCTGGCAGTGATCTAACTCTAGCCCAGAAATCAGGCAGCCACGTTTCCCCACAAAAAGCCTCACTGAAAATAGCAGCAGGGGTTAAGTGGCACAACAACACGGCCATAAGACTTCTCTGAAACCATTTCATTCCCAAGTTCAACAGTTTGCACTCATTCATGCAGAAACACTCGTGAGTTTAAGGGATGTAATTCCTGCTGCTGGAATTCTCAAAAGCAGCTCTATGCCAGTCAATGGCAAATATCACAGACGAGCCTTGGCAGCATGTTTCCCCATTCCTGTACAGAGGATACAATGGTTTTATTCTAATGATTCCTCCCAAGCTGAACAGGTTTAATGAGACACTAAAAAAACCACAGCATGGTTACGCCTATCACTTCTTTACTGGCAGACAATACAAAGTTCCAGAAATCTGTTGGCATCAGTCCAAATTGAATGAATAAGGAAGCAAAGGTTGTGGATTATACTTAGCCTGGGCCTGCAGTCCAGACAGAAATTCTTTTTTGAAGATTCTGGCTCCTGTGCCAATATAGCACAATATGGGAATTGCCTGACTGGACTAAACTGACAGCATAATGTCCAACTCTTCAGCTTCAACAAGCTAAATCAGACCTTGTAATGATAACTAATAAAGTTATAAATATGTAATAATCAGTCCTTAACAGAAACGCCCTGTCAGTGACAGGCTGGCTTATGATTGAAAGCCTAAATCTTTGTTTTCTAAACCTTGAACTAGATACCTGTTAACATAAATGTTTACTGCTGTTCTTACTAAGCTTTCTAAACACTCTATTTTCCAGAAGGGTTTCTACAGGTTAGTTACATGCTGTTATAAAATGTTTTGAACTATGTGCCCTCTGCTTTATTTCATTCTGCTTCTCTGACATCTAGTATCTTTAATTTCCCTCTTTTGGAATTCAGACTTGCCTGGACTAAATAGAAAGTTGAATTACATGACTGTTACTCATTCTTCAAGTCTTAATTACAACTGTGCCATTACTCCTCACTCCATTAGTGGTCACTGATCCTTCCCTTACACAGAAATACTCTTCCCATTACTGCTGTCACATATTTCATGTTCTCTCAATTTGGCCAAGAGTTGAGCAAAACCAAAACTCCACTCTGGCTCTCTCATATACTTTGCACATTTTCACCCTCACTGTATCTCCAAATCCAGACCTCAGGCTTGACAACAGCATATTTGGGAATGTGCTTTCATCAAGTCTAGACTCAGTCTGTATCAACCCTGTGGAAATTATTATCAACTTCTCACTTTTCAAATAAAAACTAAAGCTATCCATGCCATTTATCATTTTGTTACTGAACTTTTAAATAGTACATTTTTTTATCAGCATGAGTAGCTAAAATTCTGTCAAAGTCAATGGAGATAGATCACTTGCACAAGTTGTGAACTTGATCATCTGAAGGACTGCTACTTATCACAATAAATCTTCTTTTATATTTTGAGTAAATTATTGTTTCAATACGATTCAAGATTGAAGGATAAAAATATCACGGGCAACATTTAACTATACCTAAAGACTACTTTGAAAAAATAAAGCAATGGCTCTTAGCAGCTGAGATTTTTCTCTCCTTTGCTTTCCTTTCTACTGGCACCTTCCTCAATTCCTTTTGCTACCATACATTAGTATGACATACCACCATACTAAGAATCCATGTGCTGGACGAAGGCTTCCTTAAGTGTTGTCTTTATTCATCTAATATTAATCTGATCCTTTGCCTGGCTATTTAAGTGACTGTTCTTTTCCAGGGAGAGTTGTTAAAAATGAAGTCTAAAAATGGCATTACAGAGAGATATCCAGGTTTTAAAAACAAGCTATAGTCCCCTTTTCTCCCAGGAAAGTTAGGGCCTTTTGTTGCTGTACTGAAAAATGTAAGCAGATTAAAAAAGAATTCTACAATTCTGATACCATTCAATTTAAGGGAGCAAGCAAGTCCACAGCACAGATATTCTCAGGTAATCTATCGATACTCATCAGAACTTTCATACACTTAATTGCTGTGGGATGCAAGGAGTCTTAAAACTGCAATGCTCTATTACAAACAACTGAGATGTTTCCCTTGGGACTTTTACATTTGGGGACCTCTTTACAGGCTTCATTTGAATAAGTTCCCCATTAAGTTACAATATTGTGGAGTAAGTGCATGGGACAATGCATTAGTTCTAAGGCTTCTAAAGAAACTTACGTAGCCCACATCACTGATTTATTTTTATGCAGTTTCTGTGGCTCTATGTTGCTCTTTCTGTCTAAAAAACCCCACTCCTTCCATTGTTGCATGCACAGTATAAATTGTTTGTGACTACTGCACATCACAAGTGCTGTTTGCTCTCCTGGGGGAAAATCCTGGATTTGACTTATTTATTTAAAAAGATAGCAAAAGGATCGACAGAACACAATGAAAATTCAAAGACTGTGATTGAATTCACAAGGCATCACAAAGCTATGTGTAGTAAAAATGAGTGTGCTGGAGACCAATTCAGAGTTATTCTTCCAAAAAAATTGAACAGGAAACCGAATTTATAAATTAGACAAAACAATGCTCAATTTTTTTTTCTATGTTTCTACCTTAGCCTCAATAATTAGTGCTCTGATGTGGTCTCCGTAATTCATGTGTCTGATGCTTTCTGATGATCATGCATTAATACCTCTTACTTCTGCACAACCTTCTCTTCAAACTACCAGGTTTAATATTTTTATCCAGCTTTAATACTTTTATCCAGTCTAATCTCACTGCATTTAGAACACCTCTAATTACTGTATACTCTCCCCACTTTGAATTTTTTTTAATCTTGAAACCTATTGGCAATAACAAGCAAAAGACATTTGTTAAACCTGACTAGAGCTTTTTAGATCTGAAGTTCTCCAAGCCAGACTCTTTTGTTTTTTGTCAGATCTTTTGGTAGTGTCACACAGATTTAGAGCTTCATGCAAATAATTGATAACCGTGTTGCCTTTTTTCCATTAATATTGCTTCAGGTTGGCAGAGCAGCAACACTTCTGGACAGGAAGAATATGTGGCTACTTGAATTGTCTTTTAAAAAAATGAATATTCCTTTACTGTTAAAAATCAGAAAGCATAAATTATATGGGATGAAGACTTAACCACAAGGTCTAGACCAAATATTAAAACTGCATTACAGTGCATTTGAAGGTGCATACTCAGGCTTGCAAATTATGTGCCAATAGAGAAACTAAAAAAAAACTTTAACAGTTGAAACAGAAGTCTCCTGAGAAAAAAGAGGCAATACTAATTGTATAGGAGGAAGTTCAAGTAAGCATTGCATACTTTCAATTTCCCTATTAGCAAATATTAGCAAATAACTGCTGACTTTGATAGATAAGAACCAACAAAATAAGCAGTCCGTAGATTATTTTAAAATATATTCCACCTAGATGTCAAAAGAGAACTGCAAAAAAGTCTAATGTTAAAGCCAGGATATTTTCCAACAATAGAAAGTCTTCATTTAGCAGAGAGAAGAAAAGTGGTCCTACAAAACTGCACTTAAAAGTTCCCCCAAAAGCATCTAAACATTATTTACCTTATATTGCTTACCATGGCAAGCAGATGCCTTACACAAAAGGCGTGAAAACCGACAGTTGCAATTTAGAATAGCAAACATAAACAACACAATATCACACACACAAAACCCAGGGGTCCTAGATTTCTGTTCCCTCTCATGATCTTTGTTCATCTATTGAAGAAATTTAAAATGGCAGTGAAATGTGCCCCACTGATAATACTGAAGTCTGAAGTTCATACTTGTCAATGACATGTAAAGTCAGTTCTGCCCTTGAATATTTACACATTGGTCTGCTGAAATGCCTAAACTTTAAAAGTAATTTTTTGGGAATGGGTGGAATAAAGGGAAATGGCCAATGTACTTCCTGGAACACCACAGCCCCTGATGAACACACTCCCCTTTCCTCCTGGGAGCAACAGGACTGCTCAGGCAAGAAAATAATGACTCCAAATGTTCTTGATTACAGGGCCACAGAATTAATTAGCCTTCAGTTTCTTTTTGAACTGCCAGTTAGTTCTTGAGGGCTTTTTGGAATCAGACTGTCAACTGACTAAACAGAGACAGTTTAAAAGTCATCAGAGGCAAAGCTTTTTCCTTGAATTAACCTGAAGTTAGGAAGCTACCGCGACAGTACCTCTTGTTCCCTTGGAAACCCCTGTCCCAGGCCCTTCAAATAACTGTAAACAGTAATTTTGAACAGAAAATACTGCTGAAGCAGTCTCGAAAGAAAGGAGTTAGGTAAACAATGAGCTTATTTCCTTGAACTTATCAAGATAATACTAGAGGTGGGAAGGACCTAAGCCTATCATCAAAAAATTCTTTCCAAGATAGGACTGAGTTCATTCATCCAAAAAAACAGTATCATACAAAAACCATACTTTTATTCTTGTTACGATATATGTAGCAGTGCTGATACAGATTTCACAGAAAATCTGCAAAATAAAACTCTTCAATTTATTTAAAGAAATCCTGGCATTTCCCTAAGTTTCCTAATATCACATCCAAGAGTACAACACAGAAAAAAAATATATTTATTAAGACCATATGCTAGCTATGCTTTGCCCAATTAACTTGATGAAAGGTATTAAACAAACCAAAATGAATTTTCCTTCTGCTGTTGAATAACTTTGGTGGAGTTACTCCGTATCTCTTGGCTGTAGTTTTTCCATTACAAAATGAAGCCTAAACAAACTTATTTCATAACGTAATTGCAGATCATATGGCTTCTTTCCAGGGGCATGGTAGTGCAGAAACTGATGCCCCATCCTCTAACCAACGGAGCCAATCTCAGTGGCAATCCTGTGCCATGAGCTCTGGGATGACCCTGCTGGAGCAGGGAGGTTGGACCAGATGAGCCACTGTGGTCCTTCCAACCTGACCCACTCCATGATTCTGTGACTCTGTCCAGTAAAGTAGAGAATAATTTTAAAATTCGCTATTTTGTACATCCATGCAATGCTTATGTCCAGAGTGTGGGGGTTAGCTTACTGACAGATGTCTCCTGGAAAGAAAATGCACAAAACAAAGGAATCCTTACTGTCCACTTGGGAGGTTTACAATGGATCTCAGTCCAGAAACAAATTCCTATCTTTGATTACTGCACATTAGTTTCCCAGAAGAGAAAAAACTACTAATGCCTGTATATAACTATTTAATGTCAATTTAAACTAAATACATTTTAAATACCACATCATAAGACATTTTTCAGAACCTGAGCTACTCTTGTAACTTTTTTCTTCCATTTTAGTTTCAGATCCATCTCCAATTAGGAGAGAGAATCTTCTCTGTGAACCTGGAAAAATTAGAAACTCCATCCAAGACAACTGAAAACTCACTGTGTAATGAAAGAGTTGAGCTGTTTGAAAGAACAAGCCTCAGACTACAACTTCTGGCATACTTTGTAAATGTCTTTTGGAGTTCAGATAGTTACATCTAAATATGTTTGCCTTTCAACTATGTTAGTGATGGCCTTAACTAATTCAAGTCAAAACCATGACTGTGATTTAATTATTATATACAAATGAAGCAGACCAAGTGCATTGAGACTAAGCCCTTATGACAAAAAAATTCAAAACAGAGACTTATGCCTAATACTGTCCATGTTTCACAACAGTTAAAAACCCACAGAAGCAAAAAAAAAAAAAAAAAAAAGAAACAAACAACAAACAAACAAACAAAAAAAACCAGGTAGCAGTGCAGTGCTCTAGCCTTTGTACACTTAATATTTTAAGGATCACTTACAACCCACATGACAATTTTGTGGTGTAATGCCTGCAAAACAGAGCTCTAAATTCTCAATCATCACTTTGAGATTCAGCTTTCCAATCAGCTGCATGATATCTGCCATGAAGGCCTCACAATATTGTATGCAACATAATAGCCAAATAACATTCAAAAGGTAAATTTTTACAAATAAAGAATTTTGCTTGCTGAAAGGCTTTCTGCTCATTTCTAGAAAACCTGTATGTCCATACCTTCCATGGGTGCTCTGGAAACTGAAATCTTGCATTATCATACCCTAGGTAGTATAATGTACATAGGCAACAGACAATTATATGCAAAAAAAAGTGAAGTTTCTTTTACCTTTCATAGGTACTAAGAGAAATTAACAGGTACATATGGATTGCTTGGAAAATGACTCAAAATACAGCAAGCCCTCCAAACACTAGTTCTCAGAGAACACTCTGGCAAGGATTAGCAATTGCAAAATGCCAGTGGAGCCACAATTAGCTTGCAATAACCACTGAAAGTAAACTGTTTTAGGGTATAAACTCATGATTTTTCCAAACAGGTGGCAGAGAACGAAGGAATAACATTCTACAGTACCTTGGCTCATCATCAAATGGTACTCCACACTGCATCTGAAAACAGCTTCAGCTTGTCCTCAGGAGCAAGTCTGATCTTCTGTGCTAAAGCTAGGAGCCCACCATGCTCAGGGTTACATTGCAGAGAGAAACAGGAGGCTCTGTGTGTTCAGGCCCCAGTGTTCGCCTGTGTCAGCAGTGGGTCACGCTGGACTTTTCTCTGGGGCTATTCAAACCCCCAGAGCCAACACCCTGCGAGCTGAGGTCATGCAGGCCTGATCTACCTTTGCTGACACGCGGAAAACACGCTCCCATTCTGTCCCTGCTCCTATAGAAGAGTACAGGAAAATGGATTTTGAGATGGAGGTGGGACAGCAGACTTCCCTTTGTGATACGTCCTTCCTCCTTGTCAAGACCTGATCCACCATTACCACAATATTTACACAATGAATGCTTCTAGCAAAATAATGCAAATTAGCATGCACAGTTTACAAAACCTCTCTGTACTTTAATTAATAGAACTATTTCCTAGATATTTAACCTCAAACAGTTTTGGTTTACTCTAAATTTGGCTTAAATTTGTTTGGATTGCTTTGAAAGCTTAAGCATGACACTACATAATAGCTGTGCTCCAAATTTTGTATAATATAGCCCAGAGTTTGCAGTAATGAAGGAAATAAACTACTACACTAAAAAGTAATTAGGATGCTTGAGTGTGATTACTGCAAATAACCCAGTGTTTGCTGTGCTTTATAATATAAAGTCTCTAAGGAGACTGGAAACAAATATTGACTGTGAATTAAAGAGTTCTTGTAATACAGACTAGACATTATTTCAAGATACTTGGGCTTTTCCTATGTGGTACATCCAGTAAGCATCCAAGGGAAAGTACACACACTGACAGTTTCCACTCATTGTTAAATACTCCTGCAGTGTTCTCCAGAAGTTGAGTTCCAGATCAAACAAAAATTGCTTTAATAAAAACACCAAAAAAACCCCAAAATCCTCCCTTCTGACTTCAAAAAGAGTAACAAAAATGAAATATCCCTTTTGTTTCACGTTACAATCTATTTATTGACTTTGTAGCAACTTTACCAGACTATAGATTACTTCTGAAATTTTGTTTGGCACTTCGGGGCGAACATAAACAATTGATATTTACCTTGTGCTAAGCAGAACAAACAAACTCCAAACAAAATTAAAATTGTACTGTGATAGATTTTGGAGCTGTGACAGTAAAAGGAAAGGTCATCACCCATTTACAGGACAGACTAAGGCACACAGTGACTTTCTTAGAGGCATAAAGGAAACATGAAGCTGAAACAGGAGGTCAGCTCAGACATCTGAGTTGCACACCAGAGCATAACTTCAGATAATGATTCATCAACTGTTATTTGCTTTAAAGTAGCTTGCTATTTTTAGTCTAGATAGGGATAAAAGAGATACTTTTCTTAGCAATATTTGCTTTGAAAGGCCTGTAATATTCTGATACTGAAAAACTAGTAACAGAATGGACAACTCTGGAAAACATATGCATCTGCATCACTGTGAAGCTACTATTAATAAAATGTTCTACCTGAAATGCAGCTTCTTTCACAAATCAATATAAAAATAAGCTGTTGTTAATCCCCATACAAGCCAGTTATGAGCTGAACTCGATGATCCTTGTGGGTCACTTCCAACTCAGAATGGATGTGATGCTGTGAAAAGTGGATGAAAAAGTGGTGGAAAATTCCACCTCTCCCCAAAAGACAGAGGAACAACAGAAAAACAGAGCTGAAACAAAGACAACTTTCCACACCTGTTGCAACTCCAAACTTGAGGTTCAGCTGAGGACGAATCTCAGAAATGAGTATTTATTCTTTGAAGGACAAGGCTATTTATTTTGAGGAATATGGCCATACTGAGACAAGGGTCATGAAGCTGAAATAGACAACTTTTGGTAACATCTGTGCTTCCCCACTGTGATGTCCTGTAACCCAAATAAACACTATACACATGATAAGGAAAGGCATATATCCATGAATCCTTTTCATCTAAATACTAACTTACAAATCTGGTAGGTATCTTAACAATGTAACTATCACAACCATTGAACTACAGAAGGCAAGACGCACACTGGCATTTCCAGGAAACCTTCAAATTAATTGAAAATCTCAAACTTTATAGTGGTTTGACTTGACAGAAATAAATATCTTACAGATATTTTGGTTTTGCAGTGTTAAACAGCTGAAATACTCTTGGTTACTATATGCTTGTGTACCCCACAAAGCCTCAAACTCCTCAGTGGGATTTTCTTAAAATTTATTTCATGTGGCTGCCTTAAGAGCTCTAGAGAATCATATAACTTCAATTGTAACTAAGTATTTGTAAGAATTGTTAAACATATATTTAAACTGTGTTTTCTTTTTCCAGAGAGAAGGGGAATATTGACTGTAAAACTAGACAGTAGGGCTGGAGCAGATAAAAGTAACCAGAAGACAAATGGTTCCATACAATTAAATTAGGATAAAACTGGTACCTAGATACTACTAGCAGTCACCCTCTTCTGCATTATATTTCTTCACTGAAGCCCATGAGCAGTCAGGATTTTTGACAGTGCAAGTGCAAGCCTTGGGAATTTTTGTATGCAGCTTTAAAAAACAAACAAACAACTTTAATTAGGATTTCGAGAAATCTTAGCTCTATTTAACACAGTGGAACTTCATTTTTATTCCATTTCATGTCACATTAGCTTTCCTGGAAGCTAAAATGTGTTTGCTGCTATCAATCTCCCTAATGGAGGTTCACAATAAAACACAAAAGATACCAAATTAAGATATTAAATCATCCTGTGGAGAAGCAAGGCTATATTTAAAGCCTTGAAAGTGTAAAAGGAGCACACACAGCATAGAAAAGAAAAATTTATATGGGAAAAATTATATTAGTGGCCAAGTATTAAAAAAAAAATAAAAATACACAATTGAAATATTTAGCTTATTCTTTGTTTAACCATGTTTTAAACTTTCGTTATGCGCTGCATAGCCAGACTGTATCCTGGTATTTTTGCCTTCTGAAACATAACTTTTTGCTCAACTGCAACACGGCCCGATTTTCGTCCTTTTTGCAGTACACAAAATTAATACCCTCCTGCCATCTAGTGGCTTAGAAAAACCCTGAGCCAAACACAGCTGGCAGATTTATTCCAAAACTTCTTCCAACTCTTTTTCCCACCCTACCGTTTTTCCTCACCAACATTAACTAAGCATTAGCACTTTTCCAAAGAGAAGAAAATACATCAAAGAAAATTCCCCTAAACTGCTGAGCCCCCAGAAGAATCTGCCCATGCTGGTTTGTTCTGAGCCTCGTGGTGTCCTTGGCAAAGCAGCCTCACAGACTTCTCAGAGAGAAATATACTGGAGTGAGTAAGACTTTGATTTACTTCTAGTTATGCTCGTACAAGATAGATCTCCAGTCACAGCCAGAGAGTGGCAAATTGAAGCCCACTGGAAACAGCTGATCTTTCTGCACAGCTTTGGATTTAGCTTTTCACTGCTCTGTTCTCTCAAATTAGAATTAATGTGCTTATTTAACATCATAAGTTACTTGTTTTCCTACTGAATTTACATATTTAAGCAATAGCAAAGAATTTCACTGAAAGTACTCCATAGGTGGTAAAGACTGGGTTGATATAACCAAAAAAAAAAACGGGACAATAAAATTGTAGTCACTCTAAAGCTTTCTAGGCTTCTTGTTTTAGAGATATTAGTTCATGTTGCCAAAATGAAACACTGGCAATCAGGACACAGAGTCATGGTGGGTCAAGTAAAAGTACATCTAACCTGGTATCTGGTACTGACCAGAATTGAGTCTGAAGAAAATAAATTGGATACAGAATATATTCTCACAGAGACTTGACTTAGGAACAACTCCACCAAAGTTCTTTACATCAATATTCCCTCTGGACCTTTCTTTCACACGTACATCTAAATACTCTTCTAAACTTATGTAAAATCTTGACATCCTCATATCCCCTGGCTTTAGGTTCCACAGTGACATTCTGCACTATGTTAAAATTACTTCTTTAAAACAATTAACACCTGTTTTAAACCTACTGCAGGAACTTTTCATTGGACGTCTCCTAGATTTCCTTTGAGGCACAAAGAATGATCATTCCCTCTTCACTTTCTCCGTCATTACAATCATAATTTTTGACCATATCCCATCCTCCTTTATCCTCTCACATTTGTCTCCCATCTTCCTTCAGGCCAAAGACTCAGTTTCTATAAGACAAAGACCTTCTCTCCATGCTTGGTTTTTTAAGACCTTAATTGCCAAGGACCTTATTCCTCTTCAAGCAATCGCCACTTTCTCCAAGAAATTCTTTTAGATTTCTCAAATATGTTTTTTTCTACAAAATCGAAGTTGAATATTCTCAATTACCTCATATTTAATCTGAGTAATTTTTTACTTTGGAAGAAAAATCTTGCAAATTGCATCTTCAAGGAGTTCCCAAAAGATGAATGCCTCAAAGTGATGAATAGAAAAATTATTTGAAAAATTTCTTATAGAAAAAAGTCATAGAAATGCTGATTATTGCCTTTTCTTCAGAAATTATTAACTTTGAGTTGCATAACTTAATAACAGTATTAGCATATCACCTCCTATAAAGAAGACCAAATCAAATATGAAAACACACATTTTATAAAGTTGAAAAGACACCTTTGAAAAATATTTGACAAGATTTAGAGACAAATGTTACATTTGTCTATTTGTTAAAATTAATAATACACATTCACATCATTAAACATATTTGAGGAATGATAAAATGAGACAGAGAAAGTACAATAATTTGCTTAACAGCACATCAAAAGTCTTCTAAGACTAAAGCATCTTCCCTTCTCTCACAAATTTGTTACCCCTATTAAACTCATAGACCAAGCAGCAAAAATAAAAGTATATTAGCCATGTATTTTCTCTGAATTACACTGTTCACTTCAATGTGAATATCCAATAGTAAAAAAAACCCCAAAACCTCTCTGTAAATGCATTAGCCTTTGTATTAAATGCCTCTTACAAAATCTCAATAAATCCAAAGTGAAGTATCCACTTGCTGATACTCCACAGTATTTATAAACTTTGCATGTTCATTTTTCATCTTTTGCATTTCCAGTCACATTATCCAGTGTTTTCAGGACTACAGACAGGCAGTAAATAGTTCTTGCTTCCTACTGATTTAATGACAGTAAGCTTATGCTTCAGTGAGACTACTATGCATTGAAATGAAAGGCTTTTAATGTATTCTGTAAGGGGTTACGTCTCTAGACTTGGTGAGGCTTCTTTGTGCTACAACCTAGATGGCACATCCAGGCTTTAAACTAACTTAGATAGTCAGCAGGGGATTCCAGTGATGCTGGAGATTAGCTGAGCTGAGTGCAGTAAAATAGATAATTAATGGCATATTCAATTCCCATCTCCACTAAAGGTCAGTGTTTAAGATGTGGGACTGTAATTGATGCTAAATGAACTTGGTGGTCTCTTAGCTGCCAAATAAAACTTATGGGAGATATTATAGGTTCCCCTATAGGGAGATAATATAAAGAAATGCTTTAAGGTACAGAGCAGATACATTAAATTCGTACAGCATAAACCACCTTTCTATCCAGACCATCTATAACATTGTAGACATAGTAAACTGAACATCAAATCAAGCCTTTTGATGATTCTATGATTAAAAGAGTAGCATGGCAGCTGATACAACAAGAAGAACAGGAGTACAAGTAGTAACTTACGTCCTAAAAAGTGAGAACCTGCTCCTTCTGTCTGGCCTTGCATCAACTGCATCACAGCCATCTTCATCACTTCCCTCTCCAGCAGAAAGATGCTGATCCTCCGACATCTACCAATAAAAGCACAAGAATGTAAGCTTTCCTCAGTGACAGCTCACAGTTTAGAAATAATTCTATAAACCAGACTGTTTATGGTGTGGTTTATAGAAGATACATGTGAAGTTTATAGTCAGTTTTATTGCATAATAGTTCCTCAAGAAAGAGTGGCTACAGATTTCTGGTCCTGAATTGACATGGCATTACATAAGTTCAGCCATCTCTATTATCTTGTGGCAGTTACCAAAAGGAAATAGTCTCATACCACTCTCAAAAATCCAGACTAGAGCAAAACTAAAAATAATTTTACGGTTAATGATCACAGAATTATAGAATAGAACCATAAAGCTGAATCAAAGAATATTCTGAGTTGGGAGGGACCCACTAGGATCATCAAAGTCCAACTCCTGGCCCTGCTCAGGGTAGTCCCAAGAATCACACCATGTGCCTGAGTGTGTTGCCACATCACATGAGTAATTCCCAGACAATTTTTCATGGTCTGGAAAGAAGCATATTGGGATGAAAGCAAAGGCAACTATTTGTATCTGCAATCCTACCCAGTACTAAAACACCTGGAGAGCTCCTGTGTTTTCATTTTCATATACACAGTCAAATGTGTGTAAGCGAACAAGCCCTGTGTATCTTCTCTGGGTGGTTTTAATTTAATCTAGATCATTAAGCCGTCGGGGAACTACAAGAAGAAAGGAGTCTGATAGCACAGCGATCTGCAGAGCTCAGCACGGGGGAGAAGCGCAGGGCAGATGCAGGACCTCCACTCAGGGTGGGATGCACTAAAACACCTTATCCCTGGCTCCAGATTTCCATCAGGAAATCAGCAGTGACTCCCGCCCCTTCCCCAGAGACAGGCGGATTAAATTTGCTCTTATCATCCATTTACCCACAAGAGCACGCGTTTGCATCGAAAACCACCCCGGAGACCTGGCAGCAGCAGCTCAGGGGCCACCAGTGGCTCCATGGCTGCACCACCTGGCCGGGAAAAGGGCTCTGGCTGAGGTTTGGGAACTCCCCGAGAATAGGAACAGCTCCAAAGCTGGGTCCAGCCTCGGCTTTGGCAAACAAGCAGCAAGCAGGAAGCGGAGCGCGCAGGCCGCGGGCGGGCAGGGCCTGGACAGCGCGGGGCAGCCGGGGAAGCGATCGCGGCGGGGAATGTCATCCTGAGGGGCGGGAAGCGGAGCGGCGGGCCGGGAACGGGAACGGGGGGCACGCAGTAGGAGAAGGGCTGGGAAGGGCCCGGGACTTGCCTTGGAGCTGGTCCGGCCGGGCGGGAGCCAAAGCGAAACTTACTTAAAGCGAAACTTAAAGCGAAAGCGGCGGGCGGTGCCCCGGGGCGGGGCCGGGCCGAGGCGGGCTCCCCTGGTGCGTCCCCATCCTCATCGCCAATGCCATCCCCGTCCCCATCCCCATCACCACCCCCAGCCCTGACCCTTGTCCCTGTCCCCGTCCCCATCCCTGTCCCCGTTCGCCCTCCAGCCATAGGGTCTCGGCTGCAGCCCCCCGGCCCTCCCCGCTCCCCGGGTAATGATGGCCACATCACAGCCAAACCGAAATTACCGCTTTTTAATAGCTGCGCTCCGTCACACCCCCGCCAAAGAAGAGCCTAAAGTTTCATGGTGGCACGAGATTGTCTAGATCTAAGGAAATTTTTCCCCTTATATAAACTTCAGTGGCATTTCCTTATCCTCCCAATTATTTTGCGTGTTGCATCTCTGCTAATTATGATACCCCACTGTGTAGCCGTAGCATCAGGCCCAGCAGTCCAGCACATGGACTGAAGACTGGCACAGTCTTGCTAATTACTCCTGGATGCAGGCTCCGATCCTGCAAAATCACACACCTACCCAGTGGTGCGTGGTGTTTAACATTCACTACCTGAAGAGATTCACATCAAAGGGACATTTTTCAGTGTAACTGCCTCATAATTGGCGCAAAACACAGGCATGGTAACAAACAGCCTTTTGCTTCCAGGCAGGTCAGCGGCTCGATGTGATGGAGGAGCTCTTGCCGTGTGTCTGCACGCTGCTGCTGGGACCCCTGCCTGCTTCCTGGGATTGTGCCTGTAGCTCCTGGTTGGATGCGTAGCCAAAGTTTTCTCCTGGAAATCAAACTGACAGGATCCCATGGTTCCTCTTGTGCCATCTGTTAGCCGCTTCTTTTCAAGAAGACAGCATGTCTTCCAAATCCATAATGGAGCACCATGGACAGCAGAGACACTGGAAATGTATAGATTGTAGTGGATGTGAGGAGAGGAGAGGAGAGGAGAGGAGAGGAGAGGAGAGGAGAGGAGAGGAGAGGAGAGGAGAGGAGAGGAGAGGAGAGGAGAGGAGAGGAGAGGAGAGGAGAGGAGAGGAGAGGAGAGGAGAGGAGAGGAGAGGAGAGGAGAGGAGAGGAGAGGAGAGGAGAGGAGAGGAGAGGAGAGGAGAGGAGAGGAGAGGAGAGGAGAGGAGAGGAGAGGAGAGGAGAGGAGAGGAGAGGAGAGGAGAGGAGAGGAGAGGAGACACTGTAATCACCAGAAATGACCAGCAGTGGCACCTGAAATTCAGAACATCCAAATATGCTTTTCTGATGATGTGTATGGGTGTTACCCAGAAAATCCAGAAATTACTTGCTTCTATATCTTGATGAAAATGTTTATCCATTACTATCTTGCCCCCACAGCCAAATTAGCAGATCTAGAAATGGCTTTGTTCTAAGGGTCATTGTATTTGCTATCAAAAAAGTGGTCTGATAATGCTTGCCAATTTTCAAGAGTTTACTACTGGAATTGGTTATGGGGAATTTTTGACTCAAACGGTTGATGAAACTTCTGTTTTCTTTGCACATTGGTTGCTGGCATTCACAAAGAGAAAGTTTGATTTCTCAGTGTACTGCAACACCTTTCTTAAATACATTTTAATTTTAATGCAATATAAGGTGCTAGGCTTTTTTTTCAGATAACCTTGCTTTTTTCAGTATGGAGTAAGGGAACAATTAGAAAGATACTAGAAGGAAGTATCTTGTTTCAGGGCATGGAGTGATTGCTACTTAGGGAAGGGTCAGGAAGAAAAAATAATCTCATATGGAATATGACACAGCTGGCTGTATGCATTACTGGTCAGGGGGAAGAGCCAGCAATGTGATACCTATAGCATCACCACTCCTATCCTTTACCCTGGACACTCAATCTAGTCCTTAAAAACATTAAAAATGAGGCATTTGACTAGATATTTGCATTGGGGAAAATAAGTGTTTAACCTCTGTAAGCAGCTGCAGGATGACAATGGGGTGTGCCTTTGGGAAATTGGAAGGTGGATGGCAGGTACAAACTAAAGGGCTTGAGGCAATTGAATTGCATCTGTCTGGAATAATAACTGTGTGCTCTGTTCTGCACAACACCTATGAAAACAAGGATGGGGTTTTGTGATACCTGTGAGGCTGGTGTGGGGGTACTTTTAGGATGGAGGATTTGAGTGACTCACAAGGTGTTCTCTCCTTAATGACATTGTTAGATTTTTATATATTTTGCAAGAAAGGATGAATGGTTCTGATATGCTGTGGGGACAGTGCAGTGTGATTTGGCACACCACAATTTTATGGAATTTCAGAATAAAGCATCTCAGTCTGGTTGGTGCATGTGTTTTGGCGGGATTTCTCTGTAATCAGGCAGAAGAGATGATCTGTTGCACATGCCATATGTTATGAGTTTTAAACTTGGGTCCTATTTATGTTATGATACACAACAAATGGGCATATTTGGACACTGGTGGTCATGTGGGCTATGCTGTGCATGCTTTTCACACTTTTATTCAAGCTTTTAGCTTAAATTGTAGCACATCCTCACCACTTCTTTCTCAACTCTGTAACAGTGATATCTTCTTGGCCTCTTGGTTCTTTTTTCAATTTCTCTCTTACTTTATCTTGCTCTGTTAGAAGCATTTGCAAAATCCCTACACTCTCAGGTTTTCCTGCCACTGGCAACAAGGGGAAAGTGTAAGCATAAATCCTTTTAGTTATGAAATGCAAACAGTTGTTGGTTGGTTTCCAAAACAGCAAAAATGTAAAAAGCCACTGTACAAGTTTGGAAGGCGGCTCCTTAGAGATTTTTATTCAAGTTTTGGAGATTTTGGTGTTGATAAATCGTCTCCAGCTTTCTTTCAATATTTTTGTAAGTTGGATTTGCTACTATGCTAAATTTGATTAGCATGGAGAGACTGTGTGAAGCAAAAGGCCCTGAGCCCAGGTAACTAATTAACCACAGGGCTCAGATAAGGTTATAATGAGGCTGGTCTAGTGCTTGAAATTTTACAGGCAGCTTTCAACAGTGGATAACACTTCCAGTTTGTGTAGTGAACCAGCACCTCTGGGGTTTTTTTTGCAAACAGAGAGAAGATAGGGTTGCCATAATTTGTGGTGTCTGACTTCCTGCTCTCCATGTGGTTGGAAGGGCACAGCCACAGTTCAGGAGTGACAGAGGAGGTGACCCTAACTTGAATGTCTCTTAAGAGGTTATTTTGTGTAACTAATACACGACTTTTTTTACAGTCAGATGGAGGCTGCAGATGTGCTCCAAGTTTTATGCACAGTTAATTCAATGAATTTAAGGAGGCTGGAGAGGTAACAATGTTTCTTCCTACTAATTTGCACTTTCAAGGTACTGTCTCCTTGTACTTCACGTGTAACCACAGTACTTTTAAACCACATTGATTAAGGTTCAGCTGTTAAGTAAAGCCTTTTAAGATTTTCATTGATATCAAAAAGCCTTTATGAGGCCTTACTAAAGGAGGAAAAAAGCCACAATGAGCTTTTAACTGAAGAGAAAACGTCTTGCTAAGATTTGTCAAGATAACAAACTTACACTGGTTTTGTGATTTAATTCCTTGCATGATCAAAATGCAGCGTGTACTTTGTAATGAGACCTTCCAATGTTTATTTTGCAATAAACTCCCTTTTCTGCTAGCAACTCAGCTTTAATCCAGGGTGGTGAAGAATAGGCCATGCAACAGGACAGTTTTGGGGGCCTCAGAAATAGGGAAATCTTTAAGAGACTCCCGAAGAATTGGTGCACAATGGATGTGAGTGAAGTAGCATGGCTGGGGAAGAGAGAAGCTGTAGAGGATGTTGTGGCTTACAATAGTTCTCCTCTTGAACATGCTGTAACTTGGGAGAAGCGGGACTATTTGGAAAACGCATTTGCTGACTTCCAGCCCAGCTGGTAGTACCTGTCACTGGGAAAAGAGAAAAGCAGGCTTTGTGTATCTTGAAAAGAAGTAGGATTTATCCATGAAATAAAGGGTTTTATCTCTCTGAGAGGCCTCTTGGAAGGAACACGTGATCTCATTCCTTTGAGGGAGCTCTGTATGCTCTAGGGGTGCACAGTGCATGTGGGCTGCATGATGATCCATGTTGGAGTCCTCTCTAGATGATCAGTATTCTGGTGACTCCTGGATAAGTTATTTGTTCTGTAATTGCCAAGTCTTTATGGTTTTGTGTGGTTCAGGGATGTCCTGCTTTCAGCACCTCTGCAAACTCACTTCAGGGGGTCTTAAACAATGTACTCTCTGTGCAGGGACAGGAACAGGTCATGCACCTTTATTCTTGCTAAAGTGTGAGATAAGAGCTCTATCATGGCTTCAGACAGCGTGGAGACAACTAGGACTGTCTAGAAAATATACAATATGGTGACTCTTGGAGTAGGTGAACACAAAGAGGCAGCAACTGGTAGTGTGCCAAGTGCTAAATAAGGAGGGGACAGCCTGGCCACTGTGACCCTAATACAGGTCACTTGCATAAACAGAATGGCAATCTGGGACAAGATGCAAAGCTGTGTGAGAAGGGAACTGGAAGCTTTCCAAACTAATTTGGTTCACAGGTGTGAGCAGGATAAATATTATTGTGATGTAACTTGGTCAACATAAATCTCTCTTGATCCCAAAAGAATAATATGAGGTAACTCAGCAGTTATTGTAATACAAGAAATTATGTTCTGGGGACATTTTTTAAAAATGAAAACGCATCTGTTTATATACTGATATTAGTTACTTTGAAAGGCCTTGAGTGTTTTCAGGACTTTGTGCCACTGCTCTTAAGATTAGAGACTCTATTTTCAGCACACCAGTTGCTGACAGTACATTGTGCCAGTACATTGTCAGCATTCAGTAAAAGTAGCAATAATAAGTTAAGCAGAACTGCATATCTCAATAGAGAGATGAATAGGAGGATCGCTAAGCATACCCAGAAGGTTTAGACAGAAATAATTTTGATGGAATTGTTTCTAATGTATAGAAAGGGAAAGTGCTTAGTAATATCCCAGGACTGCTGCAGGCACAGGATGATGAAGATGCACAGATGACTAAGTAGACTTTTAGTCAGATTGAGCTAACTCTTAGCTGTATCCCAAGGTTATGGAACCCTGCAGCTAGAGGTACTATGATTAGGTGAGATGGAAATCTTAAATCCTGACCATTTGTAGCTGGTAGAATTTAACAGCTTCCTTTGTTCAGAGCAGACTTCACAACCCTAATAGCTTGTTTGAATCCTAATATCAGACAAAATAATTCCTTATTGTTTTTTGGCAAAGGAATTTTTATATTCTGATCTATGCCAGTCTACTCTTGGTGAAAATTGTTAAATGGCTGCTTTGTTCATTCTATTCAAAAGTAAATGGTTCCTTTCTGAAGTTTTTCCTGTAGGAGAACGGAGTTTGGATTTGTACCCATCAGGTTTAGAACTCTTTGACATAAGAAGCTCTGCCTGTTTCAGTGTGCATTCTCCTACACCTAGAGATGGAGTGACAGGTTGATGAAGCAGGAAAATATGAGAAATGAGTGTGCTCTGCTCTGCTGACCATAATATACAAGGTGAAAATGAACTTGTCTGGGACAATGGCAGTGAACCTCTTCTGCATCCACCCAGGCACCAGGAAGCTTCAAATCCATCTCTGGCCTGTATCTCTGGTGGTACCTCCTTCTACTATGAGTCTGCTCCTAAATACACAGTATTCATCCGTGGGGTCACTTGAATATCAGAGTGAGGAGAAAATATGGTAAATTGCTGCTGCTGTATGTACTTTTCATCGTGGGTTTATGACAGCAAAAGTGAAATAAGAAATGATCAGGCTCTAACATTCACATGGATGTGATTCGTTTCTGTGAGTTCATTCTTCTATTTAGAGAAAGATATTGCTACCCTCCCTTCTGCACTGACACAGTTGCCAAAATAACCGCTCTTACTAACTGGCAGCTTTAAAAGCCAGCCTGCAGCTGACTTTGAAACAGAAGGTCAGCAAAGGGAGCAACAGACTTCAATTCAGAACTTTAATGGGAGCCATTGACCACAGCAAAAGGCCTTGACTGGAGTGTCTAGAGTGTGCTTTGCACAGGCCAAAAAGTCACTTTCATACTCTTTGAACCTTTTGTATAAACCTATATATTTTTCACTCTGTGGATTTCAAGATGAATGTGCAGCCGTGTGCTAGATGTGGCTATGGGGTTTACCCTGCTGAGAAGATTAACTGTATAGATCAGGTCAGTTCTCTTTCTTTATCATTTTGGACTATAATAAATGTACAGATTGGCACTTTTAACACTGTGCAAATCTCTCGCTTCCAAAAGTTCTTTACTCATAACTGGGTTTAGAACTGAAATGAATTAATAACACATTTATATTTGAAGAAAAAAAAATCATCAAATTCATTAAATGAATGGTAAGGCTTAATATTGAGATTTTAAACTTAGCAGAATAATAATGAAATACAAATCATATCTGTTTGGTTTCTCTTTTGTGGCATTTCCAGACATGGCATAAAGCCTGTTTTCACTGTGAAGTATGCAAGATGATGTTAACAGTAAACAACTTTGTTAGCCATGAGAAAAAGCCTTACTGTCAAGCGTAAGTGTATTT
The DNA here is from genome assembly GCA_024500445.1 of Entomyzon cyanotis. Taxonomy (NCBI): domain Eukaryota; kingdom Metazoa; phylum Chordata; class Aves; order Passeriformes; family Meliphagidae; genus Entomyzon; species Entomyzon cyanotis. The sequence goes on from JAKEPQ010001000.1 coordinate 8,168,547, forward strand.
CCTTTTTTTACTTCCTTTTTTTTTTTTTTAAGCAAAGGTTTAATTCACCCAGTCATTTAAATATAATAGAAGATCACCACTTGGACTCAGCCTGTCCCATGTGTGGTGTGAAGTTAGGTATTGTCAGTGCCTTCATGCATATCTTTGGATTTATGTGAATCACAAATGATGAGAATCTCTTTTTACTGTGCATAAATCTTCCTCATTTGGCCAGTGTGTTAAAAGATACCAAATAAAGTTCCATTGAAGTATTGTGGGAAGAAAAGAAACCCAACCACAAAATTCAGTGCTTTCCAAATCAGTGGTTAAGAGTTAACAAGGTTGAGCTAATCATAAGGAAAATGTATAAAATGCAGATTTTGGAGTTGGTTTGTTCTAGGAAGTTTTTATTTTATAATGATCAATTCCTGTCAAATTTGTCAGCAGAAAAAGGAGAGATGACAGTTGTTTTTTATTCTATTATTCTCTTTTGTTATTAGAAACACAGCATTGATATGACGATCATTAAAATTAATTTTGCTCTAGGCACCTACTCCATACAATAATAACTTGAATGTAATCTAAGATCTTTGTGAGAGTGGGGGAAAAGTTGTGTGTGGAGAGGGGTGGAGGCTGGCATTGTGTTTTTGAGTGCTCAAAGAGAGCCTTTCTGGTGGACTGTCTGGTGCATTCCTAATATCCTTTTACGCTTTCCCTTTTTTAGGCACAATCCAAAAAACAATGCGTTCACAAGTGTATTTGACACACCAATAAATATGAATGCAAAAAAACTGTCGGAAGTAGTAAGTGAGGTAAGAAGCTTGAGGGTCAAATGTGTTTGTCTTTGTTCTACATTTTGATAACATATTTGAGTCTCTTGTTTTGTAAATATAAATATGTGCTTTTTACTTACCCTCCTGTGTTCTTTTAGATCAGTAAGATCTCAGCTGAGTTTGAATCATAATTTTTCAAATGCGATTACTCATGTGGAAGAAAGGTTAGGTTTGAATTTGCTTCTGCTCTCAGAAGGGAAAATTGATTGGAGCTTCTCACCTGTATATCTGATAATCTACACGGAAGCACAGTTCACCTAAACTGCCCAGAGCTGTGTAAACTTAGTGACTAGGAGGGGTTGCACAACCTTTGGGTACAAGAGCCACCTAATTGCTTTGTGATCTCATCAGACACCGATGCGAAACAACAGATAAATTATATTTAGGTGGGACACAGGCATAAGGTCCCATAAACACTTAGTCGAGTATTTCCGCCGAACCCGAGATGGGACAACGCGCGACGGAGGGCGCTGGGCAGGGTTTTGCTGGAGGTGTTTTTGGGGCATTGGAGGTGTTTTGGGCGAATCCATCCAGCCGCCCGGCGCTGCTGTGCCGCGGCCGGCCGCCAGGGGCGCTCACGGCCCGCCGTCATTGCCAGCGCCATCGCTGGGATCTCGCATTGTTTCCCTCCAAACAATCATTTCAAACCTGCAGTTCTGAGAATCTGATGAAATGAAAAACACAGGAGAGCCCAGGAATCGATAGCTAGCTCACTTCTCTGCATAATGCTGGTTTTTTTTGAATGTCACATCTTTCCATATTCTGAAATAGTATTACCCATGGTGAAAATAATCCGTAGGCAATGTGTTTTGATGTGATCAGCCATCACTAAAATGAACAAAGAAAGTTGTGTTTCTTAGGTTATGGCATTCTAAATTCATTCTGATGTCCTGTATTAGCTGTACAGTCTTGATGCACATGAATAGCCTTCATCAGACACTGTAACATTTATCAGTTTGTACAGCATTCTTATGCCTCAGTTTTTGCAATATCATGGGCTGTAACTATTTCAGTGGTGACTATCACACTTACTTTAAACTATGTGTGACGGATCTGCTCAGGAATGAGTTTGGGATTACTGCAGGTTCTATTTCTGGTTTTAGGCAGTGATATGAGACTGATACTTCCAGTGCATGTGAGTACACAAGCCAGAGAAATTATAGCTCAAAGATCACTTTCCCTTGTTTTACACACCTAAAACACCTTCTGTCCTTTTCAATCACATAATGAGGTTCTGTTCCAGAGAGAAAATTGCTAAGGGTAGTGAAGAAGCTTATTCTGCAGTACCTGCTTAAAGGGAGTGTTTCTGTAAAAATTTGGAGAGCAGGAAAATGTTTTCATTAGTAAACATATAAAATAATGATAATTTGGTAAAAGATTATGCTTACTACTGTAGTTTATTATTTTTTATACATAAGGTTGTTTCTGATGCAGAAAATAAAATGTTTCTTCAACCCCAACATGATGTTCTCACAAAAGTCTTATGTTGAGACATCAATTTGAATACAGAGATAAAAATTAAGTCTCTCTATACAGATTTTCTGTGTTAGCAGGCAAATCACTCAACTCTCTGCTCCTCTGTTCTTAATTTATAAATGGGAATAATGGTACACATTCTCAGTAACATTTTTGTCCAGTCAGTTTAAATTTTCTACTCTGGGTTTTTACATCTGAAGAATGAATTGTATAACAGAGTTGTGATTTCAGATGGATTTCTACATGCTATCACGATAAAAGTAGCAGTAGGAAAATAATGACTGAGGACTAAATATAGTAGTCATTTACATATGCACAGTTAGGATATGATACTTTGTAGACACTGTGCAGGGAAACAGGAGAGCAGAATATTGCTCACTTGGTAATGTTTTTTTTCATCTAATGCTGCATGGACTCATCCTACTTAAAATTTCTTAGGGATTTCAATCATTATAGATTATTTTCCCTAAAAGTATTATCTAAAGATCAAATTATTCTTTCAGAATGTCATGTCAGGTTTCAGGTGTAATATGCTGTTCCTTTACAGGTGTGCAGCTCCTATACTAGCAGAAATCTTAGGTAGAAGCTGGGTGTGAATAGAAAGCAGAGTTTTGGCCTTAGGGCTAAATGCACTCCTCACCTTGTTTGTCTCCCTTCTTACTCTTCTTGAAAGGGAATGTGTGTTAGCATGTACTAACAAACTACTAATACAAGTTGTTATCTTTTCTTTCTTTTAGATAAAATATCGAGAAGAGAGTGAACAATTCAAATCAGTCTTTCAATGGGACTCAAGGTCCAGAGAAATTGAAAGTGTCTATAAAGCCCAACAACTGGCTACCCAGGTAAGAAATATCCCTTCAGTCTCCAAGGCATTAGCCTGCAGGAGACCAAGGATTGGCCCTGGCAGTCCTGATTGTTAGGATTTTAATCACAGCATTTCAATGCTAAAAAAAGCCATTGCTTCTCATTTGGCTAAATATTTCAAGGCGAAATAGCTCAGTTATAGCTCAGGATAGAAGAATCAGAGGATTCTGAGGAAGGAAGGAGTGTGACTACAGTCAGCTGTTTGGGCTGCTGCAGGTACAGCCATACTCTGTGTCTTCTCTCTACTGGCACTGGAGCTTCACAGCAGGTGATCTGATTCCCAGGGGATGTTATTTGAATCTCACTCCAGGATCCTAGGTCCTGTCATCTTGATGTCAGTTCTTGTTATACAAGTTCTGCCTTGGCATTCTGAAGGGATGTGAAATGTAGGCCTTGCGCTGTATGGCTGCAGAGAGTGAATTTCACTTCCACAGCACTGTGTGTGTTTCCTTCTTTTCCTGTCAGACCAGCTGTTTGAGAGTTAAACAAAGGGTGAAGATAGGTAGTTATTTAGTTTTTGTTTTGTAGAATGCTTACTATGCTGCCCATGAGGAAGGAAAATCGTGGTACCCAGGAACAATCCCAGATCCTGAGATGGTTAAGGTAACACAGGCACAGAAGGCCCTGAGTGACGTAAGTGGACTGATGTTTGGCTTTATTTTCATCGTCTATCATATTCTGAAAACTTATAAATGCATCAAAATCAGTCTTTGGTAAGATGCCACCTCCAGGTGGTAAGAATATCTGGAGTGTCTATCTACACTCTGATCTTTGTAAAGATGTTGCCAAAGGAGAGACTAACAATAACAATACTTAGCTATATAAGTGATTAAAGTCACAGAAGAGTTGTATTGCCTGTCCTAGAAATCATACATTTATATATTTATGTAATTGAAAAACACTTCAACTGCTAACAAACCAAAGTGATCTGATCCAGCAAGCAGTGCTCTCTCAGTAAAGCAGAACTCATGATGGCAAATGTGTCATATTTGGCACAAACCAGATTTTCATTGACTGTGTTTCCATGACTGATGAAAATCACTTCTGAATTATGACTGTCTGTGTCCATACAATGGGTTAGTGACCCAGTCAATGTAGCCAATTAACAATGGGCAATTGATATGAATGAGAAATGTTCTCTGTTGTATGTAGGAAATAGTTTTAACTAAGGAACTTATAAGGTGTAAGTTCTTTATTCTGCTTACTTTTAAATAAAGTAATACATAGCTTTAGGAAGCAGGCATGAAAAGAGGAATCACATTAAAGTACAGTGGGTTCTTCTGTAATAATCAAACCAATTCATCTTCTAGTTTCAATATACAGAAGAATATGAGCCACGAAGAGGCAAAGGCAGCTTCCCTGCTATGATCACTCCAGGTTATCAGGTTGCTAAGAGAGCCACCCAACTAAGCAGTGATGTAAGTCACAGGGGTTTTTAATTATATTTTAGACTTCTGAACTCGGATAATCCTGGATTCAGGCCATTCACTTTAGATGCCAGATTCTATGTTGAATATTTTTTGTATTGTTACAAAATAATAAAATTTCAACCTGATGCACAAAACAGGGTAAACAAACTACTTGGCCTGGGAATACAACCATATAGAATAAATGACAATGTAGATATTTTCTGAAAAAAGTAGCAACTTTTAGTGTAATTTTTTACAACCTGAAAAAGATTGGGACTCTCACTAAAACGTTCATTTCATTCATTACATTTGCTTTCACATTATGGCTTTATTAATCTAATTATTTAGATTTGATATTTCTCTCTTTATTATTTGAAATCAAATAACTGTAACATTGAAATTAATTAATATTCAAGTTTTACAATATTTAAATATATGCACAGAAAATTTCTTGTTTATAAAGGTAGCAATTCACCTGAAAAAGATCAAGTGAAAATAAATCCTGTTGTAATGTTTTTTAATTATTTCATTGTTTTCTGCAGACTCTGTCTGCATTGTCATTGCAGTATGATCTTGGGACATTAATGACTATTCTCATGATATTTTAATCAAATGTATGGCTCACATAAATCAAGTATTCTTTGAAAATTTGAATATCTGGGTCCATTTCTGTCTGCTTCTGGTATTCACTTTAAGGAAACTGGGCCTTAAGTATATTGATAGCTCGACTGTATGGTGTAGAGTGTAATGACTGCTGTTGCTCATTTTCTCTTGAATCCTGATAGGAAATACATTTTTGCTGCTTATTGTTTGTAATACGGATATATATGTTTTTCCTCTTCAGGTAGAATATAAGCGTGGACATGAAGAGAGAGTTTCAAAGTTCACCTCTGTTGCAGACACTCCAGAGATACTTCATGCAAAGGCTGGAGCACAGCTTGCAAGTGATGTAAGTGAAACAAAATAGATGGACCTGGTTTTCGCTCTGCAAGTGGTTCTTAAATCACTTAAAAATATGAACACAAAGAAAAATAAAAAATTAATATTTTGAAGGCCATTTTGCCATTAAGCATTTAATACTTCCAGTTACAAACACCATATTCAGTTTGAGGCCATTTTAGTCTGTCAGAACTGAAGTTAGAGGGGTCTGTTCTATACCCAGCAACTGGGTACCATGCATAGTAAAGAAAGAAGCTGCCTGACTAATATAAATAGAGCAGATATCTTGCAGACACCTTCAGTATTTTCTTTAAACAACTGTTTTTGTCCTACACGCTGAAGGAGACAAAGGGGCCATGCAGAAGATGTTTGAGTGGGTGGTTAAAGACCAAACTGCAAAGTTTCAGACTTCATGGTTCATCTTCCTTTTGGCAGATGACAGCCATTGAATGCCTGACTTGGCAACTTTAGGGATTGATTATGTGTGCAATCAAGATACATGTGATCTAATTGCTCCTGAACTGTCTTGAATTTTTACAGCTGAAATACACAGAAGACTTTGAAGAACGGAAGGGAAAAGGCAGCTTTCCTGCTATGATCACTCCAGCTTATCAAATAGCCAAGAGAGCAAATGAATTAGCCAGTGATGTAAGTGTCCAAAGCAAAGTCTCTTTTGGGAAAGAAAAGATTAAATTGTCACACAAATTCTGAATTGAAACTTTTGCTGGCAGAAATTTCATGAGCATGGCATGCTGATCTTTATTGGCTTTCTTTTCCTTTCCAAACATTACAAAACCACAACACCCCTGTACTCTTTAATAAGCACCATAAAAGACTTCAGTATTGCTTCAAAATATACAGTAATTTTGCTTTGTCATTGGAAACTGAAAGAAAATCTCTTTTTGTTGGAAAAGATAACGTATGGAAGAACACATAACTCAGTGGAAGTGAATTTGAAACATTATTAAGAGTCATTGAGGAAAAGAAGAGATCTGTAATTTTGAAGGCAAAAGCAACTGACTCTAAAACAATTACATGTTTGTGTGCCTTTGATCTGTGGAAAACCCTTCATTTTTGTCAGCAAACACACATGGTGATTAAAGGGCAACATCAGGTTACAGGCATTGTTTTGACTTCAGTAAATGTAGTGTAAGTCTTGGTCTAAACTTGAAGGTTGATTGCCTAAAATTCCCTTTATCACTGGGGAGATCAGCATCTTTCAGAAACAAACCCATTTATTGATGGGGTTCAGGTGACCCTGCGGTAAAAAAGTGCTTTGTGGTAACCATGAATTTGCATTACAATCAGTTCTATATTTTTTAACTGCTGGAGTATCAGGGATTAGCCTCTGTCAAGCAAGTGGTGCTGAACACACCGAACTAATGGCCTGAGTTGAAACGGCAAGTCCCATGTTCCTGGTGCATTATTAAAAAGCACACCACTAGTTCTGTTTTTATACCTTCAAGTGGCATATTTGACTTGTGTAGGTTGGTGGCAATGGGAATTTTGACAATCCTTTACTGACAGCATGTGCATGTCGTTGGTTGTTATTTATTGTGCAGCATCTGTGTACCAGACTAAACTCACCTGGATTATTCGTTTCCTTTTTTCCTGTTAGGTAAAGTATCATCAAAGATACGAAAAAGAGATCAAGGGAAAAGCCAGCCATACAGCTGGAACAGATGTTGCTTTTGCAAGAGGAAATGTAGATCAATATGGACAGGTATGCAACATCCAAGAGATAGCCATGCTGATGTTGATCATTACTGCAGCTGATTGCTCAAGGCTTTAGAAACTGGTGACACCTATTTTCACTTTGTTTTCCTGTGTAAGAAAACAAGGACTCAAGGGAAAGGGTGCTGTGAAAGCAGCACTGTGCTCCTAATGTGTAAGGTATCTGGCACTGGTAGTTAAAGATGTGACTACAGGGTGGCTGCACTGTCACTGCATGACATTTTGGTAGGGCCATGCTTTAAGGTAAGCCTGACCTTGGCAAATTTTATCTGTGTGCGTTTATGCACTCTAAGTTTCTATTGTGGTGTTGTTGTGCATCACACTGAAATGTTTATTTGATTCCCATTCCATAAATAGGGAAATTCAGTTGGCAGAAAAGCGAAAGGTTGTGAAATGGTAAAAAGTTGTTGGCAGATAGTTAAGCATCTTTTCCCTGCTGGTATTTCCACAAATCTTAGAGCTTTGCAGCTCTAAATATGTGTGAACAGCACTGGATCTCTTATATACACAATCTCTTCGATTTCAGCTCCTCTACAAAAGGGTTATTATAAGCCTGACAAGCTGTATTTCTGTTTTTGTGGAAGCAAATGAGCTTTAGTTCTGTTTTGGTCAGTGGCATTTGTTTTACTTTTGTTTCATTTTTAAGGGAATACAATTGGTTTTGTGGTCTGCCAAAATGCACCCAAAGTTCTATTCCAATTAAGTTAGGCAAACAGCACAGCTAAATAGAACTGAATACAGCTAAAGGTATTTTGAAAGGAATTGAATAGTGGTCTTGTATAAAGAAAACTATATGGTTAATCTTAGGGGGTTTTGTCCTGCTCCTCAGTAGGTCCATATACTTTGGAGAAATGTAAGAGTAGGGACTGCATTTTCCTAAAACCTTTGGTATTTTGCATTTCTTCACTTCTTCTGTCCAAACCTACATCTAATATTCTGTGAAAAGCAAACCATCTTTGAAGAATATGAATTTAGAATTGTAGAAATGGAGCCTTCAATTAGTTTCTGTCTTTTGAACTGCTACAAGTTTTAATAAGAATAAACAAATAAAATTAATTTGAAAAAGCACTAATTACATTTTCAAGCATTAGAATGCGTCTGTATTAGAATTAATTTAAGTTTTTTTTCTTTGAAAGTATCTTTGAAACTTCAGTCACAGACTTCAAATTCAATTTGAGTTTTAATCTTTAGAGATTGGATACTGATATTATTAGTCAAATAACATAGAGTCACAGAAATTAATGGATCTTTCGGAGTAAATTTTGACTTAACATGGTAAAGGGATTAGATTTCTAACTGTTGAGATCATCAAGAGTGAGTTGAGTGTACATCATACAGATATATATATACACATACATGTTTATATATATAACATGAGACAATTTATGGAATCTTACTGTAAAATTCTTGTGCTGAACACCTGTTTTGTTCATGTTCAAAAACCTTAAGAGTGGCTAAAATAGTTTTCTGAAACTTTGAATATATGCACAATTTTAGAAATTATATTCAAATGCATTTGAGAAAGTCAGAAGAAAGGCAGGTTAGACTGGAGAATTCAAACTCATTAATGGTATTTTAAGAAGGTAACCCAGGTGATTAATTAAGGATATTTTAAATTTTTAATGCCTTTTTTAATATGTAACTCTATATAATTTACATGTGCTTGTTATAATTGCATCATATTGTCCACAAACTTACGGTGTGACCTATCTTACTTTGTGACATTGATGGTGCAAAAAATGACCTACAATGGATGGTTTTGCATTGAGAACTCACAAAAGAGATATCCCAAATATTTGTAGTCCTTCCTATCCATGCCCTCCATGGCATTCTTGAAATGCATTCTATTCCTAGCACATTCTATTTTCACTCAAACTGCCTCCTCACTACAAAGGATTTACAAAATATTGCAGAGAAGACACATTACACTATATCTCACTTGTTTGTGTTCTTGTTTGTACACCATGTTGTGCCTAGAAATCACCATAGAAGGCTTTGGATGATTATTGTGCATTGCCACTTAAAAGAAAAAGCTCCAGTATTTTGCTGTTAAACCACCAAAATGGCTTTCAAATTGTCAAATATTTACACATAAATTTATCTATAGATAGACTTGAGTGTTACTTCCCTAACAATTGGGGTTTTTTTTAATCGGACAAATTGAATTTTCTGATTTTGTTCACTAAGGAGTTTGCCATTTTGATGTCTAGTTATCTCTGCTTCATTTATTAATCCCTCTTCAAAATACATCACTGCACTGGAGAAACATTATTTTTGGTCAATTATGATGTGAAAAATGACCATGGAAAAATCAAACACCTTCTGTAATACCACAGTGTGAGGCTGATCCTATGTTAAACTTGTTACCTTTAAGCAAGTCTCCTGGCTGCCCAAACCATTAGCTATTTTTATAATATTTCAGGGAAACATGTATTGACAGAGACAAGCAGATATTATCTCTGTAAGAAATTATGTGAGATTAGAAGGTTGTATATCATTGTACACTTGAATGCTACCTTGACCACAGCTAACAGCTACCTAAATTTCTCTTGGAATGCAGCCCAAGTAATGTATGACACAGGTAATTTGACAGGTCCATTTCTTCTTATATTTTGGTCATTTTTTTCATTAAGGAAAAAAATCATTGAAGCCATGAACCTTCCTACTAACAAGGACTGTGGGCTTTGTAAAATAACCCATGACCTCACTTGATTATGTGATGAGTGTGTGATGAGTAAACACTCTGAATTTTCTTCAGGGATATATGGATGAGTTTGAGGAACGCAGAGGGAAAGGAAGCTTTCCTGCTATGATCACTCCAGCTTATCAAAATGCCAAGAAAGCAAATGAATTGGCAAGTGATGTAAGTATGAAACCTGAATCAATACAATTCATAAACAGTTAAAAACAGCAGTTTGTCATAGCAGTGCCTGGGAGGAGAATGCTAAAATTGCACTTGAGAAGTAAACAAAAGTGACATTTTGCTGCATTGCTGGGAACTGGATGGCCCAGGGGATTAATAATATCCATTAATAGAATGGGGCACAGCTCCAGCTTCCATGAGGGAGGAGACAGATGTTGCAACTAATGGGGATCCCTACTGTTAGGTTAACCCTCCTGGCAAATCTGCACCTGTATTATTAATGAAACCTTCAACTGCCTTAATCATCCTGTGGACTACTGTGGTATTCCCAGTAGTGAATAAATGGAGGATGAATGAAATGTACTGGTTTTGATATTTTGATGTATCGTGCCTCTAGCACAAAGCAAGTCATATGGAGGAAAAGAAACATAGAGTATGACACTGACACTTCACAGAAGTGAGCTTATTTTTGGGCTGGGAATTTTTAGTTTTGGGTGGTAAACTAAAGAATTGGCAAAGAGGTGGTGGTGTGTGATTCCTGCATCCAGCCCATCTGTTAAAGAGCCTCAGTCCTGTCTGAGGATACCATTTCTGGCAGTGACAAAAACTGGGTCAGTCTGTAGGTCAGTATCCTGTGGCTGCTCTGAAGGCTTCCTGTGAGTGACAACCTTTGTAGTGTGGACACCTGTCCCCAGTGGGGCTCTCTGAGCTGATGAGCTCAGTCTGTCTTCTGGGGAGCTAACAGATTGGTGAGTCTTTCAGCTTATATTAGCCTGGACTAGGGATGAGCACTAAACTGGAGTGAAAGGGTCAGTCATGTTCTGTTACCTGAGCTTATCACTGAGAGAATATAAAAAACCTCAAATCCTCTGTGACCAATCCCAGTTTGATGACAAACTCAGTGATCCCCTGTTGAAACATGAAATATTTAACCTTTCCAGATAAGGACCACCATTTCGTAGATTTTGAAAATGCTAATAGTCAGTAGTTTCCTCACTAATTTGTAATACTTGGAGTGTGGAAGAGGATTGGTTCATGGCAGTTCCATTTGGACACTACAGTACTCATTAATCTGCCTTATAGCTTTAAAGCTGGGAAACCTTGTGCAGACTTGTAAAATAAAATAAAAAAAACCCCAACCAACTATTTGCACTTCAGCACATGTAAAATACTTTTCACATTATGAATCTTGTTTTTGAGCCAGTAACATAAGATGTATAATATGAGCATCTTCTTGTATGCAAGAAATATTGAAACATACTCCCAAAAGGAGTGTTGCTGGACAAAATTTGGCAAAAGGCCAAGTACTATTGCTCTTCACCCATCCGAGTCAAATTTATATCAATAACCCGATGTCTAAATTAGGTTGAGGAGTCCATTATTTCAATCTTGATTTGGCAGAGAAATATAATTCCCTTACACACACTAAAAGTACAAAAGAAAGGTTTGCAGAGCACTTGATGAATATCTGTAATTCTCTGACTAAAAGCCTAAAATTAAAGTACTGAGTATTCCTTCAGAAACAGAAATGCACACAAGCTCCAACCAGTCACCAACCAAGAATCTGCTAGTTATCTGTTCAAGCTATGAACAACAACCAGTGCTGTTCAATCTATGGCAAAAATGGATAGAAAAATGCTGTCTAGTAAAATGTCTTGACAGAGAGTGGGAAGGGCTATGGGGTTATATTTGGGCTGTTCCAGGGACTAAATACTCACGGTGTTTCAACCTGGCAAGTACCATTTACTTATCAAAGCAAGAACAGGGAAAATCTTATCCTGACTCATGAAACCAGTCTAAATAGTATGATGAAAAGGTGCACATCTATTTTATAATTCTCCCTACTTCTTTCCAGATAAAATACAAGAAAGATCTTTCCAAGATGAAAGGTGCAGCTCACTTTCACTCCCTAACAGCTGAAGACAACTTGGTCCTTAAACAAGCCCAAAGTGTTAACAAGCTTGTCAGTGAGGTAAGGGCTTGAATCGATCTCTTAACAAGTTTGGGAGCAGCTCATACAAACATTTGTGCTTGATGAGTAAGGACTGCAAGTAAAAAAAGCTGTTGTTCTTACTTCATTGTATATAACAAAAATCATCTGTGTGTAGCACAGTAACTGGAGAGAAAAGCTCAAGAAAAAATCTTCAGGTGCTGTGTTCTGGCCCTTCCAATCATCTGTATGAAAGTGTGGGAAATTAACCCCAGGAGAATGATTCTAGATTTGGCCACATGAAGAAACCTGAAAAAACCCCACCCCCAACCCAAATTGTGCTTTTAATATTATATTAAGATTTAATACAAGTTTATTAAGATATAACACAGTAACACAAGTGCTTTAGGATTAATTGGGTGTGTACCTTAGAGTATCTCAAAGATGGCTCTCCTAAAAATCAAAAAATAACGTGAATAGAGCTAGAATTTATACCATTCTGGTTATGCAGATTTCTGTTTTCTTCCATCGTGTGAAAGACTCCGAGTCACTGATAATTGATGCCTTTTCTGCTTGGCAAGGGAAGATTGCTAGAGAATTCTCAGTAGATTCTGAATTATTAATTTATTTATAGTGTCATATCAGCTATAAAGCTATTAATAAATGTGAGTTTCTAGAACTTCCCCACGGCAGTTTAAAAACTTATACTCTTGAGATGTCAAAGTATAAAACCTTCAATAATGAAAAACCCCTGGAAGTAGGGCTGGAAGGGGCCTCCTGGCCCAATGATTCCTGGTTCCTGCTGTTTCCACACAGTATCATATAATCCTCCTATTCCAATTTCTAGCCTACATTTATTCCTGTCCACTTTATTACCACTGTGTTTTGTGCTAACATTGCCCTTTAGTTTAAAAAGTTCTTTTCCCTGCATGGTTACTTTTTTGAGAGGTTTACAAATACATAATTTTCTTCTCTGCCCTTTGATTTCCTAGACTAAGCAAGCTGAGTTCTTCTCATCTTTCACAGTCTTTCACTGCAGCTGTTAGAGGCTGAGTACATGTTCCTTAAACAGGAATGACTATAAGAGTACAAAAACTCTTGCTGAGATCTTGCAGGAATCTGGTACATAGCACATTTGTACATGTTCATTTCCTCCACATTCACCTTAGAATTCCTTTGTATATCATTGTTTTTGTTTGTAATTTTCCTCCTGTCACTGTCTCCCACACTTTGCAGAGGATGAAATCATATTTCTTTTGCCTATAAAATGATAATTGAGTGTATGAAAATTCTCTTATTAATTTTCATCATATGCCAGCTGATAAAAACCATGTATCAAAATCTCTGGACAGTGGGTCTGCCTAATTAAAAGTATGTGAAGGTACTTGCTAGAACAGATTAAGGTTTTACCGTATCTTCCCATTGTGCGTTTTTGTCACTAAGGTGGAGTACAAGAAGGATCTTGGAAACAACAAAGGCTACAGCATGAACTACTGTGACACTCCACAATTCAAGAATGTGAGCAAGATCTCAAAATTCACCAGCGATGTAAGTTTTCAGTACCTCGTGGGTGGCTTGCTTACCCTGGTAGCTGCTGGAATCAAAGGTCATCTCTGTGTGTGTATTTCAGATAAATGTGTGCTGGAAATGTGATTATAACTGATTTTAGCTCATGTTTGTACAACACCTATCCTAGTGTGTCCTGATGTATAGCTGGGGCTCATTTTATATAGGATTATGAAAGGAACTATTATGGTATTTGGAAGAGAGGTTACTTACCATGGACTACCAATCTAGAGAAGTAGTGGTCAGCTTTTGCTGTTATCTGTCATAATTGTTATTTATTTCATTGTGTATATCCATTTTCTGAGTGGAAAGTTAGGCAGAAGATACTTCAGCAGATTTCAGACCAGACAAGAACACAATTATTGTGTGAAAGTAATCAGTGTTATTAATTATATCACTTGTATCTTATGAAATATAATTTTGTTTCATACTGCCTCTTACCACTCTCTGAAATCCTCTAGGAGTAAATCCTTTGCCATATAGTTGAGATGGCAGAATGATCAATTTTTCTTTTCAAATCCTCCACTCTGGGATTGGTGAAAGATGCACCAAAATAACCAAATTTTATTCATTTGTTAATGTACAAATATTGTCTCCCTGGAACTTCGTTCTAGGATTTGTTTCTGATGAAATAATATGCAGCAATAGAACACAGAGGTATCTTCTTTAGATGTCATTTGGGTGATATGAAGGACATTAAAATGAATTCTTTAACAGAGGAAACGCACAGAGGGTTTTAGCTTTTATTTTTTAAAGTAACAAGGTTGTTGTGGGCTAATGAGTTCCTGTATTGGAGCAACACTAGTAGACCACAGCTGTAGCAATTTGTCTCCCTGCTGTAAAATATGGATACCCTGGAAAGCTGAAACTCTTCAGCAGAAAAGCTAGATATATTTTCTCAGAGTATTTTTATCTTTTTTTTTGTACAGCTTAAATACAAAGAAACCTACCAGAATGAAATGAAAGGTCACTATGTGGGTGTTGGCATGGACAAGAGAATGCTCCATGCCATGAAAGTTGGCAGCTTGGCAAGTGATGTAAGTCCCTTTCAATCACACTTTTATGGTTGCTGCCTCCTTTTCTTTCAGTTTGCCAGAATTAAGTTGATAGAAAACTTTAAATCATGCTGTACTGGGATCTGACAGATAGATATGTTGAGAAGGGGGGAAATTCTGGAAACCCTTTTGTACTGTTTTATAGTTCCCTGTGTGGAAGAAGTTAAAATAAGAAATTTCAGTGATCTGGCAACATACTGAGATCCTTCAGTTTTCTTTGACATCAGTAGGATGCTGAAGGTTGTTTGCCACCACCCCCAGGGTCAGACCTTTGCTGGAAAAAACAGTCTTTAATGAAGATTTCTGGATTCCAATTTAATTTACTGGGTTAGTCAAGAAGCTATTTCATTACATACCATTCCTTCAAGTACATTATTTACAAATCTGTAAGAAGCTTGAGAACTAAGCAGAAAGATAAAAGAGATGTGTCATAGGTGGAAGTTAAGTTAATGCTCCCACTGTTGGCATTGGATTAATTGAGAAGCTGAAAAAGAATCAATTAGTGGCTAAACTATGCAAATAATTTCATTTTCTTTGTCACTCATGACACTGAACTTACTTTGTTTCTTGCATTTAATATTAATATTATTGTTTCTCCTTTCCTCTTGACTGATAATTATTCAAACAAATGACAGCTGAAAAAAAAGGAATGATTTTTTTTTTGTTCTCCTTGTGTTTCAGATAGCCTATAAGTCTGATTACAAACATGACGGTGTTGACTACAATTACCCAGCTACTCTCACTCCTTCATACCAGACAACAAGAAAGTTGGTCCCTTTGAAAGATGTAAGTAATTTTATGTTGGGGTTTTTTCCCCTATGAATTGCATAGCTCATCATCTCTCTGTAGGATTGTGATAGATTGCATGTGTCAAATGATGATTTAATGATAGGAGCAAACAGCCAGTGCTAACAAAGTTAAAGCAAAAAAGTGCAGTGTCAAGAGGTCTCAGAGGAGTAGCAAGAGGTGCCATGTCCTGTCGTTGGCTTCAGTTCAGCACAGATTGCAGAGAGATGTGAAGTGAGTGACTTCTGCCCTATCCCAACTCCGTTCTGCAAAACTCTCACCATCCTGGGGCAGCTTCAACAGCAGCATCAAGCACTGAAAGCACTGAAAGGACAGGGAGACTAAAACAGCCTTCTCATCCTTTGTGAATTCCCTGAGGATAGGGGTTCCCCTTTGAAGGGGAACTAATTGGTCACATAACCTTCCTTCAGCCTGTGCTCCACGAGAGAGAGGCACCTCTGGGGCCTGGGGTTGAGTTACTGATGGAACAATGTGAGGAAATTTGTGTACTGCTGCGGCTGTGTGTGTCCTTCAGATAAATGAAGGATGGCAGACTGTACAGATTATTATACTTTCAACTCTCACAAGCATTAAAAGCTTGACTGATGTCATCTACTGTTGGCAACTTAACCTGTGCCTCAGCTAGGAGCTCAATCACCAGGCATTGCTTATAAAATCAACAGGAAGGGAGCAGCAGCTCTGCAGGGCATTTCTGACTTCCTGAAGTGTATATACCCTATCTTTACGTTGGAATTGCAATAAACCAGGAGCAATGTGCCTTAGAGAGGTCATTAACATTATGTGAGATTTATCTAGGCCTAAATACCTCTGCCAAGAAATAGATGGTAGTGTGAAGAGCTAGAATTCAGAACCCTGAAGTTTTTGAGGAACTCTTTAATATACTTCAACTCTAAGACGAACCATTGCCTCTACAGCAGTAATTTTAACTTTCTCTTTGTAAAAGCTTAAACCAGCAAAATTCAATGTTCAATTGCTTACTGTGTGAGAGAGCTGTGCTCTTAAAGAGTTCAAGGTAAGCACAAATTCACGTCCAAAATGCAAAAAAGCATTTCAACAATTCTGGTGACTTTACAATTCACAGTCAGCATCAGGGTTTGAGACATGGAATTCCATTGGCCACGGAGACTCAGTTGCACCAGTCCTGGTCATCTAGGATTTTGAATTAGTCCCAGGACTTGTCTGCTCCCTGATAACCAACATGCTTACTCTGAAATCTTTTAGGAGTACAACTCTCTCATACACTAAGTAATCACAATAAATACACTGTTGCAGTTAAAAAAAAAAGATCCATTTCCATGGAATTAGAATTGTCTCTGAGGAAGCAAATATGCTGTTTTAAGTGTCTTGATCACTTTGGACCTTTTTTCCTAGCTTTTGTCATTCTGGCAGCATGAGCAAGATTATGTGAGGATACCTGAGATAAGAAGGTTTGCTTTGAAATAGTTTCAGTGACTCAAAGTCTCTAGAAATATGCTCCACTTTACTGGAAAGAAGTGTTCTTAAGAAACTAGTTTTAAGCAATGTGATTTGCAATGTTTGAAAAGTGGTGATTAACTACAGTGAATATTAATGAAGGTGTACAGGGAATAATAATTGTGTTCTGAAACATAGCAATGAGTTCTTTGGCAGCAACAGGTTTGAAAGAAAGCTTCATATGATTTTTTTATCTTGCATAATTTGGGGCTTTGACATATTTATTTTATAACTTATTGTTGTTGCTACCATATTAATGTGTTAGTAATTTAGTGGACTCCAGTTCTCTTGATGGCTGACATTAAAATGACTTTTTATTTGTACCATAAATACATATTTTTCATTTCTCATCATCTACACAAAACTTTGACTACACAGGGAAATTCTGTGGTTAATTTATTACATCAAAATTCAGTAAAGACAAAGTATAAGAGATTTCATTTGCTCTATGTCATTTTACACTAAACAGACATCCTCATAGACAGTTACAATAATTCTTGTCTGATAAAGATAAAAATGGACTAAGTGATAGTTAAGAATATAAATTTTGGGGTATATATAGATTTGGGGGATTTTATAGCAATGATTTGCAGCAGGTACTGCATCTTTTTAAGAATTTGTGGGTTTGACAGGAAAGGGTTATAAGTGAAGCCATTTTTAGAGTGGGATAAAAACTGTGATCTCAGACAAGGAAGTTTTGAGGTCTCATCCAAGAGATCCTGGCATATTTCCTTAACTCAATTTATTATGGTTTAAGTAATGTTTTATTGAGAGTATTAGCTAACAAAACTTTGTCTTTTCAAGCTCTCATTTTCCAGCCTGACCATTCTTTCCTTTACTAAATCTTCTTTATTTTTAATTTTATACTAAATCAGGTAAACTACAGGCAAAGCATAGACAAGCTGAAGTACAGCTCTGTTGCCAGCACTCCACAAATGGCTCAAGCCAAAATAAATGCCCAGCAGCTTAGCGATGTAAGTTCTGTCATCATTAGCCACTGTTGTTTATTAGAATTCTGAGATCATTTCATTTCGTGGGATTGGTAGCCTTATGTGTTTTTATTCTTGATAGTTCTCCAGCAGATTTATAGTCAAAACAAGAATATATATTGAATGAAATCACCTTCAAAAATGTGGCAAGCATACCAGTAGATCTAATATTGTCTCCATTTTTAGGATTTGTATCAGTGTGCTTTGTTAGGAATTTATCTGCTGTGTATTTATTAAGGCAAGATTTTTAATGATATCTTTTGTACTTAAAATTAATTAGTAGCTTTTTTATTGATAGGATCTACTTCCTAGTACCTAAGTAAAAGTTATAATTGCCTTATTGCCTTCATGTTTACATCAGCCACACCTGTGAGTGTATCTTTAATTTATGGCACCAGTAGCCTGAAATTTAACAGCAATCAATGAGTCTAATGGTTATATTTTTATTAAGTTAAAAATAACTGTGTTCCTTGCTGACCTTTTCAATATATGCAGTTGAACTACCGAGCCCAGTATGAGAAGACAAAAACAAATTACACTCTGCCTCAGGACGTACCTCAGTTAGTGAAAGCAAAAGCCAATGCTGAGTTATACAGTGAGGTAAGTCAAGCCTTGTGGAAATACTGGCATTCATGTTGCTGTTATCAGACAGAAATAAATATAAAGTTGATGACACTCTTTCTGGATGCATTTAGCATTTATCACCGTTCTTTATACTAAACAGCATGAAATATGGTACCCAGAATAGACAGAGACCCAATCTCAAGGATAGTAAAACCATTAGACTTTTTTTTCAAGACATTTTCAGATTATTTGAATTTCTTTAGAATATCACTTATTCAATCCACAAAATTAACTGTTTCTGAAGTGATATTTGTATGAAGAACCAAGATTGGCACAGTTCTAATAACCCAAAGCCCACTGAAGTCAATGGAAAGGAACAGTGACCAGCAAAGTTGGATCAATTCATGACAATATACAGTGATTCATTTAGAGTCTTGTGTGTGAAAATCAAGTGCTTGCAGGAAAAGTTGAACTGCTATTTAATTTTTAAAGCATTTTTCAGTCCTCCATTGTCGTAGATAGTTTTGGAAGAAAAAACCCAAGACAAATAAGTGCAAAATGAGAAACAAACCTTCCAGATAGTACTGATGTGACTTTCATTCCAGCTTCATGATTTTTCATGGTTTCCCTCCTCCATATGTGTCTGAAAATGAGAGCTATTGGTGCAGGTTCTGGGACTTTAAGTGCCTGTGAACTCCAAGAATAAAATTCTTGACTCAATCCCAGACAATTAATTAACTCAAAATGACAGTGAACTGTGACTTAAGAAGGTCCCAGTTTGTGGACTGAGCATATTTATACTTCTACTTTGCTCTAAGTAATTTTCATGTTTGTTTGAAAATCCTGTGTGTTTATGTGTTAGTGACATGTTGCTGTCTTTCCTTTCTCAGATTAAGTACAAAGAAGGCTGGGAGAAGAGTAAGGGCCAGGGCTTTGAAATGAAACTTGATTCTCTGCCTTTACTTGCTGCCAAAGCTTCAAGGGATCTTGCCAGTGATGTATGTTATGTTTAGTTACTTGGGAATTATTTTTATATAAGTAGCTATAGCACAGGGAAATAAAGCTTAGCTCACTTCATGTGGATTTTTAAATCCTGCATTTGGCTGTCCCTTTTCGTCAATGGCTAAAGAATAGCTGGAACATTTCTCAGATTCTGCTGTGAAATTTCATTCTCCAAAAATTATTGGTTTTAAAATCATGTGTACAGAGAGAAGCAAAATTTGCACAACCCGTAGTGAAATTCAGTGTTTTGAATTGCTTATAGCCTTGAAAATAGTGTTATCATCTACTACAAAGGCAATGAATATTTCTTTAGTCTGCTTCCTTAACACATGCATATAAAAAAAATTTTAAAAAATCTTTCTAAGCAACTTATAGCATGATTTTTAATCTATGGAGAGGCAGAAAAGGGAGACATTTTTTCTGTAGCTGGAAAGTGTTAGCAGTGATGGGGATTCTGAAATCCCACCTCATTAAGTAAATCAAATCTTGAATTCCTTGCTTGGATTGATTTCTTATCTTTGCCTCCAAGAACAAGATAATTTAGCTAATCAGAAGAATTTAAGTTTATAAGCATATTCACTTCAGACTGCTGAGCCTTAAAGAATGAGGTTAAAGACCTCAGAAATGAGATTGACCTTGCATCTTTGGAATTTCTGAGAAAACGTGGGAAATCTGAAGTGACAATGAGAGAATCAGACTAAACTCTTCTAAATTTTGACCCTCCAAGTCACCAATGAAAAACATATTGCTTGTCTCATGAGTAATTGGGAATATTCTTAGATTTACACTGGTTTTTGGGGTTCTTTTTTGTTTGACAGGTTAAATATAAAGAAGAATATGAGAAAACAAAAGGAAAAGCAACTGGAACCAAAGATTCAAGACTTTTGCACTCTCTGAAGGTGGCCAAGATGAGTAGTGAGGTAAATTATTTCTCTTACTCAAAAGTTATTTTTCATAATTAGGAAACTTTCAGCAACACTATGCGATCTACCACTGTTACTTCTCTCATGGTTAGGAATTCTTGGAAACATTTACCAAATTGGTTTCCTTCCTCCATCTGTTAATCTGCAGTGGCTGCATAGCAGTGGATTTTGGGCAATGGTGTCCCTATTTTGGGGCAGGAATATAACATCCTATTAAAACCTCAATGTGAATAAAATATGACATTAGAACGTCATTATCAACAGTTCTACACAGAAATTTCCAGTCTGTGAAGGTATGTTTGAAAGTAAAATGTATTGTGATAGAGAAAATGCCTCTAGAGTCTGCAATATTTATCCTGGCATCTGTTTAGTCCCTTATAGGACCTGATTTCTACATGTGTTTGGGGGTTTTTTTGCCTAATCTGCATAAGGGCCCAAACAAGAAGGGTGATTTAAGAGAGCTTTGCAATATCTGATACAGACAACCTATTTTCATTCCTTCTGTTTCTAGATTGCCTACAAAAAGGGTTTTGAGGAGAGCAAGGCCCATTTCCATCTGCCTATGGATATGATAAACCTGAGGCATGCTAAGAAGGCTCAGGCACTTGCCAGTGACTTGGATTACAGAACGAGACTCCATGAGTACACAGTTCTTCCTGAAGATATGAAGACCAAGTGGGCGAAAAAGGCCTATGATCTCCAGAGTGATGTAAGATGATGTAAACTCAGCTAAACTGTTAAAAACAGTATAAGTGCTTAGAGAGTTTTTCATTTGGTGTTAATTCTCATTTAGTATGAACACTGTCTGATTAGACTGTGGCTTTTTAAAATGTTTTTGCAATGGCTTTGGAACTGGAAAGGGTGCATATGTTCACTTGCAGACATTATACTTGTGTTTCCTGTGCCAGTAAATGTAATTTTCCTCTGCAGCTCCAATATAGGGCAGATCTGACATGGATGAAAGGAGCGGGATGTATCACAGAAGGAAGTCTTAATATACAACAAGCCAAAAAGGCAGGAGATTTAGTCAGTGAGGTAAGCAAAGTGCTCAGGCTTCTGTTTGTAGCTTGTTCAAAGGCTTATGCACACTTATTCCACTACATTATGTGGAATAGGTAAGGAATTCCTAGCAAGGAATATCTGAGAAATGGAAAAACAATGGACATAATTTAGTTATTCTATAGTTTAGAAGATACTGTTAGAGATTAAAATTATGTTTTCCCTTTATATAATTATCACAATAATCTGTGAGGTAGATGTCCCCACAGTTTTGCTTCCACCTCTTTTCATTCCCCTGCCCATTTTGCAGAGCAGCATTGAATTTCCATTGTTTCATGTGCTACATGAAGTACATAGAGGCTTTAAGGAGCCGTTAACCATGTTTGAAAATTTCCTTGGCCCTTGGCAAGTAGGGATGTGACTTCACTGGCAGCTTCAGCTTTTCCTGCATTTCCTTGCTTTTGTTTTATTAATTCATGGCTTTGCACTGCCATTAACCTTATGGAAGTAAGCTTCCTCACCTTCTTAGCTATGGTTGAGCAGTCTCACTAGTGCTAGGAAAACTAGAGAACAGAGAGACGGATAAATTAGGGGAAGTTTGACAAGAAGGATAAAATCCCACTTAGGAAGGAGGAACAGAAGCTAGTTAGTTACTGGCGAGCACACTCTCTGACACCTTGGGTCTCTGACATCCTCTCACTACTCCTACAAGGGGAAAAAATACATCTTAGAAACAAAAGAAGAGCAGCTACCTCAGATCTGATGTCTTGCTAGGGATAGACTGACATCTGCTTCTGGGGTGTGCTGTGGTAATAATCACTTCCACAAATATTTAATCCATAATGATCTGCCTTTGCATTGCAGTGCTGTGCAAGGCCAAGAGATGGCTGACAGTCACTTAAACTGGAGACTGGTGGATATTATTTTAGAGATCTCTATTGCCATACAAAGCCTGGTGTTTTGTCATTTCTTTGCAGGATGTCACTACATTGTGTTCCATGCAATGTGACAAAACATGCTGTTTTTAATCTGCCTCCCTCCCTTCCAGGTTTCTAAAATAAAGCGATGAGCACCTCTTTGAAGTGCTGCATGCTTTTTTAACTTCTATTTTGTGTTCCCCTAGCAGAGACACAGTGTAAACTGATCTGTTCACCCATCAGTTCAAACAGAAGAATTTCTCTCCTGAAATGCCAGATGATGAAAAAAATACATTTACATCCTTTCTAGGTGGAATGCCCCACTTCATGGCCAAACTGTTAGAATAAGAATTCAACTAAAGCATACAAGAAGTTTTTGCTTGGTCTTTCTTATCCCACTGTGGTCTTGAAACAGAGTCCTGCATTTCCTTTTACTATCTCAAAGAAAGAAAGGATGCTTAGCTTGCTCTCAAATGAGTGGTTCAAAAGGCTGAGGCAAAGTCATTAATTCGAAACAGGCCTGTTCCAAAGCCTGTTCCAAAGTTTTCCATTCACTTCAGTGTGTTTCAGATGTAAAACAAAACATAAAATGGAATGAAATTATGGACAGTCTTATTTACCCAATTAAAACTATTAGTGTCTATGCACATTTGCCCATTCATATGGATTTTATATAAGTACTGGCATTAGACAGTGAATAAAGAACAATAGTTTTTTTCCATATCTGAGATTTAAACCTTGTGGAGGCCTCTCATAGCTGTTGGTCCTAGAAAGGCTTGACTGCAGTGTCTGTGCTGAGCTGTGCTTTGAAAAGAGGAATATTTTGAGAGGATGGGGAAGATTTTGAATTCAAGTTACTTTCAGGACACTGAAATTGCTTGCTCTAATTTAATTATTATCTTAATAATTAAAAAATATCTCAGTAACATATGATCAGTGATTTGAGCCACCCATGCATATGCTTGAGAAGTCTCTTGTAAGAAAAAGAGATAGCAATACTGACTGTGTATTATCAGCTCTCTTGGATCCTGATTTAAGTTCTACCCAGGTAGTGAACAACACTCACTGTTGGTGTGCAGCCAAGCAGCTGGTCTGGTAAGAGGTGTAAATACATCTGGCACCAAAGGTATCCATGCCTGCAGTGTCAGAAACATTTGGCACACACTTGTGTGCCTCCTCTCCTCAAGATACCAGCACTGGGTACTACTTGGAAGCTTATTTTGTTGACACCTTTGCTAAGCCTTTCTTGGGAATTTACAGGGCTCTTCTGGCTCTATAAGTTATGTATTTTTTAAAAGTGATACATTTTTGGGGGAGGGCAAGTACTGTAGAAAATTTTGTGTAACTTGCTTCAATTTGATGTAGAAAAAGTACAGGCAGAAGGCTGATGCTCTGAAGTTCACCAGTGTGGCTGACAGTTCTCAGATCAAGCATGCCAAGAAAAGCCAGGAACTTCAAAGTGATGTGAGTCCTTGACTGAATTTGTCTCTTTGCACATAGCTTACCAATAATATGGTCATTTCTAACATGTGTACACCAGTGTGATGCTGTGAGAGCTTCCTTGAAATTTAACCATGAGCAGTTTGGCCAACCTGACTCCATAGGTCAGTTTTTAAATCCATTTTTAACAAAAAAAATTCAAGATGCTAAAGAATAACACACCAAATAAGTTAACCCAAACAAATCCTTGACTATTTGGGGTGTTTTAACCAGTATTCCTTCAACATTAATGTAGGCTACTGCTTGTTGACCATGCTTTGCTTTCTGTGGACAGGTTGCCTACAGGTCAGGGAAGGAGCAATTTCTTCATCAGTACACCATCAGCAAAGATGACCCTGTCTTCCTGCTGGCCAAGGCAAACGCTGCCAATATCAGTGAGGTACTGTGTGATTCCCTCACTCCTGTGAATAGTTACAGCTGCTGTTAAAATATTTGTTCTGTAGGTAAAAGTTAGGTTCTTTCTCTGAAAGGGTCCTCATGTTTTAGCTGTAAAAACTTGAAATTTAATTATATACTCCTAATAAATGCTAGTCACGCCTGCTGTTCTGAAGACTTGCCACTTTTACAGTTTGATGCTGTGCATTTTTCACGCTTCCAGGTGAGTGGCACATTGACAGTTTGAATGGAACCAGTGAGATAATGGGGTTGCAGTAACCACAGTATCCACAGTTACAGGGTACAAGGGAAGACACCAGGATCTGATCCGTAGCCACATGGTTTCTGGGCATAGAGTGTAGGAGGGACTTGTTACTTGAGAGCTTTTGCTGTGACTATAGAACAAATAGAATGGACTGATAGTAATAAAGAAATTGTGTTATTGTCATCTCTTTAGAAACTCTACAGGAGTAACTGGGAGAAACAGAAGGAAAAAGGATTTGTGCTTCGTCTGGATGCTTTGTCATTCCTGACAGCTAAGGCAAAGAGGGATCTGGCAAGTGATGTGAGTATGGACTCCATCAGCCTTCTTTATTCTTAGGACAGCTGACAGTCCAGGTTGCTGCTAGTGTTGGGGATGTGTCACATATGTTTCAGTGCCCTGAGCCACCCTCACTTGATTCATGCTAAGGAGCGATGGAGGAGTTGTCTGGGTGATTGGCATTCTGTAATTAGTCAAAGGTTTGCTCTGAGCAATTCAGAGCTTTTCCCCGCATGCTGACTATGTTTTCCTATTCTCATTTTGACCTGAGGGTGAATTTTAGAACTCAAAATGAAGTGGAAATCTCCTGTGAAACATCATAACTTAATACATCTATGCCTGGCCAGAAAATTCCTGAAAGAACCTTCTGACCTCAGTGCCTGAAGAATGTTGTTTTTCCTTGATGGAAACAAATAGAAAATATTTCTTACTGGTTTTTTTTGGAACATATTATTATTAAGAAAGGGCTTATTCTTTATAAACACTGATTTCTAAGGCATTCCAGTTCTTTTTTGCAAATGATCTTACTCACTTGTATTGAGGACCTGGCATGTCACAACACTGGCAGACCATTGCTTTACTACCAGTAGAGCTGTCAGTTTGGCAGCTTAGACCATTTACTCTTGGTCTGTTCTTTTTATTCACAGATTAAATATAAGGAAGGTTATGAGAAGATGAAGGGTAAGCTCATTGGAGTGAAAGCTGTGGAGGGAGATTCGCAGATGGCTCATTCCCTGCAAATGTCGAAGCTGCAGAGTGATCTGGAGTACAAGAAGGCCTTTGAGGACACAAGGAGTCACTTCCAGATCCCCATGGATATGGTTAACCTTGTCCATGCCAAAAAGGCTCAGAATCTGGCCACAGATATAGGATACAAGACATCTCTCCATCAGTACACAGTCCTGCCTACTGACAGGAAGGTGGCATGGGCCAAGTGGGCCTATGGATTGCAAAGTGATGTAAGTCCAGAGCTTCACATATTTCAATATTCTTTCCTCCAGCCCATTGTCAGCCCCACTTAGGACTGAGTTTCTTCAGACATTTATACTTTTAATGCCATGACATCTTTATGCACCTAATTTTTCAGCTATTAAACAGTGAATATTAACAGTAAATATTAACCACTCATTTCCTCAAGAGATATATTTAAGTTGTGCAGTGTTTTTGAGGAGGGTTATAACTCCCTTTATGAGCATGGCTTCTTCAAAGCCTACTTCAAATGTTAATAAAACACTAGGACTCCTACATGATGTACATTTATTTTTGTTTTCCAAATTTGCAGGGAGGTTAAATAATGTATGGTGATAAAATTGGTGATAAAATTCCATGTGGAGACCACATGTTCAGCTGTAACCATCAGATGAACTGTCTGATCCTGTAAAGTTAGACTTGCCATTCTGAGGTTTGAAGTCAGGTCTTTTCAAGGAGACTGAGATAGAAATATGTACAGGTCTTGTTGAGGTACAGCTGCTGAAACCTTTCTGGCATCTTTGAGAAACCTGACTTACAGTCAAGCATTTGAAATTCAGTACTGTTGGTAGGAGAGATTTTGTGAGGAAAGTGAGAAGTACTCCTGTACTCTTCTTTCTTCTAGACACATGGAAAAATAAAACAAAATGCTTTCTCTCCAGTAAAACAAAAGGGTATGGGTTGGGAAATTCTAAGTTTAATCTTCTTTTCTTTGCAAGTCATGGATGATCTTTTAAAGAGTGCTCTATACACAATAAAACTGAAGTTAGAGTAAAAATTGCAACCAACAATAAGGTGTAGACCACTTTTAAAAATTACCTTGCATGGCATATTGCACAAGTGCTAGTGAGTCCTTATACTTCTGTTTAGTTCTGTATTTTATTTTATTTTTTGTTTTGCTTTTCTTGCAACTATGCAATAGTGAATAAAACAAAAGCAGGCACTAATTTGACTTCATTGTTGTTCCTGAGATGTCTGAATCCTTTAATGGCATTTTAAGTGTATGAACACCAACAATAGGACTTTTTTCCTTTGTCAGAACCGATACAGAGCAGATTTGAACTGGATGAAAGGAGCTGGATGGATAGCCACTGGGTCATTAAATGTGGAACAGGCTAAGAAGGCAGGAGAACTCATTAGTGAGGTGAGATTTCATGACAGCATGTATCAGAATTTGCTGCATAATGCGTGCAAAATGTCTGTATAAAATTAAAATAATTTCCACTCAAAGGGGAAAGAAAAAGGCATACCACATGAAAGCCCTCAAAACCAGGGATAGGACTGGTAATTAGAGGGAAACCAGATACCAAACACATACCAGTAGGAGTCCATATAGCCTTTGCAAAAACAAAGTAGGTGACAAATGATATTATGAATAATAATGGCAATCAAACAGTGCTCAATTGCTACCCACTAACCTACCTTTTTAATGAAGCAAAACAGGAGAGATGATGAAAAGATGGAGTCATTGGACCCAGGACCTTCTTTTGTAACAGATACACATTCCCTCTTGCTCCTTTTTCATATAGATTCATGCTAGCTATTGACATTCGTATAGATATTTCTGTCTGTAGCTATCTATCAGCCCAAGTAGTTTTCATCCTTATTTTTCCCTATAACCAATATCACTTACAGGAGAAGGCAGACTCTAGAATCCTTTGTGCTTGTCCCACGAGGCCTTCAAATGAAGTTCTGGTGGAAATATTAATGGTATTGTGTTTCTGTTATTTCAGAGGTAGTCCCACTGGCCAAATCTGTTGCTGTAGGAGACTGAGTCCTGTGATTTTTCAATAACTGCAGTGCAGGAGTCATCTGTCCATTCACTCTGCAGTGTCTCAGAAAAACACAGTCATCCTTTCACAACTGACTGATTGCTAACACTATTTTTTCCCCCCATGTAATTGTCCATTGTGAAGAAGGATGATTTTTTTAAACACAATTAATGAAATTCCATTTGGATGTTACAGTAGTGAAAATTTCTGAGTAGAAATTTGACCCCCTAGGTTGCTCATCCTGACCTTCTTGTGAGTGCTAAGTAATGTTAGGTTGCTGTGAGCCTTGTCCTTACATATACACAGTGACTAGCCCTTCTAATGCTGCTAAAAAGCAATCACCAGAATATAATTTCTAGCAATTTTATGCAGATATGTTCTGGTCAATTCTGCTTTGTCTCCAAATCTGGTCAAGACAAGGCATAAACCACTTTTGTCTCCAGTTAAACTTAGTGAGATTGCTCATTTCTAAGGTATTACTTTCTGAAACCAAAATATTACTTATAAGCTTATAATACTTGAAAGTGCTTAAGTGTTTTACATTGGTATTTTTAGTCTTCAAAAGGTAAAGATGTTGCTTCAAGTAAACTTCTGTGGATCACAGCTCACTTTAAAGGAAAATGACAAGCCATGAGTTCATCTCAGGCATTTGGAAAATTTATTATGTGCTATTTGGAGAAGTGATAAGGGTATTGATGGATTTAAGACAACTCCTGCAGGAAGGGAAGCTTTTAGTGACCTGGCCATATGGAAAAAATGTCATTTTTCCATTGAACTGCCTACACCTTAGTTATGTACATAAAACAAGACCTCTCAGAAGATACTGTGGGTCCTTAACAGAGAGCAAAATTTATATCATTATCTAGAAGATATGCCATAATAATTAGGTACAGTGTAAATGGTTGCATAGATTTGCTGCAGGTCTGAGGAGGTAACCTAAACCCCTAAACAATAAGTTAAATAGTTGCCATTATTAACACACTACAATTGTATATAATTTCTTGCCTAAAGAAACTATATATTAAAAATACAATCAGTCATACTTGATTTGAAGTAATATAAAAAATATTTTAAAATCCAGAGTTCTCGAATATTTAGGTAAGCAGAATCTGATTTTGAAATATTTTCCCTATATTTAAAGATTAATATTAATTGGCAAAAGGTTATTGTTAAATTGAAACAAATATTAATCTGAAAGTACCTAGGACATAAAGATGAGGAAAGAGGAATAATAATTATGTTCACAAATTCACTCTAATCTCCAGCAACCTATGATTTTTCTCTTTCAAATAGCATGAAAGAGCAGCACAAAATTCACAGCTTTGATCTTTTTCTGCTCAACAGAAGAAGTACCGTCAGCATCCATATGCTTTGAAGTTTACCAGTATTAAAGACACTCCTGAGATGATCCAGGCTAGAATTAGTTATAACCAGGCTGTGGATGTAAGTTATAATGTATATACATTATGATTATAAGAGTGGTATCCTCTTTGAACGACCTGATTGAAGCACTGGCTTTCTCTCTCTTTCTTTCTCTGAGATTATCCTTGGGAACCATGAAATTTCTGTATTCTGATGTGGTGCATCCCACAAAGAGCATGTTCTAACTTGGATTGGGAAATCATGGGCATCCCACTGAAGTGAATGGGATTTTCATACAGAAAGCGCTTTCTGTCCCATTTATTTTCAGAAGTAAAATTTAGGAGTAAGACTGACCTTTGACCTTTAAAGACTTTTGGCCTTTTGATATTCATTGAGGAAGAATACATTTGGGATTCTTTCCCCTTTTCAAACACATCTTTCAAATTTCAGTTTCTGCATATTCTTTGGAAACAAAATGTAAGGCAGCATGACAAGGAAGAAAAAATAAATTATTTCAAGCTGTCATCCTGCTGAGAGAGAAATCCAGGAGGGGAAACCTTAAAGGGAAGAATTGAGGCTGTTTGGTGTTTAAACATGTTTATTTTTAATAGAAGAGCGATTTAAAAATATTGTAGACTTAACTGGGATAATACAGAAGTGAATAATAAGCAAAAGTCACTCAAAAAAGACAAGTTTCAAACATGAGAGGATGTTTTATTGTGAAAATAGATATTTTTAAAGTGAAGGAGAAGATGAAAGACTTTGTGTAAAACACATGCTATTGTAATACTTTTGGTGTCTGTGCCTTTGGTTTAATTAATAAGATCCAAAAGGCTTACATCTCAGGCAGGATAAATATAAGTCATTTTGTTCCACTGAGCCACAGTCAAAAATCAGTCTGGTGCTCTACTTCTTCACACATGGAGTTCTCATTAATTTTCCTCTTATAGGGCTGCAATACAAGTGGGCCCAGATGCTAAAAAAGTGTCAGACAGGTGAAATGGAGACGTTCATTCTAATCTAGAGGGTCTTGAACTCTCCTGCAGAATAATAGCCTGGGAAAGGCAAGTCAGGTGCTCCAGACACAGGTCATATCTAAGGCCAAAAAACCAGTGTCTGTCTGTACCCGTTTGAAAATTATGGTGTCAATGTAAGAAGAAACTAGGCTAGGAAAGAACAATAATATGGAAGAGGAGAACTCTGCATAGCCATTGCAGGGGAAGGTCCAGTTGCAGTCAATTGCACAGAACTCCTCTTACCTGTCTGCAGACATCTGAAAGTTATCTGGTCCTGGGCCAGCCCTATGTTCTTCCTCCAAGGGTTGATGTGAATGGCACACACAGACACCCCTTTTATGATGGAATAAGTCACCCTCAGAGGTTTTTAAATCTTTTCCCATTGACTATTGAGCACCCCCTTGCAACTAACTGGAAATAAATTTGCAGTAATTGCACAGATAATTATCATCACTTTTATCTGCTAAAATTGAACACCTTTGGAGAGAGGTGTTCTCAACTCCCCTCTCCTCCCCAGATTTCTGTGGAATTTCAGAGTGTTGGTGAGCCACTCTTTGCTGCACATCCTTAAAGACTGCTGTATATTCTTCTTCTACCTACTCACATATGCTAGAAGTTTTGTCAAATTAATATTCAAATATCTGAATTTTCATATACATTGATTTACACACTCAAAACTTCAAGGAGCTCCTCTCTAGCATACTCTAGCTGATAAGTGTATCAGACTCCCAAAGCCTTTTGAATCCATTTTGACTGATACAATTACCTGTATTTATGAATGCCTCTGTTGCTTTTGTAGTGTTTGCTTTCCATAAACCTAATTGTTAATAGTTTTGTTTGAACTAATGATTGAACATGTAGTGAGTACTTGCTACTGAAATTCATCTCTGTTTGCAGAGGCTGTACAAGGAGCATGGTGAGAGTATAAAGCACCAGTATACACCAACGACAGATCTTCCTGAAATCCTTCAGGCCAAGTTAAATGCTATGAACATCAGTGAGGTATTAACCTGACCTTTAATATTTTAAAGTAAAGGGGAACATTTGATAGTGCTTTGCTGTTTATCCTAAACAGGAAATCATACTACATTTCTTTCCTTTCCCCAGTATATGATCATTCTATGGTCTAAATATTTCTGAACTAATGTGGGAAATCAAAATTCCTGTGAAAGTTCACCTACATTAGAAAGATTAAGAATGAACAAACAAATACACTTATAATGGACATTTGTCTTGTGATAACTCCCATTTGCATTGGTAGTTTCATTTGTATTTGCCCTCTGCATTAGAATAGGATGAAACTAATGTGGTAATTTTTCTAGGATCTCAAAAATGCTTCAGTGTCAACCCTCTGAACAGCAACTCTGTTTCTGTTCCATATTTCCTAGGCTCGTTACAAGGAGTCCTGGAGAAGGATGAAAGATGGTGGCTACCAACTGAAACTGGATGCCATCCCTTTCCAGGCAGCAAAGGCCTCTGGTGAAATCATAAGTGATGTACGTGAACTTATTGCTGATACTGTCCAGTAGGACATGTCAGTCCAGACTGTATTTGCTCTGCTGAGTGACTCTTGATGGAAACAGCATGTCCAGCCAGCTCTACATCTGGGACACATCTGGCCTCGGACTAGTAAGGGGTACTTTTGGAAGTGCAGCCTCAATTAGGTGCTTTTGGTAAATAAGCAAAGGCAGGTTTGTGAAAGCAAACATCCATCAGCAAACCTGAGCAGTTTGGCTGCTCTAGTGACTGAACAGTCACAGGGATTGCAGCCAGGTGAGGTCTTCCTAGAACCCATGAAGGGTTTATTCAGATTTATTATCATACTGAGTATTGTCAGAATTTACGGTATTATGAAACCCCTTTTATTCAGGTTTTAACAGTTGGGCTAATGCTTCTCTTCTATCCTATCCACATTTCTATTCCTACTTCCTTTTCAGCACAAATATAAGGAGGCATTTGAGAAAATGAAAGGGCAGATGGTTGGCTCATATGGCCTGGATGGTGACATTCGTATTGCTCATTCTGTCCGTGCAACATCTCTGCAGAGTGATGTAAGTACAAGAAAGAAGATGGAAGTGTTCTTGAATTGGCTTCCTAACTATGAGTAGTACTTCAGGGAATTTGCACTTAGCTGTGGACTAGCTGTGGAATAGCCTACTTGTTTAAAACTTAAGGCTTTTTGTCCCACTTTCCAGGTATTTTAATGTTATCATGATATTCTTGCCGTTCCACGTATTTGCAGTAACATTAATTTGACAGTAGAAGAAGCCTGTGTTCTTGCACACTCCCCTGCTCGCACACTTCCCTTCTTCATTCCCCTGCAACAGTGGTTGTCTAGCATAGAATATTTTACTGTGTGAAAAGTGACCTGCAGAGGCAGGTCAGATTGAGAATTAGCACTGGTCTTTGTACAGAAGTAAATTAAATTAGGTAGAGATGCGAAGTTATTCAGTGTTTATTTTCAATTTATTGTTTTTCTGAAAGACTAAAGGATGAATGAGTTTATGGGATTTCAAGTTGGACTTTTTTGGCTGGGGAATGGTTCCCACTTGGTCTTGAGATGTGCTAAGAATCATATAATTTGTTGTTTGCCTGTAAGAATTGTAACTGTTCAGTGCATTTTGAAGACTGTGGCTTAATCCAGAAAGCAGTGAAAAATGGGAGTGTGTTCTTGATTTTTAGAAGTGCTCATCTTGTACTGATGGAATGCTTAGACATACAGATAATAGTAAGTGTGTGAAGAATTCATCCATCGCTCAGGTTACACTAATTCAGTTGATGGCCATCAATAACTCTGGATGTTCATTATCCTGATGAACAGCCTGAACATCTCAAATTTGCATAATCTGATTGGGAAATGTCATGTGAAAAAAGTTCTTTGAAGTTTTCTACACCTTTCTTTTCCTGAACAGAGACAAGAAGTGAAAAAAACCAAAAAAAAAAGCCCCCACCACTAAATATTACTGAAAAACTGAGAAATAAAACTGGCCAAACCAACAAATATTTTGACTGATGATTTGTGCTAATTCTAATATAAATAAGGCTGTTTGCATTTTTTTCTCAGGCAGTATCTTCCCCTTTTTGTTGCACTTTCGCAAAATGTAGTGAATTAGGATTCATTTGCCAGTTTGGTTAATTTTATAGATTGAATGTATCTAGTTTTAACAACAAAATAAATAAATAAACAATCTCAGTTTAATTGAATATAATGTAGATGGCTACTTTTTTGATGAAGGCTAGGCTGCCACATATTCTAATTATAATTATTGATCTTTCACAGTATAGTTAAACAAGTTAGGGAACTTGCTTTTAAAAAGAATAATTTATACTACAAAATGGAAGAAGTATGAGGAATGTCTCTTCTGATCAAAACATGAATTTTAATTACTTTGCTGCAGTATCTATGTGATCTGTTTCTCGTTTGATAGGTGAAATACAAGCAAGGTTTTGAGGACACAAAGTCTCACTTCCACCTGCCACTGGATATGATCCACTTGGTCCATGCTAAGAAAGCCCAGTCTTTGGTCAGTGAACAGGAATATAGGCAGCTGCTCCACCAGTACACAGCTTTGGCTGAGGATGTGAGGCTGCGCTGTGCCAAGAACGCCTACAAACTACAGAGTGAGGTGACTGCAAACATCCCAGGGATGTTCCCCTCTTGGTTCTGGTGCAAGATAGTTCTGTTCTAACTTGTGACAGCTAACAGCATGTGTTTGAGCAGCAGCTGAGGGATAAACAGCGGCTGTTTCCCCTTGATTACATGTAGGAATTAAACATTTATCTTACTGGGCAGTGGAACAATGTTTGTGATCACACTGCACTGAGAGAAAAAGTTTAGTGGTCTTTGATGATTGGGTAGAGAAGGGTTTGCAAGTGAGGATGATTGCACTCTTTACCAACTGGTATTTACAACTTGGTTTGCATCTGGGTGAAATTCATGTGTACTTTCATGAAATTCATGTGTACTTTCATGAGAAGGATGTCTGTTGTCAGAAATCTGATTTGTAGGACACCTATAAGTTCTGGCCTAAGACATGTCCACTGAAATCCTAAGAAGGATGAGCTTAACTCCCTACGTAGTCTTGAGTAAAATTAACCAGGTAATGACTTCCAAATCTGTAGGCACAGCCTTGAGCAAAGGACTTTTTATAAATTACATTGCCCTGCAGACCCCAGGAGGGGCTGTATCTTAAAAACATGCTTGGCCACAAAATGCTACTGTACATCAATTTAACATTTTCAGCCAACAGACTTAGAGATGGCAGACTGTGTCCAAACAAGTGTAACATCAGATGCTGGTTGTGCTGCCCTAATTTGGGTGAAACACACATAATCAGAGATTCTGAGGCAGGTTTCCATCCATCCTACTCCTCATACTTCTCATTATCTAATGAAATAATGTTGTTGTAATGTATTTATCAGTAACATATTGTTAACTTCTGAAAAATTAAGATTTACAGTGAGTCACTGCTTGGTCTGGTGGTCTGGAAAATATTTTAATGAAGTGTATGCAGTGGCTCAGTGCTATTTTTCCTTAGTGGTCCTTGCTTATAATATGACCATTCAGAACAGTTAAAAATTGAGGCTATTTTGTCTGCAGTTTCTCTTCAAAGCTACTAGCTTTTATTTAAAGATATTTTCTTATGTTTTCATAAACTGGTCTTATGTATATTTATAAATCAATAATATCGACCTGTGATTTATGTGTTATATATAAAGAAAATTCATATACCTAGAAAAGATTTTTTCAAGGTTACAAATAGAAGATAGGAGTTGAAGCATCATATGTTCATGAGGCTCAGTAGTCCTCAGAATCCTTCATCTGTGCTGTAGATCTGTCAGGGCTGTATGCACACAGACACAAGATCTTAGGGCCATGGGTACAAACTCTCTGTGGTAGATACTAATTTTAATGGATTTATTGTGCATTTTTGGGTGAATAAATATAGGGCATCTCAAATGCAAACTCGTAATTACTTCTGCTTGGTTTTCCTTAGAATTTATATCGGTCTGACATGAACTTTATGCGAGGCGTTGGATGTATTACTCCAGGGGCCCTAGAGATTGAAGGAAAGAAGAAAGCTTCTGAACTCATCAGCGAGGTAACAAAAGAGGGTTTTGATTTCTCCACTACGAACAAGAGTTTGCCAGATGTCTTTCTATTAGACTGGGCTGGCAAAGTGACTCACTGGATAATGCCAGTCTCCCTCCCCTTGCGTTTGATCATTCCATTCGTGTCCTAACTGCAGATGGGTGAACCTGATGGAGTTTAAGGCTTTGCAAACTTTGCTAACTTTTGTGGCAAATCTTTTCTCCTGTGTTTCAGACCCAGGAGGTGGTTATTTTATGTTATTTATTTTGGAACTAAAATGGGCTTTTTCAACTAAGAAAAAGGCTGTGCCTATCTATACTAAGTACCTTGTACTATTTCTCCAAAATTAGAATGTGCAATGCCCAGTACATTACACTGTCCTCAGCTCTGCTCCTGCTTTACAGTCAGTCTGTTTTTCACCTGCTGCTTTTGTGTGTTACTGTTTTTCTCCACTGTAACTGGACTTTTATTTCCTCTGTCGTGTTCTCTTCACACAGTCTCTCCTTGTTTCAGATCTTGGATCTTTTGCCCATATTCACATAGATATGAAATGAGGAGAAATGACAGTTGTGTTCTAGAGAACAGATCCCTGCTTGCAGTGATCTTGCAGTTGTTTTCTTCACAATTCTCACATAGGGTCACAGGCCAGGTGAAACCTTGTTTTCCTCACAAAAGGGTTCAGTGGGCTTCAGCTCCTTCTCTCTCTGGACTGGATTGCCTTTGCTGTAATTCCACTACCCAGGGTTAATGACGCCAAGGGTAGTGTCCTCATTACTGTTTGCATATTCAGCACAGCAGCTTTTTTTTTTTTTAATTTCACATCTCATTCCTTATTTAATTTTCATTTCCCCTGTGAGACTTGAATGCACCTAATTCAGAATAGCAAAAAGTAAATTAGTCTAAGGATTAATAGACAAACTAGAGTTTTAAGCACAAGAAGCAGTACTTGGCCACTGGAATTGGAAAAAGTCCCTTACCTGACAAGACAATTTACTTATTCTATTCATTTTCCTTTGTGTGTGAACTCAGAGTAAATATCGTCAGCAGCCACATTCCTTCAAGTACACATCGGTGACAGACTCTCCTGGCCTCCTTCATGCAAAATTCAGCAATATGATTGCTAATGAGGTAGGCTCTCCTAACGTGAATCAGAAAATATGCTTTTCAAAATGCAGCAAGCTGGGGATGGAGAAGTGGGAAAGAGACAGCCCTGTTCTGAAAGCAAAATGCATTAAAAAAAGTGCAAGCATCACTGATTTGTGCTTTTTCACAGTTAAATCACTTTTTTTTTTTTCCCCAAATATTTAATACCATTTTCAATTCAATCTCTTTCTGAAAGCTTACACAGTATCCATACAACAGAGTTCCATTATCAAGTTTTTTTGCATGAAACAGAGACTCAAAAATCAGGACTCTGGGGTGATCTGGAGGGAGCTCATTTGCATAGTATGATCCATTTTTGAGGGTGCCTAAAAAAAGAATCACTTTTCTAAATTCTGAAAAAAACTAGACAAAACCTACAGAAAAAATTACAAAATCATATAAAATAACATGAAGAAAAAAATTCAAGCTAGAAAATATGCCCAGTCTACCAGAAATGCTTGCCCTTTTATTTAACCACATTCACGATGCTCTTAACATTCTTAGGTCCACTTTTGCCCTGCTGGGAACAAAACAATGCAAGGCTAAGAATGCAGTGGTTTGGCATCATCATATATTCATAAAAATTAATGTAGATGTTCTTTATGCCCAGCAAAAGCCTCATATCTTTGATGCCCAGAAAAAAGCAGCTTAGCAACTACAGTGGTATACTCTTAGCTGTTTTCAGTGATGGCTGACTCTAGTTGTCATAATCATTAACAACTTAAGTGCTGCTGTTGTATTATTGAAACAATAGAGAAAATTAATTTCAGTTGTCTCTTTGATCTGTTTCCCAGCGCCTGTATAAAGCAGCAGGAGAGGACAGTCGGCATCACTACACACCAACGCTGGGTCTGCCTGAGTTTACACGGGCAAGAATAAATGCAGCCAACCTCAGTGATGTAAGAATTTGTTCTGTATTTGTTACAACTTATTTCAGATGCAGGATGAATTGTGCCCTGGCAAGGAAGATGGATAAGTAGAGGAAATTTGAGGTCTATTCTATTTATGCTTTCCCTGATTTGATTATAATGATATTTATCTCCATTAGCATATATACGGTTGTGAGTAAATTAAATCTACATAAAGAACGAGACATGTTTTGTCTGAGTTACTAGGATTTCCCAAAGATAATTTAAAAAAAATCCTTTGATTATAAAGAATGAGACTGTAACACAGAATAACAAATGAAAGATGGTTCCTTTGTTTGTTCCTTTGTGCATTTAAAAGTGAAACAGCAGTCTACATGTGCCTTTCCTACTTTAGGCAAAATACAGAGAATCTTGGCATAATCTACGTGCTCAAGGCTACAAGCTGACAATGGAAGCGCTCCCGTTCCAGACTGCCAGGGCCTCCAGAGAAATTGCCAGTGATGTGAGTTGAATGATTCAACCTCCCTTCTTGCCTAATTTCTGTTAACTTCATGTAAAACAATGTCTAAAGCAGATTTTACTGAATTAAAGCAACTCCATAACCATGTGAGACAAGTGTGAGACAGAATATATTACTTATGAATGAGATCCTTTGTGTGAATTAGGAAAAAAAAAGAAGAGGAAGAATCGCTGCTAATCGGGAACCAAGCCAGGTTAAACATCTTCCAGTGGGAAATAGCAAATGAATCAAAGTATTTGCAAACAGAAAAAACAGGGATTCTGCTCTTTATCAGGCTTTTATCTCCTCATATTATAAAGTGCCCACAAACTCTGTCCACTCTGTTTTGAGCTGACTTTTGGAAGTGTTTAGTGCTTCCGAATTGAAATAAAGTCAGAAAAAGCTGAGGGTTCTTTGAATCTCCAAAAATCAGGAGTTGTTTGTCTGGTTAGGAAGTGAAAATCAGTGCAAGTTCCTGTAAATATGTACCCTCTTAACTTCTGAACTAGAGGAAACAAATAATCTTATCTTTTAAAATATCCTATAATTTGGATTGTTGTTTTCATGTCACTCAGACATGGTGGTATTCATTTCTCAGAAAGCCTGAGTTCATCCCTCCCTCACAAGAAATTTAATAAATTCTATGAAGACAGAAAAAGTCTTCATTTTATGCAGTATTTAGTTGCATACTCTAATGTGATAAAATGTGAGTATATTTTACATGCATTTGTTTTATGAAGCAACCATTTCTAGTTGTAATTTATAATATATACTTAACCATATTTTGCAGAGTGCTTTTGGTTACAGCTTCAGATCTGCTCTAGAGGGTACAAGTCCATAATAGAATTACATCCACTTACAACAGATCTGAATTTGGCCCTTCATCTTGGAAGCACTTTATAAACATTAGATGCTGTAATTTAATCCCCACAACTCTCTTGTGTGGTAGATAAGTGTTATTATCCCATTTCAACTGCATTATGAACTCTTCAGGGCCCAGGCCTTCCCTTTAAAGTTCTAAGCACCCTGTTGATGCTGTATAAATAAGCATTATCATCATCATCACTATTTCACAGAGAGGATAAATGCAAGATCACAGGGAGAGTCATAGTCCCAGCTAAGATGAGAATGAGGGGTTGCTGGTTCTTATTCTTTCCAGGAAAACTGAATTTACTCTTTAAAATAGCTGGGTGGCATTTGCAAATCTCAAAGCTACAGAGTGCATGGTGTTTCGCTTTTGCATAGATTTTTTTTCTTCTTCTGTCTTTTGTTTGTTTTTCTTATGTTCTCATTCCTAGCAATGGGAATACCATTCTCAGGGAGATAATAAAAGTACATGATTTGAGGTTAAACATGATCAATGCTTTGGGCATATTCAGAAAATGCACTGAGATGTGTTTAATTTTAATGTTGCAGCTATGCGGTATTTAAATTTGACAACAATTAAATATTCAAATAATTGCTTCCTAGTGCTACGTACCTTGGGTGGTTTTACAGAAAACATTGATGTTCCAATAATTTATCTTAAGTTAGTTAACTAGAATAGCTGGTCAAAGTTTGTCACATTTTCACTTTTACCTTTTTTCCCCATTTTTAGTACCAATATAAACACAATTTTGTGATGGAGAGAGGAAAACACATTGGTGCCAGAAGTGTTTTGGATGACACCAGGTTGCTGCACTGCTTGCATGCTGCCAAATTACAGAGTGAACAAGAGTACAAGAAGGGATCCCAAGAAGTGTGGTCTCAGTTTCATCTGCCCATGGACATGGTGAATCTTGTCCATGTCAGGAAAGCCCAGGCCTTAGCGAGTGATCAAGATTACAGAAAGAGGCTCCATGAATTTACTGCACTCCCAGAAGACATGAAGATGAAGTGGGCCAAGAGAGCCCACATGTTACAGAGTGAGGTAAAATCTTCCTTTTGGACCCTACCAGCATGGACTCCAGAGCCTGCCTAGAGAGGGACAGGACAGGACATGAGCGAGAAGCTCACCGCTTGGCTCTTTGCCTTTAGAACCCCAAGTCAGGAATCCAGACAAATGGTGATGATGGTTTTGTCTGATACCCTCACTGCCTGGTAATGTACAGCACACATGGGCTAGTTGATTCTCATGGCCTTTCACATATAGGGAGGAACAAAAAAATGAAAAAAATAGATGATTGGATTAAAGTCACGCAGTGAGACACCATGACTCTGAAGTGAAGTCAGGATTGTTGGGATTGAGGGTACTTTACTGACTTTCACTTTTCATTGGGTCTGCCTGATTTTCTTTAATAGATTAGGAGGTAGAAGCAAGCCTTTAATGTGAGTAAAGAAAGAGTAATATGTCCTCCTAGAAATGGGGTTAACGAGGAACCATGAACCAGATAAAATAATTAGTATTCCTGACTTGAGCTCACCTCATAAAATTATTTCAAAAGAGGTTCTTTTACGCCCAGTACAAACAGGTTATTACTTACTGCTTTGAGTCATACTAATTCACTCATGGGGCCTTCTCTTGTAACTTGCATATGATACATTATTTAATTCCTGGTGGAATGAACAAATGCAAACAGTTTGGCTTTACGATCTGATATGTGCATGGCAAATGAAAAACCTCAAAATGTGAGTATGAACCAGGGAGTTTTTTAAAAAAACCTTAATAGCTGTGGATACAAAACTGATAGCTAATGATTTTCATTTTTAACAGCATCGCTATAAATCAGACCTGAACTTCATGAAAGGAGTTGGTTGGATGGCTCTGAGATCCCCGCAGATAGAAAGTGTAAAGAAGGCTGGAGAGCTCATCAGTGAGGTAACTGATAAATCTTTCATGGGATAGCAAGTCTGTAGGAATTGTTTACCATCAAGGCTCCTCGTTACATGACACTTACGAATGTAGCTTATCATTTCCTTTTGATGTGGGAGCCTGTTTATACAAGGTGTAAGTTACCAAGAAGCAGTACGGGAGATGCAAGTCCACTGTGTGACACCTGCTGAATATTTTCCATTCCAAATGAAACACAGGAGTATAAGCAAAACATGTAGAAATAAATAAATGCAGTAAACTCCATTATGAAATTCTAAGCAGGTGGTTAGGGAAGTTATATAGCAAGATACAGCACTGACAACCACACTGAAGGGGCATTTGCCTGCTCAGTATCATGCATTAATGGAGAAAAATTATGGGCTGTCAAAAGTGTTCAAAAGCTTTTTGCATGTGAATTTTCAGTGGGAAGTCCTCCTTGCACACACATACACATACAAAAAAGTTTAGTGCCTGATACAAAGGCTTTTCCAGTCCCTAGCTGAAAAAGCAACTGAGACAAAAACAGAACAGCAGCTTCAGGAAAGTGTCTTTTATGTTTTACCCCAGTTATCACACTCTTGGAATTGTCATATGTCATTAACAGAAATATCTTGTGGTTTTTTTCCTTTGTTTGTTTTTGTTGCCTCCTCCCTGTCTCAGGTGAAGTACCGTCAGAAGCCAGAAAGTCTGAGGTTCACTGCTGTGGTTGACTCTCCAAATCTGATTCATGCCAAAAAGAGCTACCTCCAGTGCAATGACGTAGGTTTCATTTTAATGTATAAGTGATCATAACTTTTGCTGTATTATAATGCATAAAAGAATTGATCTTGCCATTGCTCCCAGTATCAGTTGCATTCAATGACTTTTGGTCCCACAGAGACTGTACAAGGCTGGAGGTTCTGAGGACAGGCACAGGTACACCCTGCCTCCTGATCATCCGGATTTCATCCGAGCCCGCCAGAATGCACTTTACATCAGTGATGTAAGTAAACCTTCTCCTTCGGGGGGCTGACTTGGTAAACTTGTTTAGGAATAACAACTTTCACATATGCAGAAGGAAGGTCCTCTGAGCCTGACCAAAACCATAAAAACCAGAGGCAGTGAGCAGCCACCAGATCACTAGGTTTGGGCTGGGTAACAGGAAAAGTCTGTTAATTTTCCTTTTGAGCATTCATTAACTTTCTAGGGCAGAAAGCTATTATTAAGGATTTCAAACCTTCATTATTGATATGGTTAGTTACAAATTAAAATATTTTTGGGTTTTTTGGGTGAGAGAGGAGGGAAAATCCTCTTTCCTAGACTATATAATCTACTTTTCTGAAACTGCAACACTGTGTTGAAGTGATCCCTTAGGCATAGTTGTCATCAATCTTGATGTAACTGAATCAGTGAGTGGAATTAGTTTAAAGAGAATTTGTTTCCACATTATCTCATACAGAGGAACTCAGTCTATTCCTAATATTCCATTCCCTGATTGAGTAGCTGTTGTCTTTACCTGTAGGGTCAGAATGACCTTAGTGTGCAAGGAGCTTTGAGATAGGTGAAAGAAACAAGTAGAAATTACACTTTTTGAAGCAGTAGAGGAAAATGTAAAAGGCAAATATTGTGTGCAAGGATTGCACACAAATGAAAGATCAGCCCTGTTGGCAGAGTGTACAGTGATTCTTGCATTGCTTCTGCCCTGGTTGTCTTGTAGGATTTCTGGCATTTCAGTTTACTTTCAAATTTAGCACAACCTAGCTAAACTACATTCACCAGTGAAACAGAAGATATTTTAAAATGTGGAGTGGATTTTGTGCTTCTTTGCATATGGTCACAAACCCCAGAAGGGATGAACCAAAGATTTAGAGAAGCAAGTGAATATAACCAGAAAGGGACAGCCAAAAG
Organism: Entomyzon cyanotis; assembly: GCA_024500445.1. Taxonomy (NCBI): domain Eukaryota; kingdom Metazoa; phylum Chordata; class Aves; order Passeriformes; family Meliphagidae; genus Entomyzon; species Entomyzon cyanotis. The sequence continues at coordinate 8,210,685 of JAKEPQ010001000.1, forward strand.
TATCAGCTAAGATACCATGGCCGTGTAGCAGGACCTGCAGACTGGAAGTTATTTTAAGAAAGCTACTAATGGAAGAAGAATCAAATCTAGAGCAATTTCTCTTCAGGATGTAAATGTGATTCACATCCTCAAAGTCACATTAAATATGTTAGAACTGGCTGTTATTCCACATGAGTTAATGAAGCCACATGTGGCTGGGGATAGAGACGAGGCTCATTTGAAAAGCTTGAAATAACTGGTATTGAAATTATGATGCCAGGAAACCCAAGACACTGCAAGTGGATGCATAAAAAGAGAGAATAAGGGCAATATCAATGCAATATTGATGTGACTGATGCATCACAGTTTCTAATAGAAATTAAATCACATCAAAAACAACCACATTCAAGTACAAAAGGAAACCCTGGTGGCACTTTTCAGATGAGGCATTTTATCATTATGTTGAATAGAAAAGAAGTTGAAGCGTTATAGAACTGGATCAAAACCTTGAAGATGGTACTGATGACTCTTGATACAAATTAGCCCAGTAGGATAAAACATTTATTATTGCAGTTATGGGACTGCGTTTAAGAAACTGCAAGGGGAAATGACTGTTTTGTTCTTTTCTTTTCAACACAGAAATTGTATAAAACATCTTGGGAACAGACAAGGGCATCTGGCTATGATTTGAGGATTGACGCCATCCCATTCCAGACAGCAAAGGCTTCAAGAGAGATTGCTAGTGATGTAAGAATTGTTCTGTTTCAAACACTTCCCAACCCTCTTCCCATGCCACCCCATCCTATAAAAAATGGGTGAGTTCTGACATGAGTGAACTTTGTTCTGGTGCGGAAAATTGGTGATCCAATGATACCAAGAGCAAAGATTTCCAACTAAAGGCTACCATTAATAATGTCCAATACTGGGCTGTTCTGTTTTATGTCCCAAGAGTTTTTCTTGGGAGGGAGACATATTATCATTTAATCAAATAAAATAGGTACTAGGCTATGAATTGTTAAAGCATGGTCTAGGATAAAGTGGGTCATCTTTGAACACTGAAGACCACAGTTGGCAAGAAAGCTAAAGATGGAGGAGCTTCATTGCTTGAGCTGTGTATTGTGTGTACCCAAGGGTGCAACAGTAGGAGGATCTCTGATTACTTTTGAGAGATGAGCATTTTGGGCCCCCTAAGTCTTTCCACTCCTTTAAAAATGAGTACAAAGGTCATTCTTCTAAAGTGTCTTGTTAGATTAGGAGATGTAGTTTGATATCAAACAAACCCTTGGTCTTTGTGCACTACAGGAAACATGATTGATAGCTCGGGGAAGATAAGTTATTTCATAACGGAATTTGAAGGTAATTTGAATGTGAAAATGAGATTTTCCTCTGCACTTCCTGCAGTACAAATACAGAGAAGCCTTCCTGAGAGACAGAGGCCAGCAGATCGGATTCCTCAGTGCAAATGATGATCCCAAAATCAGACATGTCCTCAGAGTGGGGAAACTGCAGAGCGACATCCAGTACAGGAATGATTATCCCCTAAACACGACACAGTTCCAGAGTCACCTCAACCAGCCAGGATTCGTCCATGCCAAGAGAAGCCAGCAGCTTGCAAGCAATGTTAACTACAGGCAGCCCTTGCACCAGTACACCTGTGACCCTGAGCAGCTAGATGTGAAACATGCAAAGCAGGCCTACAAGCTGCAGAGTGATGTAAGTGTGGCTGAGTGACAAAATTACCGTCTTGAAAGAACCACAGTCTGCTTGCTAAAAATGAATAGATTTTTTTATTATTGACTCTGCTGCTCTATATATGCTCTCTTTTGAATACTCAGGACATGTGATTTGGTTAGTAGAGCCAAATGAAATAATACATCCTGTTGTATGTTTCATTCTCTCAGGTAAAATACAAATCTGACTTGAACTGGCTCAGGGGCATCGGCTGGACCCCTCCAGGTTCTCACAAGGTTGAAATGGCAAGAAGAGCTGCTGAGCTGGCATACCTTCGGGAAATGGGATTGCTGGGTGCTTCTGCTCAGTACAGACCTGGAGCTGTAAGTAGAGTAAACCATTCTTCTCACAAATCCCAACAGCTCTGCTGTATTAACAGGCCAAGTGTGGACTCCTAACAGCACAATGCGTGCTGTGGGAGGCTTTGGGCAAAGGGGCAATGTTCCAGCCTCTGCCAGCTCTGTCCAGCTCAAGATTAAAGAAATTACAAGCAGGGATCTTCCAGGCTTTCCTTCTCCCTGCCTCCACAGGGATGACTCCCAGTCTGCAATTTCCCAGCTTAAGAGAGCAGAAGGCAATCCTGCCCTTACCAGTTAGGAAGCATTCAGCTAATAATGAAAGAGAAGCACTGCACTTCAAATACTTTGGTCATTTAATTTTTAACTTTGGTAACAAGTCAAAAAATAATCCAGACCAAGAGAAACACTACATATCCATGACTTACATTCCCATCTGAAAAGTTACTCAGGAAAATAAATGAAAACTATGGTTGAGTAATGCAGGCAGTGGGAGCTACAGGCAACATCTTCTTATGTCAAAGGTATGACAATGATCTGATGGTCCCAGGGAAACCCACAGGTGTGCAATCCATGTGGGATTCAGGTGTTTGCTGGTTTGCTTTTTATTTAGAGTTCAAAATAGAAACTAGGACTTGAGAAAATTTAGTCCTTTGGTATGTGAGGTATCTAACTTACATGAACAGGTTCATTTTTTGCACTTCTCCACCGCAGAAATTTGCTAAGTGCAAGCAGTGACTTAGATTTTCCTAATTTTTCTGCCAGTTGTGCAATTTTGAGTACATAAATATTGTTACAGAATAACAGTTAAAACCTTCTCTTGTCCACTGGCTGGTTTCACAATTTATTTGGGTGTGATTTTACAGGACCAGTTGGAGACAGAAGGATCTCAGCAAGTCGGAGTCAACCCTGATGCTTCAGAAATTCTGCAATTCAAGAAAAGGCAAATGCATCTCTATCAGAAGTAAACAGAAACATGACATGACATAAATCGATTTTCATCTTGTCCTGCAAATCCTGTAGCTTTTCCAGTTTTCTGGGAAACACAATAGATGGCATTTGAGAATTTTTGCTTTAAAAAGCAACCAAAACATTGCAATTTATAACTGATAGTTTTATTTTTGTGTGGATACTTTGTGATTTATCACTGAATGTATTACAGATTCTGCTATTTATTTAAAGCTGTAAATGAATTTAGTACTAGGTGACTGGCAGGCTCAGCTTTGTACCACGGATGGTAGAATATAAAAAAAATTGTAATGAATAAATCAGGTGACTCTTGCTCCATGTTTGTAATTTTTGGAGATTTTTATGTTCCTGGATTATTGGCACCATTGACCTAAGAGAATACAAAAGCATGATTCAAGTGGTTTAAGAGATGAATGAGTCAAAGGCCAGTGGGAGAAAAGTTATCACTGACTAGCCAAAGGCAGGTTGTCTAGCAGACTTCAGGGAATCTGCTCTAGACTATCAGGATGTATTCAGATAACAATTAGGTCTTCAGTCTTTTTCAAACCTCAAAAACCAAAAAATCAGAATTACTCTTTTAGAAATTATCACAGTAGGGGTAGCTATTGGCAGATCAAGTAGCTGCTTAGAGAAGGTTGTAAATCCTGGAATTAAACTGAGAATGACATTACTATTTTAAGGAATTGACTCTTCACAAACAAGTTTATTCTTTATATTCTGATTTAATAGCAGTCCCTTTAAAAAAAAATTTCGGTGCAGAATCATTGGGCAAAACTTATTTATTTTCTGACCTGTTTAGCTACAAAATGTGGGCTTATTTCAAAGCCCACAACAGAAAAACTGTCACTGACATTCTAGCTAACAGTCTTAACGTTATTTTCAAGATGGGGATGAAGGATGCCCCATGTAGGCCATGAGAAAATATCAGTAATATTTTTGGTCAAAGAGGAGGTATTTGGGGAATTGATAAAAATAGTAAATCTCTCAGGCTTACCATTTGTCACTCCAAAGCTCTCTCCTAATAACCTGACCTTGATGCAGACTGAAGTACAGCTTTAATCCAACTGGTGAATTTTGTCACCTGGGTATAAACTCCTGGCTTGTTTTTCAACCCACACCCATCACCCCAGCTCACGAGGCCATATACGTAGTAGGAGCCATTTTCTACACAAGTCAGTGGGCCTCCAGAGTCTCCCTGATGAAGGAAGCAAAATATTAACCAAAATCAGAATGTTTCTCTCATCACAAGACTTTGAAGCTGCAATGATGTTTTTTCCCATCGGATGTAGCATCAGAGGCTTCTTAGCCCCTGAGCAGACATGCAGTTCTGAGACCAGGTCAAATGATACCAGACTTTTTTGGATGTAAATTTTTGGTTTTTTCCAGTGTGTGACAAGGTCACATGAAATTTCCTAAGCATGAAAGTACCAGGAATTCAGAGCCTGAACTCAGAAAGATAAAGATGTTATCCCTGGCACAAACAAAAACTTAAACTGTTTCAGACTCCTCAAAATAGCCTTGTCTTGAGTTGGTTGGTTCCATTTTTTTATTTCTGATTTCTATTGTAAAGTATGCTTTGTACACTACCTTTTCCTAAGGTAGTTTGCACCTTAGGAAGTGTTGTTCAAACCCTTCCCTACCTCTCAATGGTATAAGTAGGAACTTGTTTCACATTTGTGGTAGCTGTAATGAAAAGAAACATCAATACTGACTCCGTGCAAAGTCTTAGCTCTGATAGTGAAAATCAGATTAGAGTTGGCACTCCAAGGTACAGGCCATAACAACACAGAGGAAAAAAAAATGCAAGTTTTCATGCTATTATGACAAACTGCCTCAGAAGCCAAGCTTTCCAGGCTGGTCTCTTGATTCCACAGATCTGCCTGTAGGTGACAGTGGCAATATTAACTCTAAGAATATACAACTCAAAGTGTACTGCAGAAAGGCTGTTGAAATACACTGATGTGGGAACAGATACATATGCAGCACACCGCCAAAGCTCTGCACAGCCTGACTCTTTACACAAAAAAATTAGTGTTCCAATACAGAAAAAGCAACAGACCTGACAAGAATCGATTCCAGGTTTCCGAAGTTTTCCTGCACAAAACATGCTTTCATCCAGTCGGTTATCGTGTAGTTTGGGTTCATTGCATTTCCTCTGAGAAATCAGCTTGACATTGGCATTTAACAGCTGATGGGATTGTTCATCTATGGGACATGCATCAAAAAATATGGAGTCACTTTTCTCCCATTCCTTTACAAGTTACACGTTGTCCTTTATTCAAAATTCTGGCTTGCTTGCCATATAGATGGGATGGGGTAAGAGCAGGGGGGATGCATGGGCTACCCTGGGAAGAAAAGAACTATCTGGCTGAAATTATAAGGGTTAGAGTTGGAGCCTGAAGTTTCACTTAGGACACTAAGTTGTTGCCTGAATAAAAGTGAAGTCAGGTATTCAGAATTTGGTTCCAATCAGCTCTATCTGTGTAATCCTGCTTTTCCAAGGTGCTGGTTGTCTGCAGCTCCCACAGGTCCCCGTGGGATTTTGAGCTGCTCAGCACTTCTCAGACTAGTGCCATTAGATGCTTTAACATGCAAGCTAATGAAACAGATGAAAACTGAAAATCATACAATATTTAAGGGCAATGATTAATTACAGTGAATCTAAAGACATAACTTGACATCTAAAGGCAATAGCCAGAGTTTCAAAGTACTACATCTGTAGATAATTAAAGGTGGTTTATAAGTTTGGTTCTGCTTGAGTTTCAGGAAATATTCCATTTCTGCAGCGATTTCCTGAAATGCTAATAATAGCTCTGCTCAAAGAAGAAGCCATCCAGTTTGAACATGTACAGGGTACTTGATATTCTTTGTTGAGGAAAAAAACCTATCAAATTCCCCTTACCCTTTTTAAGGGAGACTTTTTATTTGGAACTTTTAAAAAATGTCCATTAAATTCTGTTGGTGCATTCTGATCAAATGAACACACTTGTCTCTTGTGGACTTCAATGGGAGTTACATCAGAAGGGAGAATTCGGTCCCATGTATCGTATCAGGCTGTATCAGTCACAAAGCACTAGGACACCTACTGCAGCCTCAGTGACACGTTTTCCTTCTGCTGCTTTACAGCAACACATCAATCAGAACATGAGAAAATGCATTTTTCAGAAAATTGCCATTATCTATTTTCTAAGCATAATAATTTCTCCCCTTAGGATTTACCACGGGCAAGAAAGGTTTTTGGATAGAGCTGGTTGAACTTGAAAAGCTTGGGATTTTTTTTTTATTTTCAGTACATCTGAAGATCCAGATGCTGCTTCTGAAAAGCTTTATCTGACCCAATGGGCTGGAAAACCATGTGAAAGTTCGTGTCTTTCTTGGTGCTGTCTTGAAACACACAAGCTATACAATAGCCTCTCTCGATACTTCCTTGCTTCTGCTGCTGGCTTCAGATGAAACCATGACATGGAGAGTCACATGGCAGGCAAAAAAATGCATCAGGCATTTTATCAGAACTCTGAGAGGTCTGGTTGATTTAGCAGCTGGAGATTTCTGCTGATGGGTAATTTCCATGGCATGTTTTAGCTAACCTTATTTTTGAATTGCGTGTCTTGCTTTCACTAGTGCCTAGGTCTGCATTTGGGTCTGGCAATTGCTACACAAAGTACCAACCCACCTTGCCACTGGAATACCCACCAAAATCGAGTCAGCCCACAAGTACCTGTCTCTGTCTCGCCCCACCCAGAAATGGAGCAGGAAGTCCCAACAGGAAGGAAGAAGTCAGGGAGACACGCTATTTTCACATATTTTGTTTCCACTGCACAGTGACCGTCAACTGGCTTCAGTTTAAGTAGTGCTGGAGAGGAGATAAACAACAACAAAAAGTATTTGGAGCTAATTTTGATCCCCAACCCTTGTTATCAGAGTGTGATGCAATCCCATGCAAAGCTGCATAAACTCAACATTCCATTTGCCCCCCTATGCCGGACCTGTTCCCGTTGTTTGGCTCCTCCCACAAACACAGGCTTCTGCCTGCCCACAAGAATTTACATCCCAAAGATTCAAATGGGTCTAGATCACAATTTAGCCTGATTATTTCCAGAGCATAGTCTCAATCAGAATTTTACATTGGCTTTAGTGGGAGAAAGACACTTCAAACAACAGAGATTGGAGGTGAACCACAAGTATAAAAAAAAAGAGTGTTACCAATATCATTGTATAGGACACCACCCTTCTCTCTGTATTTTCCATGTAAAATTATTTCCACTGCATCAAATATTTGCTCATGATACTCGCTCTTTTTGAGGTTTTGTTTTCCAAGGGCTACTTGGATCTTTGTTTCTGGGTTTCTGAAAAGAAGAAAAAAAAAGATAATTTACATACAGACATTTCTATCAGACATGGTAAAAACCTGCAATTTTAGTATCAGGAAGTCAAGATATTTCTTTCTGTTGTAGAACTTGGCCAGAAGACTTCCTAAAATCATTATAGGAAGGCTTAGTTAGGAAAGCAGTGGTGTTGTACTATATATGTGCTCTTAACTATTTACAATAATGAAATAAAATTATTTAAATCTTCATGTACATTATTTTCTTTGCATTTTAGGGCAGAGTAGCAGTGTGCACACAGTCTATTACTGTGGCTGTGATGATGAGTGGCAGCTCATGTAGCCATGGGAGTACAGTTGCTTGCCATTGTCTGAGCATATTTAACATCATCTGTGTTGGAATGATTTCCAGTGTGTAATTTACCTGTTTCCTGGGATGGTGGTTTCCAACTAATTCAATACAGATGTTGGAGGAAATATAAATATAATATTCTAAGCTAGTTGACACAGAAAAAAATTAAAGCTAAGCTGTATTTTGACTGTTTTGAAGAACTTAATTCTGATGTAATATGTTATGATGCTTATGGCATCCCAATATCCCCTGAGTTTTTCATAGAATTCTTCTTTTATAAATTGCAAAATCTTGTTACTTTCCTCCTTTTTTCCTCTCACACAAGTACTTTAGCTCATTTTAATTGAGTGGGGCCTAAGTTTGTTATTCCAGCAAGCGCTATTTTCAAGTATATAAACATTTTTATGTATGCGTCCGGTTTTTTTTCACATCTATGTTTTCCTTTCAATTTGACTCCCAGCAATCATTTTGACTGCAAATAATTTGGATACCAAGCTGCTTTTACAAACCATACTGGTTTTTATACATATATGTACCCTAACCATAGGACATGCACCTACTCAAGGCAGTGTGCAGCAGTAAGAACCCAGCATGATTGAATAAGCACTCCACCACAGAAATGTGCATTCCCATCTGGAGTCTGTCTCTGCAGAGATGCCATCCAGGGATGTTTTCCAGGTTTAGCCTTGGATCCCCCATAGATCCTCTTGAGTGTCGTACGAACTTCTGGTTGTCCACATGTCTGGAATATTTCAGGGGGGTCTGTTGGGGGTTCTGTTGGGGTCTCTTCAGCTGTGTTGAATGAGGCAGTAGAGGTATAATGCAGAGATAATATCAGACTGGAAGGGTTAAGCAACAGGGAATAATCTGCTGCTCTAGACCACCTACATGCTGCCAAATCAGTTCTAATTCTTTACCTGAGCAGGGTGAAACATCACAGAATTCCCAATCCACTCCGTTATTTTTTCTGACATAGCACCAGGGTTTTTCATCCTCATCAGGATTCCTGAAGGGAACAGTTGAGAGAATCAGCCATTGGGAATAGGGAAATCTCCATGAAACCAGTGAAGGAGCTGAGGATCCTTAGAGAGCAAGCCTCATGCTCCCATATGGGAGATGAACTTCCAAAGATAATATTTCATAAGATTTGACAAAGAAGATGCCTGAGTGAGGGGTGCTTCTGCCATATTACTATTCCCATACCTATCTTAGCCATAAGAAAAATGTGAGACTGGTTAAAAAAAAAAAAGAGGGCAGCTTCTGGAAGCCTCACATCATTATGGTTAGAGAAGGCATCTCTAACATTCTGGTGTTTTATGGGCAGGCAGTGTCTAGAAAGATATCAGATCTTTAACACCATCAGTTCCTCAAATTCATGAGCAGTTTGTCCTCAGGGATCTCTTTCATAAAGACCTCAACAGCTGCTTCTTCAAAATATTACCTGCAGAAGTTGTGTTCACCAATGCCATATGAGTCAGCATCCTCCATAAAGGCATTAAAAGGGTAGTCCAAGAGATGGTGGGAATTCCAGTGCAGGCAGGTCTTGCCATTTTCTGCTTTGTTCACCCTTCCCCTATATGTAGAGGAGTCCTCTTCATAACAATCATCTGGTCCTGTAGAAAGACAATGTCAACTAAAAATGATTTCTGTGTTGCTCCTTGCTCAAAGTTGTTCCTCTTCCTTCCCTTCCTTGTCCTACATTCATTTTATGGAGGAGCAGAAGAACCTAATCGGTGAAGTAATTATGTTCCTTATTGTACGCATGGCCAGAAATTAGAATAATATCCCAACATCTCTCCACCTTCTAGCTTGCTGACTTCAAATGCTACCCATCAGAAGCAGCCCCCTCACCCTGGGGAGTCACAGGCAACTGGGCAGGCATCTTCACTACATCAGATTTTGAATGCTTAAGGAAAATTTCTTCATTCATTCTGACATTTCTTCCCCTTGTGACATACCAATCTCACAGAATCTCCCTCTGAAAGGTTCAGGGCACTCGCAGGTGAATTTGGATCTGTATCTGTTCCGTATGCAGGTACCTCCATTTTTGCAAGGATTTGGCCTGCACTGTGTGGATGCTGTCAATGTGGAAAACAGAAAACATTTGTCAATGTGCTAAACAATGTACAGCCACTCCCATGCCCAGTGGAAACTGAGGAGAGCTCCCCCTCAGCCTGTTATCTTTGAACTCTTATGAAATCTCAAAAAATGCATATCACTGTGGGTTTTACTAGTGACTGAACCACCACCCCACAAATCAAGCATAACTCATAACCAGCCAGCCCCATGCATGGGAGCTGCAGCACAGCTAGGGCAGGATCATGCTCTGCAGTGGGTGATTTCCCACCACAGACTGGTCATGGTGCTCTCCCCACCACAATTTGTGTCCATCTGAGTGCTCACCACGTTGGCAGGAGGGCTTCTTGTAGGGAGGCTTGCAGCTGCACTTAAAATAGGGTGGGGTTAATATAATCAGGCAGTCACCAAAGTGGCAGTTCTTCTCCAGACACATGTTCTCCACTGTGGAAAACAGGGACACAAAGTACATTATCAGCATTTGTGTGTGCACAGGAGCTCTGCCGTTAAAGGAATCATGGGAAGACACCTTCTCCTGGTGCTCCAAGGAAGCTTTTGTTTGCCAGGTGTGGACTTGGGATCTCACTTCTTGTTCACAGTATCTATGGTAAAAAATCTGTGGTACCAATGAGCAGCTCCCCACTGCCCACCTGGACTCTCTGCACTCCAGAAGTCTATTTTACTGCATGCTGTTTAGACAGACTTTGGTCTGGATGAGGTGCTAAGAACTATGAACGTGACTGCTGTGGGCTGTCATAATGCTCAGCTCAGCAAACAATGGATTTATAAAGTTGCAACAGTAGCATGAACTGCCAAAATAAGGAGAGTGGGTTAGCAAAAGAGCCATTACCGTTTTCACATGTAGTCCCACCATATGGCTTGGGGCAATGACAGCTGAAGTCACTTCCTTTGGCTTCACAACTACCACCGTTCTTGCAGGGGTTGGAAAAGCACGAGTCTGCAGAGGTAAGCATGGAGATCTTTCAGCCTCTCAACCTTCATCACCTGCTTTTTCTCATCGCATTTTGTGGCTGCAGGAGTCTGTCTTCCCAGGGACAGCATCCTGTGTAACGTGCTGTGCTTATGCACCAGCTCAGCAGCCACAGGAGTGATATGAGTTGCTGCAGAGTTTATTGCAAGCTGCAGTAGCTCATGCCTTGGGTTTGGAGTTCCTCTACTCCCTTTGCCCTGTCTATTACAGAGCTGTAATGGGGTAAGTCCCTTCTTTTGATCAGAGATAGAGTTGCCTCTGTGGCATTGCCTCTGGCTGTCTGCCTTCATGCACTTAGGGTGGAGTGATGTGGATTTGGCATTGTCCTGTTTGGAATATGGCATTAAATCTCCCCTGGAAAAGCCATCCACCACCATACCCCTGCATCATACCCCTGCGTGGCTATTGCCACCTGGGGTGGGACCTGGCACCTGATACGAGTCACTTGTCTGCTGTTCCTTACAATGTGCTCAACATCTGCAATGCAGTACAGGCTGCCAGGAGCAATGGGTATTTGGAACAGCCAAAATTCAGCTCTTTGTACCACGGGATAACTCGGAAACGTTACAGGGAACTTCCCTGTCTCTCCTTTTGAGTCCCCTGAGCAATCTCAAGGATCCTTTCCTGTTCTCCTGAAGTTTGGCAAAACAAAAAAAAAGACAAGGAAATAAAACCCCTGCAACTGATAAAAGAAGGAAAAAAAAAAGAAACCTGCTCTACATTTGGTTCCTAGCATAAATACAGAACATATATCCCATGAAAACAGCAATTACATCTTACTGTGTCTATAGACAAATAAGCCTGTGTTTTTTGTAGTAGCAATCAGAAATGTTCTGCATGATCAGAATCCATCCTGTGAAACCTGGAGATAAAACACAGGATCCTTACAAGAGAAATACAAAGAAGAACACTGCAAACGATCCTCCTAACTCATCCCTTTGATGCAGGCATTTCGAGAGCAGGCTGGCAGCCAGACCTGCCACGCTCACGCTTCAAGCACAGGGTTGGAATTTTACCCCTTCCTTGCCTTCCTGCCCACCCCTGAGAGGTACCTCTTCTGGCATAGCTGTGGCCTAAAGATGTCTCGAACCAGCTCATTTCCTCCCAGGAATGCTGCTGGAGGTTGGCGTCCTGCTCTGACTCTGTGACTTCGTAGTAGTAGAGTTCGTAGTCATCAGCCTCATCTGCAGGGAGGGGTGAGAAGAGAGTGAAAGAACAGAGGAATTAAAATGGGAAGGAGACAAGTTATGACAGAAGGTATTCCCTGAGATGGACAGTCCTTTTCCCTTTCAGCTCATTTGGGATTTCAGTGGGTCTCGAGATCATCTTGAGGACCAAAGGTGCTGTTCAGCTCTTCCTTGGCACAGGCAGAGCTCACCAAGTGTCCAGCATGGCTACCCTGAGCACAACTGGCCCTGTGCTGTCCTCACTGATGCTCCTGATGGTCACTGGCGCTATGGCTGCCCAGCTGTGTCCTGTGGTGGCACCCAGGATACCCAGAGGGGATGCAGGCCAGGGCTCTGCAGGCAAAGGCGTAATGAGCTTCGTGTGGCACCACGGCCGGGGCAGACGCACAGACCAGCACAGTAACAAAAGATTAGGTTCCTACAAGAAAAAGGGGTTTTCTTTGTCCAACTGCTTTGCTGACCATCGCCTCCAATGCTGCAGAACGAGGCAGGGCCCTCCCCAGGACAGGGCCCTGCTGTGTGTGGGGAAAGAGTCCCATTTTGAGGGCAATCAGGGGCCCTGCTGTGTGTGGGGACAGAGTCCCACCTCGAGGGCAATCAGGGGGATGGAGGGCTTGAGGAACCTGCAGGTCTGTGTGACTCCTCGCCCACAAAACAGCCTTTGAGGAGTGAGGGCCTGGTGCTGCAGACACGTGCTGGGGAGCCCATCCCTGCCCCTGCCAGCCTGTGGCCTCCAGGAGCCTCGTGGGCTCCAGGAGCCCATGTCCTCACAGGGCCCACAGGGACCTGCAGCTTTGCCAGCCACGTTGGGGTGTTGTTTGATTAAAGTGGGCTGGCAGCTCCTTGCACAGGTACGGCTGTTGCCAGTGGAAGCCCCTCCAGTGTTTCAAAGACAAGCTATGGTAATGAGCAAAGCTAAGCTACGTACAGAGACATTTTAAAAAGCTCTCCCCTAGGGCCGGACTGATGGCCCCATGGATAATGCTCTGCCTTGAACTGATTATCGACTGCATTATCTTAGTTTTCTCTCCTCATTCATTCTCTCGCAGTCTTTATCTTTATTCTTTCTTTGCTTCTGAAAAAAAGAAAGAAATTCCACGTTTGTACAATGGGTGTTTTATATTTCATATTAAAATAGAATAGTCTTTTTTTCTTTTTTTTTTTTTTCTACATGCCAACTCTCGTTTCTGACAAAAAAAAAAAATAGAGGAAAGTTTCACCTCATTTATTGCTATGTCAAGTCAAGACTCCTTTTCCTCAGCTCATTATTTCCACAGGAGCTGAGTCTTGACTATGTGCAAGTGTTGCAGAAGTGTATGCCTTGCTGAGGAACAGAAGGATCTTGCTGAAAGATAAGGACATTGTCTACAGTGAACAAAATTAAATTTAATGTGATGTAGTTAAGGAAGAAAAACAAAAAGGAAGTTTTGCCTGAAATGCAGCCTCCAAGTTCACTTTGTTGGAGAGGAGATTTTGCAAACGACTTGAGGTTGAGGCAACTGTCTGAAGTAGTCTGATTTTGTATCCCTTGTTTATTTCAGAATCTTAGAGGGTCATGTTGTCTTTTATTCCACAGATGCTTTCTGAAGGATGGGGTATCCCTTTTTATGGAAAAATATACCTGCCAAAAGTTATGAAGGATGAACAGGGGAGTGACAGATACAAAAGCTGGACTGCAAACATGCCAGCATGCTTTACAGAGGCTGGTGAGCACTCTCCTGAATCAACAGAGGAAAAATAAGTGCCCCCAATGAGCACAAATAGCTAAGCCATTGTAGAATCATGTATCCTGGTTTTTAAACCAACTGCTCAGTGTGTGTTGTTAAGAAATGATGCTACTGTCACTTCATTTTTGTTTGGCATAATTTCTCAGCAACAGATTAATCATTTATTAACAACACTTATGTAATTACTTGACATGTTATGAACTATTTTTAAGTGCAGCTCTTCTGTAAACAAGTTGGCCAAGAGGTAGTTCACATTTTGCAAGATGTGCTGCTGGCGGCTCTGAGAGGTTGGGGGCACAAAGCCCCATGTGCACTGATGGGGAAGTTTTGGGATAGGCTATTGCACACCTGAGGCCAATTTGGAAGCCAGCAGCCCTTGAAGAAGGCAGATGCAGGTAGCCAGGGCTGAGGTAAAGCACGCAACACTGAGCAACCCCCTCAAGGGCTGGCAATTACCATTTCCAGAAACTTTATGGCCAAAGCATGGAGTTTATGCCACCTGTGGAAAGGGCTCAGAAGACATCAGCAAACCCTCTTGGGTTCCCTGGCCCCCATGTGGATATGGGAGTCAGGAAGCTGAGGTTACTGGCTAAGGTGATGTAAGAGTGCAGCAGATCTGAGAAATGACCAGCATCCCTGCTTTCCCCATTGCCATCCCTCTTTATGAAACTGAGAAACACACAGCTCCTACAGGTCACATGAGTGATGCTTCCCATCTTCCAGCTATTCCATGTCATCTCCAGCTGCATGAAGCAGTGAAAAACAAAGGCCAGAAAACCCTCACTGGGGCATATGATATCAAACTAAAAGATGTCTTCTTATTTATCACTGTTTTGACACTAAATAACTATTTGGCTTCCACATCTCTTATTTAAGAAGTGCTCCCATTCCATTTTTTAAATTATTCATAACAAGCCATAGGTTTAGTAAAGCAAAAACAACATTTTTTTTATCTGAGCACATAATTAAAGCACAAAGTCTGATACACTGGTTGATTTAAACATATTACTAAATCAGAGTGCTCGTTCTTTGTAAGTGCTGGAAAACCTTAACATGCTTAAAAAAAGCAGTGATCTGACATTTGTCACTGAAATGTGACTATTACATGAAATTAAATTAGACATCCTGCATGCAAATTTTCAAAGAATAACTTTCCTCTGTGTAGTACAAAAAATCCCCCCATAATTGATAGACAGAGATTGACTTTTAAAGCTTCAAATCAGCTTTGAGGTCTAGGTGATCTTTTAAACTGCTCAAGCTTTCATCTGCAGTTTTTCACATTGCCAAGAGCTGTCAATCAAGCAATGGATTTCTGATCAATATCCCCTTGTTCATTAGCTTACACAGGCTCTCTGTTATGGAGAGAACAGATACCCCAATGCCGACAGTCACACTGTTTTCAAAACCTTCCCTGGATCAAGTGATGACTAATGTTCCGAGTGGGAAAGTGATGCATTAGGATGCCATCGGGTGACCTGAATTGCGAGGTAACTTTGTTGGACTGCAATTGTCAAGATGAGTGATGTGCAGAGTTAAAGCCTATTGCCAGCACACATCAAGAGCGCCAGAAAGTACCCAGCATTTATTCAAGCTCTCTGAACCTCTGGGGACTGACTGAAATCTGGCCTAATTTAAGCAGGATGAGTTTTCCTACCACCCCCCTAAATACTTTTTGTCTCCAGCTCTGAGATTATTGTAGTGTTATTTTTATGAGGCTGAAATCCTGACTGTATTTTAAATAATGAGATATCCCCCATTTACTTCTGCAGAGATGAGACCTCACAGTATTTCCCCCCTTCCAAGCAGGCTGTGCCTGGAAGTATCTGCAGCTTCAGAAAGAAGGGAGACCAGCTAACAACAAAGCCAAAAAGCCTTTCAAATAGTTTTGTGGCTGTTACTTAAAAGCAGTTTTGCAGCACTTTTTTCCTCAGAGGGATGGATGAGGGGCGAAGGGGGATTGGAGGGGGATGGGGAGTAGGAGAGCACAGGAAAAGTGTAGGGACAGATGTAAGGACCAAACACCATAAGGCAGGGAATGATTTAAGAAATTGTGAAAGGGGTACTCTACCATCAAAAGGCAGATCAACCTAGTTTGCACAAGACTGCAAACTTGTGTGTAAACAGGTGTGTAAACCCTGAATCAAGTGCATGACTGTGGCCAAATATTTGCAGAACCCAAATACTGAGATCAGGCAAAAAAATTATTTGGAAATTTGTTTTCTACATACATGACGTTAGAACAGCAACATTGATATGGGCACTGCTGTATGAATGACAAGATTTCAGGTTTGACCTGAAAGCCAAAATGCCACTGGAATGAACAGGAATGCAGATGAATAATGAGTGCATACTAAAACCCATCTTATGTTATTGCAGGAAAATGAGAAAAAATACTGTAATATTTAATTACCTATGCATTATAAACTCAGATCTGA
The DNA here is from genome assembly GCA_024500445.1 of Entomyzon cyanotis. Classification (NCBI taxonomy): domain Eukaryota; kingdom Metazoa; phylum Chordata; class Aves; order Passeriformes; family Meliphagidae; genus Entomyzon; species Entomyzon cyanotis. Next base: position 8,226,752 of record JAKEPQ010001000.1, read on the forward strand.
GACATTGAAATCAAGAAAAGAAAAACAGGGCTTACCTGCAAAACCAATAAATTCATCAATAAAACCATAATCTTCTACATGGACCATGTAGGCTGTGAAAGGTAGTACAAATCCTCACACACACCTCACATCCTCACACAATATTCATCACAGCTTTTCCTTTATCAACATCTTAATGCAACGCAGCCTTTAATGATTTTTTACTTGCATGGGCTTGGTTTTGAACCTCCTTGAACTTGGGACAAAGCCTTATTTTAAGCTCAGCAAGGCTCTGCATGAAGTTAAAATAATTCAGCAGTGGGCACTAGTGAAGGGTGTTGATGAACCAGATTGCCAGCCTTTCAGTTTTGTGGCAGGCAGAAGGTAAAATGAAGAAACTGAAACCACTTACCTTTCATTGTGTTGGCCTGGAAGGAAAAGTGGGAAGCCTGCATGAGGTAATAAAGATCAGAGAGTCAGTTTCTGAAAAAACACAAGCTGGCTCAGAGCTTTGCTTACAGTACAAAGATTCTGTTTGCCCCTAGTGCTGGACATCCTGATAAGGCTGTTGGCCACTTTGGAGCAAACTGGCCTAGATTTTAAGAGCTCTTTCAAAATGTCACCAACCTGTGGGAAGGTCTGGCTTTTCCAAGCATACATCTCAGGCTGCTGGCTGGTCTGATCTGGGGCAAACTTGTCCTGAATGAGTTAAATTGGCTCTTTGCTTATGAAGTGAAGCGAGCTGCTGACAGAGTCCATGCTCCAGCTGGCTGCCAAAGCCAGAGGCTGGGAGGTACCTGGGCATGGCAGAGTGGATGTTGGGAAGTGCAGCATGGCCCAAGACCTGGTGCTACCCAGTGGGATCTGGAGCCCAGAGCTGGAAGGCTGTCAACAATTTTTGGATGCAGGAGAATATTTCTGCCACTTTCTAGGAGGAAATGCCATGTGTCCCACCTCCAACATGGGGCTCCAGCCTTTCCTGTTTGGCTCACGATCAAGGACAAGCAACAAAAAGGAACGGAAGACAGAAAACAGCTCTCAGCCTTTGAAGAGTGTGAGTGAGGTTTGTCTGAAAGGAAAGGCACTGACTCTACACCAGGACGCATCCCCGGTGTGACAATTTCCGTTCGCTTTCCCTAGTGCTCCAAATCCCAGCTGTGGACAGGATTACCTGCCTGCAGTGAGGATACACATGCTAACAGTGGGTGTAAAGGAGATTTGAAGCTTCTATTTTTCATTCCTCACATGATTTTAGATAATAAAACATATTTCCAAACAATTTAACACATACAGTCAGGACAGCATACATACTCACACAATTATTATGTGCACTTATGCATTTCTACAGATACAATTAACTATAAATATATGCCCTGTTTGGTTGCACTTTATATATAGAAGAAAGACGTTCTCAGATAATGCTGGTTGAGACTAAGAACAAATGAATCACAAGCAATGAATAAGAAACAGGACAAAATAAAAAGCTCAGAATTCACGTTAGTGAATATTATCTGGAATACATAAATGAGCTTTTGCTTCAGGCACGTTTGCGTCCCTCTTGTGTTTGAGCCAGGGAGAACAGACACTCCAGCTCTCCCCTTCCCCACTGACTTTAATGAGAGCAGTGTCCCCTGAACCACTCAGCAGAGCCCCTTCCCAGGTGCATTTGAGTGAGCCACACACATCACAGAGCTAAATCCTCTGCAGCTGGAAGGACACACATCCTCACACAATTGCCCCTCCTGAATGAGTGCAGAGATGATGGTAAATGAGAAGGCTGTAAAAGCTCTGTCCTTGGTGTATATGTTTCTTGAGTGCAGGTACAGCGTTCGTCAGATCCTTTGCCAGACCCCAACGGAGACTATAAAAAGCAAAGGTCTAATTGCTCCATTTACAATTAGTGGTAGCGTTCATCCATAAACACAGACCAAAACAAACCCTGCAAGTGTACTCCTTTCTTTTGGAGGAACAGATGAAACAAAGAACAAGGAAGCAGCAATGGGAGCAGGTTGATGCAACAAACATTTTATCTCCCTCTCCAGCTCTCTGTGCTGCCCTGTTATGCTGTTTGCCTTGTGGGGTTGGAAAGGGTTTGGGTGTGAAAGGTTTGACTTAGTGAGCTTTCCCCTGCACTTGGGGCAGCCCTTGGCACCCCAGGGAATGCCAGAGGGTTTCATCCCAGGCTGAGTGAGGTGCACCAGGCTGTTTTGTGCCTCAGTTCCCCCAGCTGAAGGGCAGAAATTACAGTCTCACAATGCGTCAAGGAAATAGGAAAGATTAGAGACACAGCATTGTGCTACACTACTTTCTTCTCCAGGTTATCCACCTGCCCCTCTCTCCAAGCACCTGGCAGAGCTGACCACAAAAGGACTGCCACCCTAAATTTCTCTTGCAATAAACTGATGCCCTCGACAATGTGCAGGTTTCCAGGAACATCCTTCAGAGTAGGCAGTGGCTTGGTGGCTGCTGGCTGAGTCCTGGATTTTGATTCCTGCTTTTGGATGAAAGCGTCTCTGTGCTGCCACAGCATAAATGTTACTGGGAACAAAAGCTTCTGGAGCATCCAGCATAGAAGGCCCAGGAGTTAAACATAATCTTTACTGTAAGGCTCCCATATATCATTTTGTGCTGCAGTTTTCCCTCCTCGTGTGCCTGTCACAAGCTGCAGCAGCAGAGCCACAGGGGACAAAACCTCTGGCACAGATGATTTCTGAGCATGGAGAGCTTTCTCCTCCCTCCTGAGGTTCATGACCACTCAGGTTCAGATCTGCCACACTGGTTTTGTAACATTTTCACCCCCACTAGCCAGCATAGGGCCAAATTTTTGCCTTTTGACTCATGGCGTGAAGCTTGCCATGGCAGTGTGCAGCAAAGGAGGAGGAAGAGCTCACTCCTTCCCCCCTGTCTTCTGGAGCTCTCCCCTTCCTCTGCTCCAGGGGAGGATGTGGGATGCAGGATGCTGGGTATGGGATGCAGAAGGAGGCTGTCAGAGGGGTGTGCAGGGTGGGGGTCCGGGAGGGGTTGCAGGAGGGAGTGCAGGAGGGGCAGTGAAGGCAGAACCTCCTGCCTGCAGTGCCGTATTGCTCGTGGCCAGCAGAGGAGGATCTTGTCCTTCTGACGAGGTGCAACACTGAGCCCAGCGAGGAGCAGGATTCAAACAAAAGGAAGGGGGGCGGCGGGAGAAGAAATTAGACGGTGGGGTTGGTTTCACCAAACAGTCTCCTTGCTGCAGCTCGACACCGATACTTTGTGTGCTCTCTCAAGAGGGAATAAAATCACTGGATTCTGTTCATACCGGGTCTGCAGTGATGAGGGACTAAGCTGGAAGAATTTGCAGAGAGCAAATTTAAATTTTATTACTTTAAGCTCATAAAAAAGAAACCCTACCAAAAAAAAAAAAAAAAAAAAAAAAAAAAAAAAAGCTAAGGGAGACATTTTATATGGGTACCAGCACACTGCTGACTATGGACTCAATCAGATTTATAAGGCTCCTAGAAAAAAATTGTGAAATTCAAAATATCCTAATTTCACCTGACCTTTGTTGTCTTTTGTCACTGTAATGATTAGCACCTCACTAAAACTTCATTCCTCCAAAGAACCATAAAAAATTTGCTAAATAGACTGTGTACTAAGATTGAGCATTGTAGATACATGATACATGCAATTTTTTCCATTTCAGCTACTTAAGAAAGAGAAGCTAATGAAATGTAATCGATTTCAAACAGGAATGACACAACCATGTGCTTTCTTCATCTCAGGATGGAATCTTATGCCTCCTTTTCAGACAAAAATGTCCAGGTAATCTCTAGCAATTCTTCCTGAGCAAACCAGGAAGATTTGACCCCAAATTCAAGGGAAATTATTTATAGCTGCCAAGGGCATTCTGCAATTGGACTGTTTATTGTGTCCTGGGTACATTGCTACCCCTTATTACAAGAAAAATGAATCACTAAAACACAAAAGCAGGTGGAGAAAGAGAGCAAAAAGGTGACAGCCCAGGGTTATGCTGTGAATTTACGTGTGCAAAACAGACTTCCAGAGAAAATAGTGTAATTACTCAAGCTTGCATGAGAGAGTAGCAAGAGAGACGAAAATGAGCTCTATACACACACATACATTGCAACAAAGCACTACAGGAGTTCCAGTGTTAAACTGCATTGGTAGGATTTAGCCTATTCACTCAATTGCATTAAGTCCTGCAAATTCTCCTGCAACTTGTCACAAAGTGTCCTCCATGGCAGAAAAACAAAAGATTATGCTTTCATTTGTTCATCTGTGGAGTCACAGCTTTGCAGCCAAGAAGGAGGTGGGATGGGGTTGAACTGGAGAATGAAGATGGATATTTGATCAACTTCCATCCACAAGTGACACTAGCCGTGAAGGAGCCACGAGGGCAGACACAGCTACTGCCTTCTCGCAGTGAACTCCTTGATCCCACTGACAGCTCTCAGTAGGAACCTTTGTCTGGGCTGCTCGCCAAAGGAGGAGGGAATCGACAGTTCTGATGCTCTTACAATCGGCCAGATTTTTGCCTGCAACCATCTTGGGTAGTGACAGTCTTTGAACTTCAAGGGAAAGTGGTTATTCCAGCAATGACATTGTATTTCTCAGCCAAGGCCATGGTTGCAGTTTAATGAAAGAAAGGCATATTATCATCTGGAGCACACATGCAACACATGTTGTGTTTTTAGCCTGGGAAACCATTCTCTGAAAGGATTCCACCAAAACCCCTGAGTTCTTCACTTCTCTGCTAACAAGACATCTCCTGCTTCCACACTGAACTGCAACTTGAACATCAGAGTAAATGGGGTGTTCCTTATCAACCACTCCCAGAGTACCCAGAGAAGTTCACATTTAAAACCTTTATTTTGCTGATTGTTTAGTTGTGAACCTTTCCCATGGTAGCACCTGATACAAAACCCACAGGGTTCCAAGAAAAAAGCAATACCCTTCAGAGGTGCTGCTGAAACCAGTTTGGTTCTCTGCTCAGGAGTTACCTGCTCCCGTTTTCTAAGAAATCAAAGTTTCCAAATAAATCTTTGCACTGTAAGAGGTGGCTTGGTAGCAGCTGGGTGTTTTTAAAGCTGCTCACTGGTGGTTGAGGTGCGCTTGTGCTCTCAGGTGGAAAACAGGGTCAGTCTTGATGCCACAGCACAGGGAAACTACAAAATATGTTTCAGGGGGCTGCAGGAGCCAGCTAGTCACACTAACACGAATGCCTGCGCTATCAAACGCTCCTGCAGCCAGTGCTGGGAATGCAGGTTATACTGCTAGACTTAAAGCTTATGCAAAGTCATTAAGTGCCTTTAGTTACACGGGATATCAACCTGCACGCTGCAGGGCATAAGCTGATTGCCTTCGGGGGTCAGCGAGGAGTGCTTCCCTCTCTGAGAGCACGGTGCAAAATTAGCTGGGGGCGCTCCCAGGGCTTTGTTGCTTTCCTGCTGCATCAGGCAAATTTAGGCGAGCACTGCAGAAGGGTTTTACACCTGATGGGCCACAAATCCAGGCGGGCTTGGCAGCATTCACTTCCCTTCGCAGTGATCGGTTCACAGCGCAGCAGAGCGCAAAGCCCCTGTGTGTGTGGTGCAGTCCTGGAGGGAGGGTGAGGGGAGCAGAAGTGGGAGTTTGCTGCACGAATGGATCCGTTGGGGGTTAGAAAAAGATGTCAGACAGAGCTGACTTTGGAACACCCTAAAATGTTGGTCTCCAAGCACCTGAGGCAAGAAAAGAGCTGCTCTGCTGGCAACAGCATCCTACTTGCTGTGGGCCAGGAGGGAGATGGGTCCTTATGATAAGCTGTTCTTTTTTGAAATTGTTTGATCTTAATATGATACTTTTATCCTTCCCTTTCCCTACTAAGTGCACGTAGGTTTTGGATTGGGCAAGGCTAGAGATCTCAAAACACTTTCTGTCACAACTAAGCAGACATCAATTTTTTTTAAGTTCTAAAATAATCAGTGAAGAGCCACTTCTGCTACTCTGACCCTTGCAAGTCATCCTCCCTGCTGCCAGGGATGTTGAGTTTGCAGGGAAATCTGACACAGGGAAAAGGCCTGATCTGAGCACCTGTAGATTAAAAAATAATTTTTCTCCCTGCAAGTATGTGCTGAATCACTTTAGAGCACTAAAGTGGGAGCTGCAGCCTGTTGTACAGGTAGGGCCTTCACTGGGGTGTTGTGGGATCCAACTTTGTATTGTCCTGTTCCAGATCCCTCTAGCCCAACTCAGCACAACACTTAAGCATATCATTTAAATCTGAGTGCACTCCAGAAAAGTTGCTTCAATACATATCTGGATAAGTGAAGAGACACAGCTCAACTGCAGCAGTTTTCAGCTAATTAAAGAATACTTAACCATACAATACATGATGGCAGGCACATTTCTACTACAGTATCTTGCTGAGCAGAAGTGAAATGAAAAGCAAGGAAAAAAGCCCCAACCCTAGAAGACCCTACCTCCTTCAGACCATGTCTGAAGACAATCTTTGGTGCAGTTGCACCACATATGTTAATGTAAAGGAACAAATTCAATTTTCACCATTGAGCTTTATGCCTTTCATGGAAATAGTTTGGATTCATGCAGATGAAACCAGTTTTTCTTCAGGTAGTATGAAAGAACTGAATGAAAATTTTTGCCTTAGGGTTCTGCTCCAAATCTGCCAGATCCATGAATGTCCAAGTATGTTATTGTTCTATCATGACTGACTCACCATGAGCTACTGCTTAAACCCTAGTTTGACTTCTGCTATATTTCACAAATAATATTTGTTAATCAGCTTGTTACTTATAAAAAACTCGAAAACCAGATTCAAATAAAAATGATGAAGATAGTTCTAGGAAAGGATGAAAATAGGAATTTAGGGTGTTTTCCATGGTTTCAGCAAAGTACAACGTTTATTATCTTTTCATTCAAACTATTTCAGTGCAACTTTTTCTTTGGGACAAATCATGAAGACAAAAATATCCTCTCATGACTTGTTTGTCATGCAGTGGTCACATCATGGCGACTCATTCTCCCCCCTTTTTTTTTTCTGGGATCCATGCCAAGTGCTAAGCCAGAAAACCTTGTTATATTAATTATGAAGAAAAAGCATGTTTTATTAAAAGCTAGCCTGCTGAATATTCTGTCGTGCTGCTTTTCAGTGACAGCGGAATTGCTTTTGCATTTTAGCAATGTTAATGAATTTTCAGGGGTGGGGAGAGATATACTCTACATTTTCCATAGCAGTTTTTAAAGCAAAGTGAGATTAGTACTGTCAAAGCTATTGAATCAATCTAACACCTAGGATGAGTTAGGAAAAATCTGGGCAAGACTTCATGTTGTCTAAGACTGGCCCCACATGTTCTTCACTGAGCAAGAATTAACACTGCCAAATTCATGATGAGCTTATTTATATTAGATGCTGCTCCCAAAAAATCTGTGAAACTGGCATTGAAGTACCCTAGAGCTGATCCCCTCCATAAGATGCTACTTGTACTACTGGACCAAGTGTGACATTGGTCTTGATGATACACTAATTAACAATTACTCTATTGAGTTGTGAAAATCACTAACCTCAAATTCCAGAGCTCTTAAAACGATCTGTGCCCCATTAAACCCCCTCATTACATATTTTTACCAAATAATTAAATTTAAACATGTCAACATCTGAATTTTTGCAACACATTTCAGTATATATGAACTTGCATATGTAGGAAATGTCACTAAGAGAGCAGATGTTTTAAAGAACCTCTGATTTCTTCATGAGAAAATCTACTTGATTGCTTGGAAGAACAAAAGAAATTTTTTTAAAACTGACTTTTAGCTTTCCTTTGATTACAAGTCATTCTTCCAGTCTTCTTTAAAGAGGAGACGAATAGATGTCAGAAAGTATCTACCAAAGCAGAGCTCTGGTCACCCCTGGCTGAGTTGAATATTTTGCCATTAACCTTCCTCCCACGTTAGTGACAACAATAATTCAGTCATCCAAAACGAGTGGCTCGGAGAAATTTTACCTTTTACAGAAGAGTTTGCAAAACTGTCAAGGCAGCACCTACCTGACCTGCTTAATCTGATATTTAGTTCCTTCAGAATGAAGACTGGAAACAAGGAAGAAATTTTTTCTGTGAGGGTGGTGAAACACTGGTATGGGTTTCCAGGGAGATGGTGGATGCCCCATCCATGGAAGCACTCAAGGCCAGGCTGGATGAGCTCTGAGCAGCCTGCTCTAGTGGAAAATGTCCCTGCCCGTGGCAGGGGGGTTGGAACAAGACGATCTTTAAGGCGCCTTCCAACCCAAAAGGTTCTATGATTTTAAGATGAGCTGCCCATGCTGCAGCCCAGTGTTTTGGGGCAGTTCTTAGTGCCCAGGGCCAGGGGAGGGATTAGGCTCCCCACCCCAGACCCCTGGGAGTGGGGTGGCCAATGAGTGTACCCAGAAGAGCCATTCCTTGACACTGTAGATGTTTTGCTCAACAAAACCCCATATGGCTTCTCTCTTATGCTGCATTAACATGGTCACCTCAGTGGCCCAAAATGCAGATACTGCAAAGCTGGCACATGCAAAGAAAAGGAGGATAAAAACATACTCACGCACAAACATGTGGTCCCTAGGAGAATAACCAGTGGAAGAACCTGAAGCATCAAAGCACTGTTAAACATCCTCGATTTTTTCTTGAAATTAGCCTTTTCTTCTTGCCTATGCTTTTTCAGACAAGCCACAGTCTTTCAAGGCCAAGCTCATTCAGTGCAAATAATTAACCGTGCTTCAAATATTGTTTAATGTTCAACAGATTGCCTTGATCAAATAAATGCATCCTGTCCAGATAATCACTGCATTGACCACTGGCAAATGTTTCAAATCAGTAAGTATCAAAGATGGGAATGATATAAATTAACAATAAAAACAAATATTTGCCTTGTATTAGAAATATTTTTCAACTATTATTATCAATTGGGAAAAAAAGTGTGAATCATACTTACTTCTCTCCCACCTGAAAAATAGTGAGATCGAGTTACATAATATATGATTTTTAAAAATATCAAAGTGTGTTTTTTTAATTGTTTTCTAAATTTCAGACATGAAACACAGTTCATGTTCTCAAGCTTTAGTCCACTAATGTGAGAACCAGGATTTTCTTTTTTAAATAAAAATTTTAATTCTTGAGTAACCTCTAGTCTCCTGAGGCTGAAGCATTTGTCATAACAGTAGCAACTCAGGAAATCAGAGTATTACTGCAAGAATAAACAATCCTCTATTGTGGAAACACTGACAAACTTTTGCTGATCAGATATTTTTCTGTTACAAAAACAAATGAAGTGACCATTCTTTCTCCAAGACAGTTAAGAACCCCATAAGAAAGAAGGTGATAGAAAATAGGGTCCACATGTTAAAATATGAGGAGGAAAACAGTGAAATCCCAATGGCTTCATCATTTCCCATCCTGAATGTGATTTTGTGGTGAAAAAGACAGTTATGAGAACTTGATTATAGTGAGAAGTGCTGAAATTTGGATGCCAGAGAAACTTGTTTCTGATGATTACTTACTCTGGAGCATGAGCAATCCTAAAGGAGATTTCATGCATCAAAAAATACAAAGAATTTCAATATGCTGAATATGCCACATGTGCATAACTTAAGCAGGTGCTTAAAAGCAGTATGTGTTTGAGACAGTATGTTGGTGGCCAGCCACAAAAACAAGTTTATGAAATTCCAGATTCTTTAACTAGTTAGAAAGACAGCAAGATAAAAGGAGTTAGATAACACACGACTTTATGTAATGTGTCCTTGAGTAAGCTGATTTGCACTGAATTTTAATAGAGCCCTGATTCATCAAATCTCAAACAGAATTAAGGTATGGACTGGATCCTAATAACATCATGCTTTATATCCATGAAAGATAAATTAAAGGATGCAAAACTGCTATTGACAAACATTGATTATATGTACTTTGATGGACTTTGAAGTTGTGCCAGATGCGTCTTGTCAGCCTCCAAAGTTTTCTTTTAAATCTCATTGCATAAGGCTTTTACTTTTTAATTATTTTTTCCCTCAGCCTCTTTGATCAAGAAAAAATGTAGATCATATTTGTGTGATGCTATTTCCTATGCATTTTATTTAGATATGCCCTTGTGCACAGCTCATGATATGTAAAAAAATGTTACATGGCACAAAGTGATCTTACCCTGTTATCCTGGTTGCTATTTAATACTTAATTGACCTTCTCAAGCTGCTGAGTGAAATCTGCCATGTGCAGAGGGCTAGCACAATGCTCATGGTCTTTTTATGCCACAAATATCAGCACAATAAGATGCAAGAGACAAGGCTGCTTGTCCCTCTTTGTTCACAGCAGGATTTTGACCAGTGAGAATGTCCAGCAGATCCATTTCATTCTGTCCCCTGACTGTGGTAAAATGGTTCTCCTGTCAGACCCAATGACAAGGAAAACCTCCTGCAACTTCTGCTGGTTTTAGGACATGGACTGAAGTTTATACAAGAAGTTTAAACAAGTGAAAGTCCTTTCACTTTCCTATATATGGAAATATTTTGTCAGCAGGGAGCTTCAAGAAACTGAAAAGAGGCTTTGGAACCATTTTGATATTTCAGTGTTGTGATCCCATATGCACCATCTTGCTTTCCTTGTTCATCAGGATATGGCAAACCCTTTCAGGGCATAGGAGTGCATAAAGTATATTGCTGTGCATGGCAAAAGGCTTTGAAGGTGGTGCAGGAGTCAGGTACAGACATTCTTTTGTTTGGGAATGGACCATTCCCTACACCTCCAAGCCCATCCTAGTGATCATGACTTGTACATCAGACATGAAGCATTTCTCTGTGATAATTTAGGTTCTTCAAACAATAAACATGGACCAAAAAAAATAGCTTAAAAACCATCAAATCCTTTAAAATTGAGAATAAATAGATGAAAACAAAAATTTTAAGTACTGGATCAGAATTGTGGTGGGGTGGGAGTTTTCTGCATAGCTGTCAATACTGCCTTGAACAAATAATTTATTCTCAATATTCCTTCATTCCACTCACAAGAGTGTGGGTAGTAACTTCTCTACTTTCACTGTGTCCTGTCTGTTTAGACAATAAACTCTTCTGGCTCACTATTTTTTCCTATTAATGAGCAGCTCCAGGCAAAAGATGTGCCCTGTCCTAGCTGTGATGTCTGCTATAAAGGAAAGAAAAGAATAACCTAAAAGACTGTAGTCTCAAATGATTTATTTGGTATTACTACTAAGCATTATACTCTATAATGCTTGAGCAGCTCTGGTTGCCAGAACAAACAGCAGAAACATTACTTTGTCCTTTTTATTCCCCCTAAAATGGGAATTTCCACTGAAAAAATATTACCCTTGGATATTTTTCTGCCACTGTACAGATCACTTGAATTCTGATCTTGGAAAGCATTTTGAGCCCTTCCTGGCTGATAACTCTTCTCCATCCTCCAACACAAATGAATATTCTGTGCTGGATCTACCTAAATGTGCCTGGTGTGTGTGGATTATCATGTTGTTAGACACTCTAACTGCAGATCTAGTTATTAACACCGGAATAAACAAATCAGCACAGCTATGAGAGAAGAGAGAAAACTCCAAAGATAAAAGCAAGATAAAAACATCTACTGTGGGACTCTAACAAAAGCAGAAGTTCTAGAAATACTTGCTGGCATGAGCCCACAACAGCACAAGCCAGGCACTTCAAGGATAAGGATATCTTTCTTCAGAGTCAACAGCAATGTCATGGAATATGCATGGATGCTTTGACTTTGGTCTTTTCCACTGCTACCATTTTGTGGCTTGCTTTAATTAACCAAATAACTCAAAAGCCCTACACATGTTTGTGCTTCCTGTTTAGTGTTCCCTTCACTTCCATTAAATACAAACACTTTTCAAAATGCAAATGAAAATGAGAAAGCAGAAGCCCCATTATTCCTCTTTATACAGAAAGACTGGTGTTGAGAGAGTATAGGGAGCTGACTTTAAATATAAAATCTGGAAAGTGGAGGAGGGGTATTCTCTATGAGAAATTCATCTTGGTGCAGAAAGCCAGCATGAGGTCTAGACATCCCTTAAATCAACATTTAAAGTGTTGTGGTTGCATTTTGATTCATAATCCTCTCTTACAGCACATTCCCAGTGATGGTTTCAATTCTTGGGCTCAGATCAAAAGCACAGTAAAAAATTTCAAGACAATCAAACAAACAAAAGCCAGAATAAGTGCAGGCAGCAGTTGGATGTGTAAGAGGGCTTTTCCCTTGTCCACTCTGCTGTAACCCAGAAGTAACACATCAAATGCTGTATACAAGCTCAAAGCTGGTGCAAGAAGCTCAGCTGATTGGAGAGAGAGGCAATCCCACCCCAGTGATGCACACCAGGACCAGCAGCCTCTCTCTGACACTGATTTGGTACCAAACTCTTCCTCTGAAGGTGAATGAGCACCACCAAGCCCTTGAAGAACAACCTGCCACAGTGGAGTTTTGTCCCTGCGCTCAGTCAAAGATTGACAGGCACCTGGCCAAAAGATTTCTGTCCTCTTCTGGCCTCTTGGGTGTTCTTTTATATCTTTCCTAGAACAGCTCCAGATATTCTTGTTAGCTGTACTGCTTTCTGAGCCCGTTTCTGTGTCTTGGAGCTGCCTGCTAAAAGCATTAAAATTGTAAAGTGGTGGATGAAGGAAGACAGTTTTGCTTTCAAGCTGAAAAACATGCATCAAAGGCCCTGTAGTAAATTTACAGAGTATTAAAAACAAACAAAATCTGACCGTAGGGTAACATCATTTTAGGAAAGATGCGATGGCCTACCTCAAAGTCTGCATTTAATGTGCACAGCTCTCACTTAACCTGCCTAGGCTATAACTCCCAAGGGCCAAATCCTGTCCAACCATCCTAAAACGGAGATATTTTTAGACTGCAAAGGTAGAGCTAATGTAGTCTCTCTGCTCCAGTTACCAAACACCTCCTCCACAGGCCCCACTGGTCATTCTCCAGACAAAGTGGAGAGTAGGAACATTAATCTGAGGGAACTTGTCCAAACAAAGATGAAATAAAATATGACCCCCATGCTATTTTGCATGCATTTAGAGGCAATCAGAAATTAGGAATTTAAACTCGAGTTAAAAAAACCCTAAGACATTCCTCCTCCAAAATACATCATTAAATAATAATTGCTGCAATTTTAAAAATTATTTTTTCCTCCCATTTGCTGTAGTGTTGTTACTTTAAAGAGGAGCCACACACTTTTCATTGAGTCATCACTTGTTTTCAGGAAAAGAATCCAACAGGTGATCATACATTAATATACATACTAAATACCTGGGAATTCTTTGGCAGAATAATTTAGTACGCTGTTCAATTAATTGTCTGAATGACTGAAATAACAGAGACAAGTAACTTCAGGTACAACAATGCACAAGCATTATGAGCACAGCTATGTAGTTCTGACAGAGCCAATAAATATTACTTCAGTAGGAACTATCCAAATATTTTATTCTCCTAAAATGTTTAGATTTCCATGTGCAGCACACTAAATAAGTATACAAAACAGATTCTAAATTTTTGTTTATTGTCTAATGGTCATTGCTGCATTTTGACAGAATTATTCATCTGAATGGCCAGCTGAAAAGATGTACATGGTGGTAGACCCTGCCTCAGCTTCTTGTTTTCCTATGTGGAGGTGGTGACCTGAGTAGCCTTATGTCATGTTTATCTTTTCTTTGTGTTCAACTTGGCTGGCCTGGTGTGATAAGCAGGGCCAATTTTGTTGAGCATAAAGATGTTGATTTAATTTCAAGTCCAGCTTCCCCAGGTTACAAATCCTCATTTTGTTCCCTTGTTTCAGATCTATACTTTGACCTGGATTTTCTTTCTGAAAAGCTGTTTTTTCTGTAGACACTGATCCAGTATTGCAGCTCATTTTTCATATAGTTGGAGTCAAACATGTATTTTTTTAATTTAAGATTCTGAAACTTGTAACAGAAGCAGCACAGCATGGTTTGCACTTTTCTCCACGCAGCAGTGGCAACCACAAGTAAAACTGATTATGGTTTTTATCAGACTTTCTGAGATGAGAAAATTGTCTCTTCAGCAGCAATGCTAAATGTGAGCACCAGACTGATAACTGTGGGGCTAATAGTTTGTAAGTTAGTCACCGGAACTGTGAGCAGATCCTAAGGGATTTTGTATCCTGTTTCCACTTAATTCATCCTTACCTTCCTCTGAAAGCTTTAACCACTGTTCTTCCCGCTAGTTCACTGCATTCAGCACTGCTTGTCTGCTTCCCTCTGTTCCTCTTTAATCAGCCTTTTTTTTACTAAGAAGCTACCAAATCTCTTTTTCTCCCTTTTCCACTCTCCAACTTCTGTTCTTATTGCAATCAAACCTTGCAAGCTTTAAAGATAAACTGATGGAAGGTACCAAGAGTAAGACCTAGTGAAAGTGATGGGAGCAAGATATTTGCAGCCCGGAGGGTCTCTGTGCCCCCATCACCAGCACAACCTTCAAAGGGCCAGACTGGGAATGAACAGACCCAACACCATGAAAAATCAGAGTCTGGGGTTCATAGAGGGAAATGCAGACAGTGTCCAGTGAGGCTTCTTTCATTAACAGCTTCTTTCTTTATCAGCTCACTGGAAAGTCACCGTGGTTTTCTTGCTTCAGAGTCCTAAACCAAAATTTGAGTATTTTTAAGGTTAGCAAACCTTTATATGAGCCTACCATGACAATGTTTCATGACAGCAGCAGTCAATTTCCTCCTTTCCTAGCCCTTAATAACATGAACACCCTGGTTGACAATCTTCCTGTGATGCATCATAGTCTCCCAGAAAGAAGAAAAGATGCAAGAGTCACTATGTTCCTATGAAATGCTTCATCAGACGGTTATCAGGGAATCCTTTTGGCTGTTGTTAAACAGAACTTTTTGGGAAAATGTTGATATTTTGTGTGTAAAGTAGGACTTTTCATACAGTAGGTTTAGACAGGCCCCTAAGCTTTCACTGGAAATTTTGAATGTGGAGGTGCTGCTATGGGTGGCAGCACGTATCAGTGTTTACATTAAAAGTAATTACAGTGATGTTATAATCACTCCTAACCCAGGTATTGCAAAACTGAATAATTTATTGTTGAACTTAATGCAAATGTGCTCCAAAGTGGAACCGATTCCTGAACAGCCTGATCTCAGCTCTTTAAAGGCATGTTGAAGACAGCAAAGCAATGTGGTTACATTATTTTAAAGTCTGTGGTCTGTTAAAACAGTACATGATTTTTTAAACATGTATTTATTTCCCCTTTCCCTTTACTATGGTGCCCCCCTAGCACAAAAGTTTCTCCTCTCTGACTCCCTTGCTTGTGCACCTAACTGAGTGGGACCCCAAAAACTGAAGCAAAAGATCCCTTTGAGGGAAGAAACTTTCACACCATGTAGAGGATGCTTTGGAAGAGGAGGCTTCAGGCAGGAGAAAAAACTGGAAAACCCATTTTTCCTGGCCCCTAGAGCTGCACCTGAAGAGATGTTCCCATAGGGGAGCTGCCCGGGTCCTGACATCACATCCAGCAAGGGAGTCTGACAGACGGACGCTGCCCGTAAATCCCCTTTGCTCTGTACCTCTTTGGGTCCATCCTTCCAACAACCTGCCCCATATACTGGGTGCTCAAGTAAATTCCAGAGGAAGGAAAAAGCATGTCTGAAGTTTCCCCTTCTCCTTCCTTCTCTGCCCTTCCCTCCCCAAGCAGAGTTACCCCCTCCAAGGCCCATATTCACTAACCTTTTGCTTCTTTGAGTGATTTTCATACTCTGAAACAGCGTCATTGAATTTTGCTTAGTTAAGGCAAGACGGCTCATGTCAGAAAATGTTTGCTAGATTGGGTCTCATTTTGTAACATTTCCCCTCAAAGGATGATTCAATGATGCATCTTAGAATCAGATTCCAGAGAGGGAACTAAAAGAAACATCAATAAAAAAAGAAACTGTGAGGAAACTAAATATAGAACAGGCCAATATGAATTAAACAACATCCTAGAAATCTTCACACAATAATTGATTTGCTCATTTGTACTTCTTTCTATTCTTTAATCTTTCAGCAGGGCTTCAATCCTCCCCCCATTGCTTTTTTAATATTCTCTGTTCATCTGTTGTCTACAATATTGTTTCTGATCTCTCTCATCCCATCAATCATCTATAAAAAGAGACTAGTCCACACACTCTGGTCTCCAATCCTAATGACTGTAAAGAACTAATCACCTAAACTGAGTGATGTTCATTGTTGTAAGTGTCTCTTTGATTTATTAAACATCTCTGTATAAATTCCTGCATGTTTTGCAAGTTGTTTCCTAGAACCTGTATGAAGGCGCTTTGAAATCCTAAAACTGTCTGCTTATGGGGTTTTTGGTTCAGCTAATAAATGGATTCTTGTCATGAAAAATGAGCTTTTACTTAACTGAAAGGACCACTCAATTCCAAATTCAGGTCAGAGCCTCAGTTTGAGCTTCCCCTGAATATAAGCAAACTTACAAAGGCCGCTCATACACACTTTGTATTAATTTGAAAATACTATGTGCATTGCTTTGGGATGTCTGCCTGCTGATGGAGAGCCATAGACACTATGGAAATACTCCTAATGATGGCATTTTCCATTGCTGTCTCTTTCACATGCTGTTGCAAGCTCTTCAGTTGAGCAAGCAGACTTCCATTCTGATTAATTAAAGCTTAAGAATGAAATATGTTCACAACCTGTCCTTGTCAAAGCATTGTTTTCAGCACTGTGCCATCAGTGTGGATCACCCTGTGCAGGGACAGGGTGGGATTTGAGTGCTGAAGTCAGCGCCTTTTTGGCCATGCATCAATGATGAGGCCACTCAGTGCCCACCAAGGGATCAGGGTGTCACCAAAGCTGGGGATTCTCAAAAGGGTGCAAGATCCAGGTTTTGGGAGCTGCTTCCCCATCTAACCATGCCTCACTTGAAAGGGAAAGAGATACTAAGGACAGAGCAGAATTCAACACAAGCAAGGTATGTCTGAAGACCATGTGAGGCTTTTGAAAGAGCCCAACCTGATGTTCTCGTGAGCTAATTGCCAAAAATGGGAAATAGACAAAGAATTAAATGGGCACAGCTGTTGGTAGAACTGCACTCAGGGGACCACACTCAACACAGAGGACTAGTTTCACCAAAAAATCCTCTCTGTGCTTTTCCTGCTTTTTCACCAGCACCTTAGGGTGCAGGACTAGAAAGAAAAGGTATAAAGTCTTTGAATGAGGCCATTCTGGGAAGGATTCTTTGCCAATGAGAATTCCACTCCCCCTTCTCATGCTGGATTTGCACAGAATATCGAGTGCCTGCTAAAAATAAATGCATACTCCTTAATGTTCACCCCAGTCTATAGAGCAGTCCCTGGCTAATGAACCAGCCACTGTTACAGGCGGGTGAGTTTCATGCATTGATTGCCTCAGTGCCTCATACTAAGTAAAAAGGATGTTAATAATCTTATTATTACAGAAACATCATGGAAACTCATAAATATAGATTCAAAAGTTAACATCATGAATCTGTGAAAACTCTTTTTCAGCACAGTATGGGCAGAGTTATACTGTCAGAAAAAAGAAATGGGGAAAAAGTATGTATAAATTATTTTACAGATTTGCCCACTTTTTATGTTTACAAAACATGCCCTAATAACTTACAGATTTTGTGTTCTGTAACCATCAGTAAAAAGTCTCCTACAACCCTCTGCTAAGGGTGCGTGCATTAAGCCAGGCTAGTAAACCTTAGTTTGGTATATATAGCTCATGTGGGTTTCCTTTTCACTGTCAGGTTAGCAGATAGAGTGTTACCCTTAGCATGAGATTTTGTTTCCTTGCATTTCCTTTAGTAGTCAAAATTTGCTTTCTGCCTGTATCTCAGGATCTCAAGCAAACATCAGTGTTTTGTAATTGCAGTTTTCACCTAGAGTAGACACAGAAAGTGATTAGTTTCCCCAAAAATGCCCAGGCTCAGAAAGCACTACAACACAGAAACACAGCAGAAGAGAGATCTTCTCTCTCTATGCTTTTTAAGGAAAATGTGGCAATAGTATTTGGGGGAAAAAATTATTTTCTTTCCCCAGATAACTGAAAAACAAATACAGAAAAAGTAGATTTAGATTTCTGTTCAAGCAAATATTTGAGGACCTGATTAGTGACATTTATAATGTTCCCATTATCTGTACTCCCATATATATGCACATTGTTTGTGTAAAAGGATATTTCTATTAATATTAGGTGAGAGCACTCCATTACCCAGTTACAAGAACATAAATAAATAATAGCCATCCACAACACTGGTGTCAGCATCTTTATCACAGGTGCTGATTTGGGCTAGATGATTTCCCAAATCTCAGGAAGGAGAGACTCATTTCTATTCTGAGAAGCTCCCATGCAGGGCACTGTCACACAAATGGACAGAGATTAGGGACAACCGAAAATGTCTACCTGTGTGAACTCCCTGCACCACAGAAAGGCTTGCAGGGAGAAATGTTTTTAAAGAGCTTCAGAAATAAAGCACAGGCAGGGGAAAGGCTTTGCATTGTGAGAAAAAGATCACCAACAGGAGAGCTGAAAGCTCACAAAGAATTTAGCCCCCAAGCAAGTCCAACCAAAACATTTGCTTAGAGTCATATCACACTGCTCTGCAGTTGGATCACCTAAACTAATACCGTATCCTTAAAATATTTACTGATGATGGACTCCATCTACAAATTTAGTAGCAGTGGTTTTCACTGAGAAATGATCTGTAATTTTTCTCTGTACAGCAACACTGGCAATTTCAAATCTATTATCTCACAACTACCTCAATCTTAAAAATTTTTTTTTTCTCTCTTGTCAAAGAGATGCTTCCCAAATCTCTGTGGGATAAATACAGTGATGATTTAACATGTTTCACAATCTACTGAGATTTAAATGTCAGCTCACCTAGGAATGGATATTATATATTTTACAGCCCTGGTTTGGGAGAAAATCCTACATTTTAAAGAAAAGAAACAAAGACCTTCCTTTTCTGATTTGTGTGAGTGTTGTTTGGGTTTTATTTTCTTTTCTCTTGTTTTTCCCAGAAAGATGGTTGCTGCTTGAGAGGCACCAAGCAGTAAAGAAGACTGAAAGTAGTTAGTCTTGGTGGAGGTGAACTCTACGGTTAGAGGGCAGAAAAGGAGGTCAGAGGTATATATGATCAATACAATATTGCACAGGAATTGCCACAGCGGACACCTCATGCCTACTTTGTGTGAGCACTTATAAATACCTGTCTGTATTGCCAATCCCTGGCTCAGCTGAAAAAGGTTCTGTATCTTTGACGTGAGGCAAGAAGATCTCCATCCCCGCAGTTCTACTGAGATTACTCAGCTGTGAACAGATAACTCGATACAAAGAAGAGGAAGAAAAAGCAAGGAAAAAAGTAGAAGCAGACAATTTCATAGAGCCCAAACCAGACAAGACTCTCTCTGATGACCAAGGGAAAAGCTTTGATAAACGGTAGGGCAGCTCCTCAAATCCAGGTCTCTGAAAGTGGGGGTGGAACACTGCAGGAAATAATATGAGAGTCCCTGCTGTGGGAGTCAAGGGAGACAGGGAAAATAGTTCAGGTAATAAAAAAAATGTTAATATTACAAGAGTGGAATGCATCTGAGTATAATTCCAGACTTTTAAGTTCAGTTTTCAAATCTTGGAGAAAGAAAGAGGCAGCCTGCTGCCATCTCGCTAGTTTGTCACATTGGGTTTAAGGTGTGGAATAAATCAAAACTTTTTTTTTTTTTTTGGAACATGGTACAAAGAAGCGCATTAATAATACATGAAAAAAAATGTTCATCACGTTGGTGTGCATCAGTGGAAACACTATTTTAAAGAAACTATGAGCAACACATGAAAAGATTTGACCTAGGTTTCACTTCTGATGTGCCAGGGTGGGGGCAAGGCGAGCATTTCTCTTACCTACTGATGTGTTACATCTGTGACTTCCCACTTGGGTAGAGAAGTTGGGTTCCCCATGCAGGGATGATTTTTTTTTCCCTACAAGCAAGCAAGGAAGTTTGAATCCTCTGAGCCATCCCCTCTAAGTACGTTCAAGAGGAACAGAGAGAGAAATAAAACAAAACCTCCCAGTTAGCTGGTAGCTGCCATGCCTTTTCTTCCTCTGCATGCTGAATGTTTAAATGTCTAAAGACTCTGATGTTTGCTGAGAGCAGCAGTCGTATTTGTGCTCAGCTTGGCACTAGTGCAGACATGGGACACATGCACATGCCTACATCCTGTGCCTTTCTGAAGGTTGTGATTTCCTTCTCTTTGGCTTCCAGATACACGCTTTAAAAAAAAATTAAAAGTTGTTCTGATTGAAAGTATACAATTTCTATTTATGGAAGCGCATAGCTGCAATAAATATTTGTTTCGAAGCTAGCTGAATCTATCAGCAATCAGAGTGGGGGGAAGATCAAAGGGAAGACAAGATAAACACAAAAATGTTGTTTGTGATTTGGATTGTGGTGGCACCCAAATGCTCCACACAAAAATGGGGCCTCCTGCAGTCAATGCTGTGCAGTAGGGGAATTTTCATGTCTTCTGAATCACCAACAGTCTCAAGAGACAAACTGAACTCCAGAGGGATGAAAATAGACTATTTCTCTCAGTGACCAGAATGAGGAAATGCTCATTTTGCCAAGACATCTCTGGTTACCTTGGTTTGCAAGAGCTGTGAGCACACTCTCCCCAGCTGGTGACGTGGTGACAAGAGATAGCTGGGTACTGCCACCTGATGGGGCTCTCTGTCCAAGAGGGAACCCTTTGGAGCCCTTGTGCTTCAGGAATACAAGAGCTTTGGTTCCACCAGCTCTTCGATGTGCTCCCTGTCCTCTCAGAGCTGCTCAAACACAGTCAAACTGGAAAATTTCCTGGACTTAGTGGCCTCTTGGTGGACAGAGAGAGGGAACAATGGGCAGTTAGGTGACTGTGCTGCCCCACAGGACAGTCTGTCATGCCTCACTGTCCAACACGTGCTGGAGGACACCTGAGCTGTGCCTGGACAAAGAGAGGAAAGATGTTTGCTCTGCATCCTGCTCTGCATGTCCTGCCAGGTGGGGGAACCACATTTGGCAGTCCTCACAGAGCTCTTTGCATGCATTTCATTCCTCTCTCCCAACACACTGCCACTCCATCACCCTCCTTGACCCAGATATTCAGATGGAGAGTATGGGAAAGGGGGATTTCATTGCTCTCCCTATATATGCCTTCAGCCTGTTGTCACCATCTTCATTTGTAGATTTGTGAGCTACTTTTAACTTATTTAATAGACTCTCACAACAGGAAAAAAGGCCCTAAGGAAAGAGAATAAAAGTTGTTACTTTGCTAAGACCTTGCCTGGCAAATTTCAGCTCAGAAACCCCGGAGAATGCAGAAGAGATTAATGAAAATGCTGAGAATCACCATAATAATTCCAACTACCAGCACCAGTGTCAGCAGGCTCAGCAGGGCCTGTCATTAGAAAGCCCCCTTTTAAATGGGTGTCCCTCCTATTAGTTAAATTATCTACACTGTGGCGAAGAATATTCCAAGGTGACAGAAATCAGAACAGTACAGACTGCTAAAAATGAAAATCAGATAATTGCTCATAAATTACTTCTGGGGTCTTTCAAGATCTTTCGGTCTTGCTGACTGAAAGGCAAGTCATTTGGAATGCAATAATTAAAATAAAAGCTGCAACATGCAGGAAATGTGGTTGGAAGGAAGATACTAAGAGATGTATTGTACCTGCATTAATTATCATCTGGTTTTTGATAGCATCCTGAATTTACTCTTATTCTCCTTAGAAAGCGAGTAGGCATGAGATCCTTGGTATGGAGAGCAACTCTAGCTCTTCGGTCTTTTCCCTGGATATTCACACATATTCCAGCCAGGGGTAAAAAGGGACTGGATATTATTGTCCTTTCTCACACTTTTCCCCCACTGCTGTGTCTGTTTAATGCTCATCCCTGACACCAGGGACCAGCAGATCTTCAAGGGTGGCACAGCAGCCCTCAGATCTCCTCAATATTTCAGCCCCTTCAGAGAATGGAGACCGCCCTGCTGACATGAATTGAAGGGAAAACCCCAAATTTCCTCCCTTGGGATGGAACCTCAAGACTAAACCAGGAAATATTTTAAACAGAAAGCCTTTTCTTCTAATTTGCCACATCTGAAGGTAAAATTAATGTCACTTGGTGTTCAGCAGAGCCATCTCTATATTAGTTTTTTTCAGCAGTTTTAGATGAAAGTTGCTGAGAGACAGAAGGGGTGCTCTGATGAGCTGAAGGTCAAGACATTGTCACCTTTTCAGCTGTATTCTCTCTTCTTTTTCTGATCATCCCACACAGCTACCAACTGTTTGGAGAAGGATAGCCATGCAGCTCCAGAAAATGTCTGTTAAAAATCCATTTGACACTCATTTACTGCTGACCACGTTTGGTCTAAAAACATTAAGAAACTATTTCACCCCTCTTGGCATTTATTGGACTACATGGAGATGTTTTTTCAGACTTTACTTGTTGCATTTTTTTTTTAAAAGCCAGACTGTATTTTGTTAGCTGCCCTGAGGATTTCATGCATGTGCTACTCTATAAATAAGACTTATTATTCCCCAGTGACAAATGCAGTTTCTTTCTCAGAAGTTCCATGATAGCTCATGTGGGATAAACAGGAGTTTTCTGATGGTGTTAAGTTTCACAATTAAACTGGAGACACTTCCTGCTATAAGAGGGATAGAAAACCAGTTTTTAAACCACCTTTTAATTGTTGAAGCCAGCAAATCTTCTGCCCATGAGCTGGGCAGTGAGAACAGGATGACATCAGTCCCCAACTGTGAGTCTCTGTGGCTCCCCAGAGAAAAAAAAATTGGTTCCCCCAATCAAATTTATAGCCAGGAGGAGGTAGGGGAAGCTGTAAAATCTACCAGGCTAGCATAACAGGCTGGCACTGTTATCCTGATCTCAGTAAGGCCAAGGACTGCACAAGCAGCTGAAATTCCCTGTGGTGTTCAAGTTGAGGCAGGAGAAATTCTTCAGGACAATCACTGCAGATGGACCACATTGTCTGTTTCTGGGAAGGAGCACACGGGATTTTTATCTTCAGGACTGCTTCTCTGCACTTTCTGTCAAAACTAAATTAACCCCATGAACATAGAACAAATGTACATATACCACAGGGCTCCTTTCATGAATAAAGGATGCCAGGTCACCTAACCTCCATCCAAATGAGTGGCGCAGGAAGGGAAAGAGAAGTGAAGGTAATTTGATGTTAGAGCAGGGAGGAGACAGAGGGTTATACCGAGCTGAATCATCCAACAACCCAATCTACTAGAAAATAGCAAATATCACACAAATTCACATTATTTTCATCAATCTTCCCCCTGCCCTAGCACTGCTGGAACATTCTCCAGCTGGATCTCAGAGACATTTAAGAGAGGAGGTATCTCAGTCTCCTGGCACAGCTCATTCCAGCATTGATCTCACTGCAAGACTGGACCTCAGCACAAAGGAAAGGACAGGGATGATTTTTCCAGTTATGACATCACTTCCCCACAAATTATGCTTTTCCCCAGTCCCATCACCTAAACCTCCCTTAACACCTGGTGGCTTAATACATGTTCAAAATTTCCATTACAGTGAGTCTTTACCATTCTTCCTGCTCTTTAGGCTCAGGAAATACTTTGCGTAGGATTCAGGGCAGGCAGGTGAGAGTGTTCCTGCAGCCTGACCTTTCTATAATCTGTAATTCTCAGTGGCCATGGTTTCACCTTTATCTGCAAACTTATAGGAAAAAACTCTTTGGAGCAACGAGAAAAAGGCTGATTAAATAACTGCCTATCATCTTCTGGGATGGTTATCCCTCAGTAAATGCCTGAAATCAACAGTCAAGAACAAATAAAGAGCTCATAATCCTATTTTGTGACTAGATCTCAGTGTTACACTGAAATGAAGCCAGTTTTCCTGAGTGGCATCTGGGCCCTTTGGAGTTTGACACAAAAAGCACCATGGATCTGGTGCTCAGAGGCACCACTGAGGTGCATGGCTGCAACCTGTGAGCTCCTCTTAGTCATGTTTAGGGGTCAGAGTTCCTATGTTTAGTGGCCAGGGCTCCCAGCTGAATGCACTGAGATGGACTGTGTGTTGGCAGTAGGTATGAAGTATGTGTATGCAGCCCAGAGGAGATCAGATTTATTGGTAGACGGGGACACTGAAGTGTCCCTGCACAGGCATCCACTAGAGAGCAGATGGAGATCAGTTGGTATTTCATGATAGGTCTCAGCTCTTGCACTGCCAGTTTCATGTTCTCCTGTTAAATTTCCCTGCTCCTTTACCACACTGCTTCTACATACTTGCTGCTGAAAAATATTTACATGAAAAATGTTCTAAAGGGAGAGAGGTTAGCAAAACTGTCAACTGGGCTGAAAATACTAAGCAAATCTTTTCCAGCCTCCATGAAGTAATAGATTTCTAGTGCTGCTTACTCAGGACTTCTAGCAGGCTGCTGTACTCACAGGAGGGTGCTTTCTTTGCTTATTTTATGCACCAGTTTAATGTAGAATATTTGTTTGCTTCTGTGAGTGAAAAACATGTATTTTCTGATGGAGATTGCTTACCTCAAGGAAAAGCTAAATGTAGATCTTCAGCCTTGAGGACATTGACTTTCTGTGCAATTTAGCTAGCAAATCACAGAATCATAGAATCGTAAATACCATGATGGAAGGGGACATTAAGGATCTGGTCCAACCTTAATTTGCAAAAGCACAGTCTAGACGACTTGCTCCAGCACCCTTTCCAGCTGAATCTCAAAGTGGCCCAACACTGGGGAATCCAAATGTAAAACTGTATCTACTCTTGAGGAATTTCTTCAAGCTGGAGCAGATGCATCCTCAAAAAAGACAGCAAAAATGTGTTGGCATTGTCTGAACTCAAATCTTAGTACTTGAAAATGCATTGAATGCCTAGGTCTGAGCATTCCATTCCCGTGCCTTTTTTTAGTGGTGAACCTTTATATTCTTCTCTCTCTCCTTGGCCACAACCTTGTTTTTCTCCACCAAGAGCAGGACCTCTGCCTCTCCAGGTAATTGTCCAGCCACCTAAACCTCTGTGTCTAAGAGAGATATACTGTCTGTCCCAGTAAAAGTGGGGCTGCTTTGACACCTCTCCTACAAGGTATTCCTACGTTTTTTGATCTACACTGCCTCTGCCCAGCTGATCAGGGCTCACCCCTGCACCTGAATGAACTGGACCATATTTTTTGTGAAGAAACAGGGAAGACAGAAGAATGGGTGCCCTGCTGGGCTGGCTGAAAGAGCAAAAGGAATAAAGGGAAGAGTGAGGGAGTGAAGCTGCCAAATGCAGCTGCAGCGTGTGACATTGGGACAGGCAGCACAGAGGGGACAAGTACACATGGATGGAGCAAATTATGCAGTTTGTTTACTCTGCAGTGATGAAAGAGAAAGGTCAGTTTCCATACACCCTGGCTCATAGGCTGGCATATACAATTCGTATATATGTATTTAAAGTCTTCTATATCTCTCTGGCTCAGGCTGCCACTCATTTCTAGTCTTCTAACAAGCAGGCTTTTGAACAGCATTCACGCTCACTTTTTAAGTTTCGAAAGAAGCATCTCTTGCTGTAGAGGCTGCTGCTAATGAGAGATGAGGCAGAGTGAGGAGACAGCACTACTCCAGGTCGTCTCTGTGTTGTGCCATCCTGTGCTGTGTGAGCAGATGATAGCAATGCTCTCCACCGCTCTGGCTGCACCAGGTGGGTCAGAGTCTGTGTTAGCACACAAGTAACCATTAACCTGGCCTTTGCAACTGGCTTCCAAAAACATCTCTGAGCATTCACCTTTTGTTCTGTGTATGACAGTCGCATTCAAGAAAATGTCAGTGAGCAACAAGACAGGGTTCACTAGGATAGGAGTTACAGGAGAAGCAAAGTCATGGCAACACAGAATTCACCCCAATCCGGGCAAATAAAGAAACTCTCACTGCCTGTCTGTGCAAAGGGAGCTGCACTTCAATTCACAGTCACAGCAAGGGGCTGTGGCCACAAAGTGCCCCAGCCCTTCCCACCACTGGGCACACACCTGACATCTGAGTGGCAGGAGCTGCAGGTTTCTCTGGTCTGCAATGGGAACACCTACTGAGTTGGCTGCTCAGCATCTCTTAGCCCTTGGTCCTTTGGGATTTTATTCACAAAGCAGATGAGTAACTCCTCTCTACAGCCACATCTGCTTCAGGCTCGACTCTAGAGGTACTTGAAATATTGAAGTCTGAAAAGAAGGTATCCTAGTACATACCTGAAAGGGTATCTCCCCACTTAGTGGTTCACAAAATACAAGACTGAGAGCAGTGTGTGCACAGTGTTATATTAATAATGCAGCAGAGCTGCCTGACCAGACATGTTGGATGGTCCCAATAGGAGTTTTTGCCTGCTCCTATGACCCCATCTGCTCCCCTCTGCCCTTTTCAAAGACCAAATACATTTTTTTTCACATGGCTGGAAAAGTTGTAAAAGTAGGCAGAAATAGCAGCTACCTGCAAGTCACTGCTGCTGTCAGGGTGTATCATCTAAGGATATCTCCAAACCTGCCTCAGTTCCACTGACACATTATAATTCCTGACCAGTAAGAACCCTAAAGAGACATGGAGAGTTCCAGTACCTCTCCTCCTTTTTTGCAAAAAAACCTTTACAAGAAACTTGCCCATGCTTGGAACATCATTTCAGTACCAGAAGATAAAACCAGTGATTCAAAAACATCTTGGAGACATGGGAGACTCCCACACCTTCGGAGGGCATCGGAGGAAAAACTCTACCCAGACCTGGTACAGTTTTCATTTGCCATGACCCTGAAAATAAAAAATTATGTCTACATAGTCTCACAGAGACATGAAAAATATAAGAAGGAAAAATTAGTCTTGCTCAGGTAATTTTTTTTTTAAACTTACAAGTGCTCCCCGCCAGCTGTGTCTTTCTCAGCACAAGGCTTCAGGGGCTGGGCAGAGCACTGCTTGGTGAAATGGATATACTAAACATTGAGCAAAAGCCTTTCTCATTTACAGGTCTCCTACCTTCAGCAAAATTACATCAGGGATCTGTTCCATCTGTGGTACAGAGCTGTGCAATTTATACACCCTCCTCTGCCTTAAAATTCCCAAGCTGCACTGTACAAGCAAGGAAGCAATAAAAGACATGGTGCACAGACAAGGCTTGCAGTCTGCACTCAAGCTCTGATGCTGTAAAAAATGCCTAGCTGAAACAAAGATCTAAGTTCCACATCATTTATTTAACTTTCAAACATCATATCCTAGGTTTTACAGTGATGGGCACTACAGAAAACACAATGAGAAATAGATGGGTAATTATGGTGGTGGTTTTGACTTTTACCATCATCTAAAACCGTAGTAAAGTCAAACGACACAGGTTTATGCTTCTTGAGATACGTGTTTAAATCCAGTTTGTGTCATAAGTGATCTGAATGTAATGGTCACAGCTTGACTCCTAACCAGTCTTAGATAAGCAACTGAGATTCAGAATTAGGCACAATTTTCTGTATCAGAGCACGTGTACTGCACGGTTTGGTGCGAATCAGTGTGACTGGCAGCACACTCGGAGCTAGGAGAGAACAAGAAACTTAATTTCTGAAAGAAAGTTGTGATGTGTGTGGGATGCTCCCTGGGCAGCTGCCCACAACCTGCCTGCTCCTGAGCCTGCAGCCTCCTGCAGTTTGAGAGAGGCACTGCTCGGTTTGGGAGGAGAGCAAGGGGCAGACAGAAGCAGCTGGTGGGGGGAAAAATGTTATGAGAACAAAACAGACATGAAAGATGTTTTAAATGGCACGTATCTATAGATCACAGGGGAACTTTGAAATGCTCGATTAAGTATTGAAGTAGCCATCACACAGTCCATAACCCCTGACTGTTACAGAAGCCCCATGCAGGCAGGTACCGCTCGGGCTGCAGCATCCTTTGATGTCCAGCTGCACGGCTAGTGAGTCACCGCTCGGCCAGAGAGAGGACACCGCGAGCCTTCCGGAACGGGGACAGTGCCGCACCATCCCCCGGCTGCGGGCAGGGCTGTGCCTCCTCCCGGGAAGGCTTGTGCCCTCCAGCGTGGGTGGCCCCGGCTCGGCAGGGCTGTGACCCGGGGCACAGGGTGGGTAACAGCTCAGCCCACCGCGGGGACGCTCCGAGCCGGCGATGTCCCCAGGGATGCCGTAGGGTGCTGCTGCAGCCAAAAGGCGCCGTGGGGCGGGAGGGTTCCCAGGCTGGGATGCCGTGGGGCATCCCTGGGTGGCAGTGTCCCCGCGTGGGGCCGCCTGTCCCCTGTGTCCCCGCGGCGAGAGCCACGAGAGGGCACTGAAACACAACCCAAGCGCGGAGCGGAGCGCGCTCGGCTCCTGCGCCGAACGGGGGTCTCGGCTGTGCCGCCGCCTTCCCTCTCATTATATCTCCAGATAAAATTCCAGAACAAAGGACCAAGGCGAGGATCTGCTCGTTGCGGCGCGTTTCAGCTGCCCCTTAGCGGGTCTGAAACAAAACCGGGTGGGTAAATACCCGACCATGAAACGCTTTGTGCGTCGGGAGCTCGCAAGATGAAATGAGACTTTCCGTTGCAGTTGTTTGTCAGGCTAAAATAATAATTGCATCGAAATTCATTTTTAATTAAAATGTTTGGTGTGCTCTGGGAATCTGCATTGGCATGTATGGAGTGCCCATCATCGCTGTATCGGTGGGCTTTATCTGCACAATCAGTTAAGCTTAGTATATTTTAATTGAAATTCTTCCAGTCTTTCAGCTGTTACTTCCGCCTTCAGATTATCATTCATATTATAGCTGCATTTCATGCTTATCCTATCCTGAGTGATTAAAAGAATTTTCTGCCATTATTTTTAATGCTTCCCTCATTTTCACGATCTCTTTTTTATTATAAACTCTTGCTGTTATGAGGGAATTTGGTGCAAATCAGTTCACACCTTTTTGTTAGCTATAAACCAGATGTAAGAAACCCCAACATTAAAAACATGCAGAATTGAATGACTGTCATTCTTGATAACCAAAAATATGCCACTAAGATGATATGAAATATTTTAAATAGTAGCTGGAATATGCAAGATGTAAGTACTGAAATAGTTTTAGCAAAATATACCTTTAAAATTTCCAGGAGACAACCAAAAATCAAAAAAAGGAATGAAAAGAGAGCCTGTTACTGTCCCTTTTTTTACACAAAATATTTTATTTTATTCATATAAATGAAGTTTCTTTTTAAATTTTTGTTGAGCATTCTTAGCTCATCTTTCAGTGGAAAGAAAAAAAAAGGAGAAAGAAAACTAGGAGATTCACGGGTTTCTTGTACGAAAGAAAAAGGTTAAAATTGAAATTATTTAAAGAAGAGAGATCTTGATATGTGTTTCTCCAATAAATCAAAATATTAACTTAGTTAAAAAATAATTTCTGCAGATAATTTTATCTAACAGTATTTAATACTCTCTTAGGATTGCATTTTTTACTGAAATCCCTGCAAATGTGTCTTTTAGTCTCCATTTGACATTCATTGTCTCTCACCTCACTGGTAAGGCACTATTTTCAGTTTAAGTCTTGGTGCTGAAAGCTGCGATCCTGAGCAGCCTGCATTCCCAGCCTCTGTCAGAAACAAAAGAGACAGGATGTGGAGGGAAGCTCAGAGAAAGGAACAGCGCTGGAGTTTGATTTTACTTCAGTGGGAAGCATGACATAAGTGAGAAGAATTAGTGTGAGCACAGTTTTGGAGGACAGCAGTCCACATCCAATGCTGACAAGGGAGAGGACTTAACCTAATGGGTTGTTTCCACACCTCACAGCCACGAGCCTCAGTCACATCCACTACGTTCTGCCTGAACAAGGCATTTATTTCAGTTTCTGAGAGCTAAATTCTTACCTATCACAACAGCATCATTCTGGCACTCAGTGTGGATCTGCACCTTCTATTAGGAGTGCAAGGGTCCTGGGAGTGAAGCTCTACTGAATAACCCATGGTCACCTGCTTGTCACGGTTGCAGGTGACTTTGCCATTTGTTTGTCAGACCTTTAGACCTCAGGAGTTTTTATACCTCTAAATCCAGATCATTTACATGAGTCTGTCTGTGCCAGAATGGTAAGGGGAAAAAAACTTTAAGAATATGTATTGCCTGGTGATAGTTGCCTCTGGAAAAAGCAGGTTTTCCTCTCTTGTGATATATTTCAGAAAGTTTGTACCAAGGGACACCTTTTTGTGGCTTACATGTAGGCTCAGGCAAATTTTTTCTTGTGCTTGCAAACAACTGATTTGCATCCACAATGTGCCTCAAAATATAGAAGAAAAACAGATAGGGAAAACACTTGCATATATCAGAATATATTCTATATGATTCTATTATATATCTGTACATGTATGCACACATGGAAATTCTGCATGCTGCAGAGGGGGAACAACACACTGAAAATGCACCCCAGTTTAGTTTAGTAAATTCCTGGTTGCACTGTTTAAGGAGAGTACAAGATTTGTCTGGATCCTGGGCAGATGACCCGTCTGTAGCACGCTCCATATTTTCCAGCTTTAAATCTCCCATGGCCCATAAAATCTTTCCAAATATTTCCTATTGTTCAGTGCAGCATCTCGCAATGCAGGGAGAGCTGATCTCCTGAGCGATTTCCTTCCCCTGGACTCCCCAGCGAGGCAAACCTGACATCAGCACCCCTATCCACACACTCTTCTCTCCTGCACCAGTGGGAAACACACAGAGCAATATCCTGCCCACTGGGAGCAAACGTCAGCCCAGCAGTGCTCCAGACATACTCTCCTTCAGGGAGCAGGGGCAGAAAAATATATTTCCAAATTTGCAAGGAATATTCGACTTCCTCCCCCATGTTCTTTTTTTTTTTTCCCCACTCTTTTAAATGTCAGACCCCTACACAGTTTCTTTGAAAGTTCTAACAGTTAGATCAGTCTGGAAGCAAAATAAACCACAGCACATTTCACCTTTTGGAGAACTTTCCAAGAGACAACATGCATTTCAGAGTGGTGACGATTCAGCGTTTAGCTCTCTGGGGCTGGGGTGTAGACCTAAAAATTCAAAACATTTTTTTGTACATCTGTGTTGAATCACAGCTTATTTCTGATTAAGGTGGCTGAATTTTTAATATTAAATTCTTTTCTAAATTGATCACTTGTATTTAGGGACATCAGATGGAAATGTAGTTCTGCTCTAACATTGTTCACTGTGCTTAGGATCCAAGTTAACTGGGTTGGAAGGTTTCTGATTTTTCCTTCAGCTGTGTTTTGCCCGAGGTACAGCCTGTGACAACAGAGCACAGACTCTTTGACCTACTCGTGGCATTTTCTTTCACTGCACATGAAAGAATGAGCATCACTGGGAGATGCTCAGGCTGCTGCTCTTTCCCTTGTCCTGGTGCTTGATGGGAAGTTCAACTCCTCTCCCTCTCCTGCCTGTGGGAGGCTGGGTGCTGGAGCATCTCAGGCTGAGGGTACATGAGGCACAGCTGAGATAGTCTTCCCAGGCAATAAAGTGCTGTGGGAGATAGTGGTTTGGTTTTGAACCCTGAGCTTTGATGGGGAGTTTCTTCTGCTCTATCTTGCCCTGAGAACTGAGCCAGAGCAGTGAGATCACAACATAAATACTGGGAAAAGTAATGGATGCAGTGCAATCACCCCTGGCGCATTTTGTGAGCGGTCCATAAGCAGCCAAACACACCCAAACAAAGGGCATAAATAAAGAGGGATGAAAGAGAAAAACAGGTTTGAGTCTTTATTGCACCTGGTAACAAGAGTTGCTTGTGCTTCCCTGTCCTCCATTCCCAAGAGCAGCACCAAGCTGGGGCTGAGCTAGCAGTTAGTGGTCTACCAAAATCATCTCTGGTGAGCACTGTTTTTGTGTGTGCGTGTGATCATGCCAGCAGCATCAGCCAGGAGGGTCCCTGACATTTTGGGGGTACACAGGTGGACAGTGTTGTGTTAAAGAAAGAGACCTAATGAGCAGCAGTGGATCTGAAGGGCCCAGATAACGATGCACGGCTGAGGCAGACAAGGCTGCTGGCTTGCACATCATACGCACAGGCTGTGGGAAGTGCACAGCATGATGCTCCAAGCACAGTTTTCTAACTGCTAAATGTGGGTTAGCCTGTTTATACCATATCCAGGAACCAGCAGGATGCCGTCCAAGCAGCAGGCAGGGCAGCAGGCTCACACAGCCCACACCAGGAAAAGAGAGAGGGCAGCAACAATATGTCCAGGGGAGTTCATAGGGCAGAAAAAGGTCCTGCCTCCCAAGACAAGTGAAATCATTAAAATTATTACTGAAGAGGGCTCGACAGTGGTTTGGATTCTCCAGGACTTGTCACTGAGCTATGTGACTCCCATTCCCCTGGATCAGGGCTGCCACAGCAGCTGGCTGAGAAAGCAGGATGGGGAAACAGGAACACCACTGCCCTTCTGTGGGACCTTGACAGCCACAGTGGTTGCAGCTGGAGTTTATGACACATTTTTTTAGATGTGCTGTGCCAAGGTGAATTGTGCTCATACCAAGTTTCAACAACTCAGCTTGTGGCTGGGGAGCTGAGGGCATAGGTGGGGGCTGGCAGCAGAGAGGCACCACTCGGATAGCCTGAGATAGTGGGATGGTGGGAGATGACTGACAAGGATGTAAATCATATTTGCACAATACTGGCTATCATGATATACCACAAGTCATCTCTGGCAGCTCTGTTTGCCTGGAGATGGCAGCTGAGTCCACCTCCACAGTATTTGCAGACTGCTTCATGGCTGCTGTTTGCATGCACTGAGGTAATGAAGAATTTTAATATTTAGTTTCTTTAAACTCAACAACTTCACAAGCCTTAACAACCTACAAAATATTGTGATTTCTCCATCTGAGGCCAGTGGATTTACCCATCCCACGTGAAACTTTATTCCCTGTCATCATCCATCAGGGAAGAGGAATGGCCAAGGACACCCTTTTCTTAGCCCCCAAGCCTAAATCTGTGACAGCCTAATATTTTGCCTTAACTCTTAGCTCTCCAACCAGAATCCCCTCAGCTCTGAATTAAAGAGATGACAGAAGCACTAAAAAGAAGGTTCCTTCCGTAACAACTGTGACTTCTGAATAAGTGGTCTCTTCTCAATATTAACAACACAGAAACACTCTCGTTACCTAGCTCAACTCTGTGTATGGTCTGTGTATAACCTTTTAAACATCTTTTGCTGTAAAACACAAGTCTGTGTTTGCTGTAACAGAAGCGTTTCATTCTGCACAGTAGAATAAAAGAGTTTGCTGAAAGAGAAAGGGCATTGCAAGTCCCTGCTTTGTGCTCTGAATTCTTTTCCAGCATCTTCCTTTTAATACATCGCAAAAGGGGGGAGAGAAGAGAAAAAACACATTAAAAAAAAGAGAGTGTTTTAGAGTGTTTTCCCAAGAAATATCACACACTGAATTGAAACACCTTATCTACAAGGAGGTCCTGGTGGCAAGTGTAGAAGCAACAGAGGAAAAAAATCAATACAGCCTGCAGAGATTAAAAACATACTGGAAAAACATAAGGAAAATGTAACAATTAATGCCAGTTGTACATATAATACGTGAAAACAAAGCAAAGAGGCATTAGTCTCTACACGCAGATCTATTGGATAGGTAATGCTTTTATCTCAACTTGAAAATGGAAGCTTTATTAGACTGCTTCCCATCAGGAGGCATCATACCAAGAACAGTGTAAGGCTCTAACTAGCTGAAAGCCTCTTCCCCCACACCTTCCATCCCAATCACTTTGCATACCCATGAAATTCAAATAGCTCAACCTCAGACTGAGGTGGTGTCAGACCAGGGTTCAGATTTACCAGCCTGGATAAAACCACCCACTCCCCCTCCAGTGCAAGACATGAAGCAGCTGACCAAGATGCCTTGCAATAGGTGGGAGTTTTTGTCTGCAATTTAAAAAGCTATCCATGAAGTTGCAGCTAGAGATTGTCTTATCATTACATTGTTTTATGCTGTATCACCTATTAATATATGCCTGACTTGAATAAAATGTCCAACACAAGTTTTAACTGTGGGAGGTTTTGTAATTAGGATGCTCACACACAAAACTCAGGCAAATATATAGGGTGTGGCTCAGCTGAATGATTCCTCAAAATTCCCCCCAGCAACTTTTCATTCATATAATAATTAGACCAAATTTCTTCATTTTACCTATTATCTTGAGTATAAACCTCAAGAAAAGGCTTTAAACTCTTTCTTAGTCCACTCCCTAATGTTAAAATACATTTAGAAGTCTAAGTAGAATATTTGCATCCTCAGTTTTCTGGATCGGGAATAACACAGAGGAATATCCCCCTTCTCACAACACTTACCATAACACAAATTTCAATAAAACTACACAAGACTCACAGCAGGACTATAGATAAGGGCAAGCATCTGATAGCTGACAATACTGGAAAAATAACACTTGAACCTTCCTTTTGCTGCCTTCACATCCAAATAAATCAAGGTTTACAAGTTTACTTTTAAACCCCAGAAACCATGACTTATGGTTTACTCATCCCCTCTGTGATGCCGGTGAGTAGAGAGACAAGTACAGGGTCATACAAGTGCTGGTGGGTTGGACACCTGGTGCTACTTCAAGGCAGTAAAAGAGCTAAGCTGACTAAACCAACTGAGAATCCTCCCAGTGAAGGAATTTTAAGGGCTATGAGTGCATAAAACATCCAGGACTCTAGCTCATGTTTTGTACAATTTACGTCCAAGCACTCCCATCATACTCTCAGCATTGCAGAGGTCAGCAATGTAGCAGCATCTTTAACGGAAGTCTGTGCTAGACAGACACAAACAGGAACAAGCAAAGGGAGAGATTTCATGGAGCTGGGAGCTCTGTTTCACACAGGTTTCATAAACGGCTCTCGGAGCTAAGCTTGTTTTTTGTGGCAGGGGCACCTCATGCTTTGGCCAGCCTCCCATTTTAGCATCATATAAATCCAAATGCATAAAGAACATACTTGGGCACTGGTGTTCCCACTACAGACAGGCTGTTTGCCAGCATGGATAAACAAAAGTACTTTTCATTTATTAGTTACTAGTTTTCATTCAAACTCCCAGAGTGCCGATTCTTTTACTTTGGACCACATCCCATGCTTCCACTGAAGCCAGTTTTAAGATTCTCCTGACCACGTTGAGAGCAGATTCATTTGGAAACCATTTGAAAGGCTCAGCTTTGCCATTCTCACACAAAAAAGGTGCAAAGTTACTTCAACAGGTACCTCTTGAGGATGACTTTGCACAAGCCAAATTTGCAAGGTTTTAATGAGCCTTGGATAAGACCGATAACTTTTTTCAGTAATGCTGTCCACTCTCAGGGATAAGTAAAAAACATTCCCAACACCCCACGAGGCAAGAAGTCAGAGCTGGGCCTACTTTAAGACACAAAAACTGCAGAAAAGCTATTAAGGCTTCATAGCAAGCCAATGATCCAGCCAATGCTTGGAGTGCAGGCAGTCCTGGCTTTTAATGCACATATGAACCTGTTAGTGCTAAGGTTCAACTTTTTCCTGTCAGTTGTCTCGAGTGTTTACCAAATCCAGATGGCCTGAGGAAATAAATGAGATTAAAAAGAATCTGTTTCATTCTCACACTTCCCAAAGCTCTCTGCAAAAGTATTGAGTTGCTACAGATAACACATGTATGTGCAGGCAATGGTGCAACCATTACAGATGTGCTGGAGACTTCTTTTACCTTGTCCTCAGCAACGCTTAAAAGCCTTTAACACTTCCACACCCATAGAGAAAAGGAACATTGCATTCTGCCTTTGTTCCTATTGACAAATGCTGCCTAATCTCTGGTTTTCCACTGTATGGCTGCTGTGAAACATTTTCACTGTCATCTCCATGAGTCCTTGGTGGCATTTCAAAAATGGGAAGGATTGGGGTATCCTAACCTCTTTGGGGGATACAGGGAGGACACAGATGGGGCATGGGCTCTGGAGCAATGGAGAGGTGGCAAGTGGAAGCACTTGAGCTTCAAGACTCCCCATCCACACCAGAGGCAAAACACCCATGGGTTTGGTTAGTCTAGAACTAAAGAAAAAGGCAGAGAGGGCAAAATCTTTCCCATGTGAATGGCTGTTATGAAAGAGGAATGAGCAACAACCCTCTGTGTTCCACAGAGAGGTAAAGCTATGTTGAATCTGGACCACCAGCCCCCTGGAGCTGCAGGAGGCTGTACTGGGCCCTTGATGGAGCTGTTAGGGAAGATGTCAGAAAGGATTTAGGAGTTGCTCAATCCCATCTCAGTGAGGGAGAAGGATTAGCCCAGCTCTTGAGGCTGCCCCACAGTACAGGGATGAAAGGAGCCCAGCTGCTCCTTACGTAGGGTGTAGCAGGAGAGATGGGAGTCTTTGCAGCCCCAGTCTGCAAACCAACCCCTGGCTATGCTCCACACTGATCCACAGGGGAGAGATATTCAGGTGTGTGTCCTTCAGCAGAGAGCTGACCACACAGGATTGAGTACTGCTGTGCTTCAGGGCACAGCTGAATGGGATGCATAAACACCAGGAAGGCAGCCAGGGTGCTGGAAGAATGAGGAAGATGATGCAGTCAACTAATTTAATCTCCCACACAGTCTTTGTGGGCATGGGCTGGACAAGGAGGTCATCGTTGTCTGAAAGATTGGCAAGATCTTGATTTTTCACTTTTAATAGCTACTCTTTACTAGTAAGTCCTTCTCAGATCTCCTTACCTATGACTCTCATCCTTCTTCATTTTAATGGGATGAAACATTTCTCTTTGTGTAAGAAAAAGGCATCAGGTGGAGAGCTTCTTACAGAATGAGAGGAGGGATTTGTGCTTGGGGTAAGGGGTTGTGGCTCGGGGAAACCCAGATCAGTGCTACCAGAGACTGGGACGGGTCTCCTGCTTGCTCCCCACTTCAGCTCTCCACTTGCAAGTCAAAGATAACAGAGTTCTTTTTTTTCAGCCATTTGTCTGGGCAGATTTGGGGTTACTACACATCCAGCAAGAGGTAGCCCAGGCCTCAGCGGAGACGCTGGCGCTTTACCATTGTACAAACAATAGCACCTCTGAGAAGCAAGCCCTTGCTTTGTATATTTACTTCGTTTCTTGTTCAAGCTTTGTTAGGGAACCAAGGCACTTAGGCTGGTTACTAAAATAAAGAAGTGCTATAAAAAGAGATCAGCTCTTGCAAGGAAATCCAAGCTGCAGAAACATGAACAAAGATCCACTGAAAGGCAGTGTTAAATAAATACAAATTAATTTTGCATAGTTCCAAAGTCCTTCAGTCAATAAACGCCCATTCTCATTATTATTCAAGAACATTTAGCTAATATATTTGGATTTGCAAGGCAAACATTTTCAAACATTTTTCTAAATTAACACAAATCTTCTGCTTCGTCTTTTCTTCATCTACTGTCAGCGGAGCAAATAATCAGAGAACAAATAGTACTCTGCTTATAAATTCCTCTTGCCAAAGACTCGACCTCTAGAGACTTGACTTCACATTTGCTTTTCTGTAGAATTTAACAAAATTAGTCAGGCGCGATTTGTTGCGTGTTTGTCTGTTTTCAAAAGCTCAGAAATGTCTAGCTCTGGTGATTAAAGGAAGAAAGGAGATTTTACTAATAATATTTAAGTGGACGGATATTAGAATGCAAGAAATACTTATTAACATCCACCTGTAGGTAAAAGTGTATAAAATTTCATCTTCTGTCAAGACCGAGGTCATTCCCACTAACTGCCACAAAGTCAAAAAATAGGGAACAAATCCTGGCCTCAGATACTGCTGCATCTTCCTGGCTGGGCTGTGGGTAGGATAGGCCAAATATTAAATTTCATAACAGAATAAAGCGTGAAGCACCTGCATGATATGGCCCTACCCCGAGGCACAGACAGCTCAAGATGATTATGTATTATCAAAAGCTCATCCTTTCCCCTCTTTCTCATTAGGGCCAGAGGAACGAACTCTGGCTGAACCATTTGCTGTGTTGGGTGCAAGAAGGAGGCATCTGCATTTCAATATGGTACTTGTCAGGTTGACAGCAACTGGAGAGCTACTTGTTATAATGCTGTGAACTTCAGTTGCCACAGCCCTACAGTATATCTCTTTTACTGCAAGCACACTCTCTTGTCATTTGGAGACCTTTAAGGCATGGGAGTCCCCTCATATGGGCTCAAACACCTCAGAAAAGGAGGAGCAGCAGAGGCCATGGCCAGCTTCTTGGAGGTACAACACATGGTTGTACCTTCATTTTTATGACCTAGACTTTCTGGTCTTGAATGACAATAAATGGAGGATATGGAGATCAAAGGTAACTTGATTTCTGAAAGAGAGCTGTGATCTGTGATAAACATGCTACCTGGGTTCGTTTCAAGTCAGCAACATCAGGGAAGTTATACAGTTATTGCACTGTTGCTTCTCTTTAAAAACAAGAAAAAGTCAGAAACTGGCAGCCCTGCTGTGTTCACATAGGGGCTGTCCAAGCCATCACACAATGGCCCAAGTCAGCAGAGGAATGGGGAGAATGTTTGGGAAGAGTCCTGACTGTCAACATCCGGCAAGAGGTGGCAGACACTCACCAAGTGAAAGAGCTATTTGGTTCAATGGAACAGAAGAGATTTTTGTGTAGAAAATTCATACCTGTTACAGATCTGGCCTTCTATACTCTGTGTTCATGGTCCTATCAAGAGCTGTGTGTAATAATAAGTATTACTCCCCGACCCAACTAGACTGACATTTGCAACCATGCCAGCCCTAATGTGCCACATCTAAATCAAATGAGATTCAGCCACTATTTTGGCATTTCCAAAAGGGAAGATTACAGTGGAAGCATAGTTAACCTTTTTGTCAGCCTTTGACCTGGTGCTAAAAGGAGCTCCTGCTGAAGGTTGATGACACTTTGTACAAGTGAACCTCTGAATTTCAGTTGAACTGGAATCAGCACAATGGACAATACCACTGTTCACTGTCAGATTAGAGCCCAGGGGGATCACATTCCATTTTCCTCTATGAAACTCTAAAGTGCTTCATTCAAACCAGAATTAACACTTGTATTGGGTGAAACCACTGTCTGAAAACAGTGTCCAAGCCACCATCTACAGTCAGTTGCTCTCTGCATAATTGGAGCAGAACCGCTAATAAAATCTCCTCTGGAGGCTCATCCTAGGACCAATCACTCAGTACCAGCTGCCTCACTATATCTCCATTTCTTCCATTTTCCCACCTACTCATCTCTTCTTATTTTCTTATGCCCTGCATTTCCTCTTACTCCTTGCTTTTGTGTTACTTTTCCATCACAACCTTTCAACATTCAGCTTATTCTCTTCCAGTTCCACTCAGGGAAAAATTAAAGTTCATGAACAACATGCCTACAGGCTCCTTCAAGTATGGCTTATCTCAAGTGGTCCATTTACCCCTCAGCCATTAAACAATACCTTCAGAAACACAGCAAGTTCATTCTCTGAAAGATACATGAGGCAAGAATAGAGATACTGCCTGTTTATTGCTTTTATGGGCAGCAAACTCAGCAGGGAAGGCTGCCCTTTGGGTGAATTCACCAAGGCAGGGTGAGCATGGCAATCTGCTTTGCTTTTTGCATTTTTTCCCTTCCTATGCCTGGCTAAAG
This sequence comes from Entomyzon cyanotis, assembly GCA_024500445.1. NCBI lineage: Eukaryota > Metazoa > Chordata > Aves > Passeriformes > Meliphagidae > Entomyzon > Entomyzon cyanotis. Next base: position 8,266,393 of record JAKEPQ010001000.1, read on the forward strand.
TCCTTGGACTGCACAACTTTTCAACTATGGTATCTATAGGTGACCATTTCACCATTTCTTCATTTGGCATCAACCCTTAACAGAAGAGTTTTGAATTTCCTAAAATTTTATAAAGAAACAACTCCTCTCCTTCTCAAAACACCTGGGAAAATGTATTTCTTGTTCTTTTCACTAGATAGTGCTGAACTGCTGAAGGAGCAAACAGTCTGGGTCAGTATTACCCTTGTGGTAACAACCAAGCTGGCAAAAAATATGTCTTTTTATGCTCTAGAAACACAAGCATCTTTTCTGAGCAGACTTCTGCATTTAAGAGGCAAACTATGGAAGCACTTGCTCTTGTGCTATTCAGAGAAGTTCAGACCTCCATAATTATTGTAATCAGTTCATTAAAACCACCAATAAGTCAAAAACATTCTTCTGAAAGAGCAAAAGCCTCACTTGCACAGTGAAATGACTCTCCCTGACACTAGCCAGGAGTCAAGACAGGTTAGTTATACTCCATTTCACACTCTTCGCAGACTCTTGGAGCAGTGCAGCTGGGCTCCCAGCTGTGTCATTCCCATGATCAGCAGTGTCCCTGCATGCTGGGACACCCAGAAATGCAGCTGGAGGGTGAGAAACAATATGGGAGCTGAATGATGGTTTCATTGACACACTGTGATACTGAAAAAATTTATTTTAAAAAAGGCAAAGAAACAGGGATCTTATTATCATCCAACATTTAAGTCCTTCAGGGCTTACAGGCCTTTTTCAAACACATCTGGATGTCCCTGAGACACCACTTATGGGCTCTCCTTGGTCTCTCCTGATGGAAGCTGGAGTTCAGCAGCTGTCATGCTCTAAAAAAAAGTTGCAGATTGGCCAAGACCTGCCTTTTACTGGGTTAAGACCTAAATAATTTGGTCTCCAAGCAAATCCATCAACCTCCCTCTGCATTTTCCCACAAATGCCAGCCCTGCAAAGCACATCCCTTCTGGCCTTCCCAGATCTTCTGATCTCCAAACCATCATGTGCTCCAATGGATGGAAACACACAGCAACTCCTGGCTGAAAAAAACCACCAGAACACAGATAAATTGTTCAAAACCTTTTCAATAGCCTTCTGCAGCTGGAAGCCTAATTCACATTAGTACTTTCAAAAACTTCACCCCGTGTTTCAGGTAAATTCAAAAGATATTGGATCTAGTTGTAATCAAAACCAAAACTTTGAAACTGAGCCTGTTTCCACTGGCCTCAGCAGGACTTGGATCAGGCTGACATTTATGTTTGAAATAATGTGTTGGAGAGCCTGCACTAAGCAAGCCTGTTCTAAATATTACCTCAATCATGTGTTTATATGGAATTATTGTGCTCCTGTTACTTCCCTGAGCATTCATATATGACCAAAATAGCCACTCCTTTATGATTCCAGTTGTCCAACTCCTCATGGCAGCTAGAGGTACCTCTCAGCTTAAGCGACAGCTGCAGATGACTCAGAAAAGATTGAACTGTTTTAAATGTTTTTGTTTCAAGGATGAATATAAATTGTCCTCATTCTTCTAAACACAAGCCTTTTAGTTTTGGGTAGGATTTTTTTGTTTGTGTGATGATTTTATTTTTTTAATAGCACAATTGTCTTTCTTCATTCTTATAAAAAAATGTTAGAAATAAAACCAATACAACCTGCTGCAAGCTTCACCAAGTATGAAAACCACCAGAGGCTTAGTCAGCTGCTCACAAGGAGTTAAACTTGCTGGGAGTAATTACTAAGCACCTTCCAAAATAAAAAAATAATAAAAATAAAGAAAAAGTTTGTCTGTCTTAATCTACTGCATTATCACTATGTTTGCCCAGAAAGCTTCTGTAATTTTAATAATGTGAAAAATAATTTCTTTGTCCTTATGGACAAAAAGCCTTTTTCAGCTCATTGTACACTGGAAAAATCTTGACTGTAAGGTGCTTTGTAATTTAGTTCTGATATACACCTTGGCTAACAGGTGTAATTAAAAACCCATTATAATCATCCAACAAACAAATCAGAGCAGTCCCGAGAGGAGCTGAGCTGTGAGAGCCTCTTTTTATAAAATCATATTTAATGTAGTCTTATCTCTACACTGAAAAAAACATCTGTTTAACATACTGTAAACAAAAATATTAACGTTCCCTGGCCTTTTTGTCAGAATGACTTATGACGGGATCTGCCACATATGCAATTAAGGTGTAGCAGCAGTACTGCCTAATTTCTAAAGAAACAACTACAAAAACATTGTATGTTTGCTCCTGGTTAATACTTTCAGCTCAGGAGTGAGAAAACAAGGACTGACATGGGGGAAGCTGGGGGGATTTAAGAGAGGTTTGGTCAACAATGTGCAGCCTCTTTGTTTTTACATCTCAGCCTAGGCATAATAGAGGTGGCAACAATTTTTTTTCCTATGATTTTGTCTTCAGATTGCAGGAAAAATACGTGTTGCCTCAAGTGTTAATGAGCTCAAATTAAAAATAAACCAAAAACAAAACAAGCATAAATAAACCACCACCAGCACCATAACAGAGTAATAAGCATATTTGCATAATCCACTCTCTCCCATGCATTTATAGACAACCACATCTTATACCCAGACGATGAGTTGCAGTGTGTGCAACCACGAGGATAAAAAAGGGAATATAAGCACTTTATGGTTTAAGAAGTTCAACTAAAATAACACAACGAGACCAATAAAAATCAGCCATGAACCATTGTCAGTGTCATTCTAGGAAACTCAGTCATGAAGTCCAATCTTTTCCACTGTTTCTGTGAAATCGTGTCCCCCATACAGTGAATCAAAAATTGGTGGATAGCCACCGAGCTGAGTGCTGGGATCTGGATGGACATTGATGAGTGGTGCTTTGCCATGGCCAAAATTCTGTGGCTGCTGAAGTCAATGAAAAATTTCTGACACAGAAAATAACAGGATCCTGTCCTGTGTGGCAAACCTGTGCTAATGACCCCCTGCACAGGCATGGGTGGTTAACTTTCAACATCTGCTCCTCTTGTGAACTGGAGCAGAGGGTGTCTTAATTCAGACAGAAGCGATTGATAATTATTGTCTCTGGAGGTCTCATGGCTGAGCCACCTACAGCAGCAGAATTACCTGCTGTGTGTTCATTTCCAAGGGGATAAGTTGATAAACAGATGGCATGTGGCTTGCTTGGGATTACATGATTATAGTTAACAGCAAAATATACCTGGTTAAGAGAAATCACAGGACAATCCAGTTTTCAAGCGCTGTTTTTCCTTTGAAAACACTTCCAGCTGACTCCAGCTACATAGCTGAGCCATTTCCCCGTTCTTCTCAATAGCACAGTTGAGTAAAAAGGGAAGGATTTCCTCTGATGTTCACTTGAGCCAAAAAACCAAAACAACCTCAGAGCTGAATTTTCCACTCTTCCATAACCACCAAGTATCAGAAGGGACTGTCTGAGATCACAACCGACACACAAAGAAATTAATTTGGTGTTGACACTTCACAGTGCTTTGAGATTGTAAATCAGAAGCTGCTTGGCAGGTAACAAACAGCACCTTCCTTAAACACAAGAACACAGCAGCTGAGGAGACCTTTCTGAGTCATCAGGCACAGTCCCCCACTATCATGGATTGCAGCAGCTAATATCCCTGTTTCCTTAATAACCCTCATTATCACAGCAGCTAAGCATCTGGCAAAGTACACAACACTGGCACTGTCTCCCCGCAATGATCTGAGCCTGTGTGCATGCTAAGAGGGAAGAGATATGATTTGTACATTTTGATAGACCTGTGAACTTCTGAAAACAGACAACAGTCACTTAGAGCCCAATGGAAACCTGGGCAGGAATGATCTTTGAAATATTTCTCAGAGAAAAACAGATATTTTTAAAAATTATTCTACCCCACTAAATACCTGGAAAGATCACATTATATTTAGGCAACACATTCCTTCCATGCAAAAACTTCATCCCAGACATTAAAAAGAACAAATGAATCTTTCTAGTTTTAAAAACTCTATGTACTCAGCTTAGGCAGGCACATGGCAGTGTCAAGTGAAGTGTGTATTCCCTGTGATAATAAATCTCATAACGGAAATCAAAGCCAAGTTGAACTGCATGTTAGGCATTAAGTGTGTCCCAAACTGCTCATCTTGCTAAACCTTCATAATAAAATAACATTACAGTCTATAATTACATGGTGCAATGATGCCACAGGAGTAAAACCTAAAAAGAGGCTTAATTTTCCAGGCTTTGCAACAAGTGTGAATCGGTGTGAGGCTTAAAAGGCATTCACAGTCTGGACCCGAGCCTGGTTGCAAATAGCACTGCCATATGTGACACAAACCAGGCAAATGGAGCGAGTTCATGCTCAGAGTTGCCAAGAAAGCACCAGGAAGGGAAGCTCCCAATGCCACCTAGATTTATTGGAGCTGCTTGTTGCTCCTGCAGGGCTGTTTCTGACACATCTGAACAGGGGGACCTGGAAAGGTTTGGAGATCTTTTACACTGTTGCTTCTGACAAACCATGAAACAATGGCAGCTAAAGCAAGGAAATGAAGTAAGGTGTCAAAAATACAAATAGTACTTCTAATAGTAACCTCCCTTCTTGTGGAGAAAGGTAGTCCATGCTCAACTGCTTCAGCACAAGGCAAACCATCTCCTGGAAGAGCCTCTCTTTGCAGGTCTGCAGAGGCACCCTGGAAGACCTTGGGTGAGATTCACAGCTTTCAGGTCGTTAAAATTTGATTAAATCAATCTTCTTGCTCAGCTTTTCCACTGCCTTCTCATGGAACTTGTAACCCGTGGGATACTCCACTGTTGTGAAGTCAATAGAAAACGATGGAATATCATCCAGAAGTTCATGGAACAAATTGTTTGAGAACAAGCGCAGCCAGAAGTACTAAAATGGTGATTTCCGTATCTGACTGAAAGAACATTTTGGGGATTATGACAAAGTTTAATTTTTCTCCTTTCAGTGACCTGAAATATTTCATTTTGAATCAAGACATGCCAAAACCAAAAGAAAAATAGATCAGTGCTATACTAAGCTGAAATAAAATTACTTAGACTCTGCAGAGAGAGCCAGAATTTAGAAGAAAAGCAAGTTTTATTCCAATCCCTTTGATTTTGTAATACCACCACCTTCCCATTAAAATTATCTGCAGAATTCTCTATCAAGCCCTATGACTCTGTGACATATTAGAGTTTTAGACCATTTGGCAGATTTTTACTTACATTTTACTCACGGATCAGAATTTAACCCTGAAGTCACACTTGAAATTAAATACCTGTATTTCGCTAGCCTATCTCAACCTCAGCCCTTTTTTGTCTTTTTTTTCAACAGACTCACTCAAAAAAATCCTGTTATAAATACAGACTCCATTTTACTGAGCTAAAAATATAATTATATGTATATATATATATATGGATATAGATATAGATTAGATATAGATATAGATATAGATACAGATATAGATATAGATAGATATAGATATATATAGAATAGAATCTAATAATTATCCCTTACTTATCTATAACTTAAGAGCACAGGAATTGTGCATTAAAAAACTGATCTCATTTGTCATTTTGATGCTTTCTGTGTGTATGTGTGTATTCTGTACCATTTTTATTCACCAAATTTGTATTTGAGGAACAGATGCAGAGTAAGCAACTGATCCAAAGGACGTCTGTTGCAAATCAGAGGGGGCAATTTCAGCCTGCACTGCTTAGGATGATGAAAAATCCCCCAATAAAGAACAGAGCATTAGAACTAAAGGTTGTGGGCTTGAACCCAGGCTGTGGGGTTGGAGGAGCCATTCCTGACTTTCTCTCCAGCAAAAGCAGGGCAGTATTACTAATCTGCCTCCCTCAATCTGCTCCAGAGCTGTATGAGCAAGAAGGAAGTATTAGTAATTATTTACAGACATGTAAAGTCCATAAGGGTCACATAAACAGCAATAGGGGAGTGAAGAAGTCATGGTTCTCCTACAAAAACTCTGCCCAGTAACAAGAACACAGTGATAGGTCAGTCATGGTTTCCCCTGAGCCATGTGGGAGCTGCATCCAGGTGCCTGCACAGCTCCTTACAAACTCCAAACTACTCATTATAGCATCTCTAGAAATGCTTTTGTATATGACAGTGAGAAGTAAGTCTCCCTACAGACTTCTCTGATACATTCTTCCCTTACCCAGTCCTCAGATGCTTTTGGCAAACACTAGTGAAAACAGACTCTTGAGGTGTGGGGTTAATTGTTCTCCCTTTTCTGTATACATAAATATTCTGCAGACTGAGAATTGCTATTTCCAGAAATACACAAATCAAGTAAAAGTTTCATATCCCCAACTCATGGATAATTTCAGAGCCTGAATCATCTGGTTTGCAGCAATTAAAACAAAGGGTGTTTGTTCTAAGGCATTGTTTTCACACTAGAAAGCCCAGTCTGCCTTCAGCTGTCTTTACCAACTAGGAATTCAAGAAGAAAGAAGCTATTAAAGTTTTCTCTACCCAGTTTAAATGTGGCACAACACACATTCCTGGCCAACTTTTCAGACTAAACATCTTAGTAAATTCTTCCTGACAATAGTTAGTGACAAGCATGTCAAAACCAACAAACTCAGTCACATACAAGGCTTATCAATAATTTAGGCTTTTCCCCCCACGAGAGACTGTGTGTTTTGCAATAATGAAATATATGATTTTAAAAATAAATAATAGGCTGTTGTCAGGCCGATTGTAGCTAGAAGTTATGAATTTGATTGATTGAACATTTGAGTTCATTCTCTCTAGCAAGATCAAAGCGAAACTCTTCCATTTGCCCAAGGCCACTTGCAATTTATTTAGAGATTGTGTTCATATCCCAGCAGGTAGCAATATTGGACTGAGGTACACAGAAAATCAGCTCTTTGAGGTTTTTTCTGAGTCCAAGGGATGCAACAAATGAGATTTTTTTTAGTTCATTAAATCATTAACCACTTAATCACTAAAAAACACAACATCAGTTGCATTTTCCCTTAGCTTGGTATAAAAAGGAAGCAGTCTTGGTATTGAAAACCTCTGTTTTACCATTGATGCCTTTGTCAAATATGACGATATTTTGTAGTTTTTATTTGTATGGTTATTTTCTCCTCCCCCTTTTTGGTTTAATTATCATGACAGAAGGTAATGACACCCAAAAGGGACAGGAATATGAATGGCAATGGGAAATCCTTTCAAGAGAACGTGGAAAATAACACACGTGCATGAAAGCACACTGAATATGTTTGTATAGCAAATATTGCAAGCACCCTGGTGCGAGAGATCTCCAAACAAATCAGCCTAGACTAATGTGAAACCTTCAGCCACCCTGAGACACAGCCAAGATCAGCTGTTTTCCCCCCTGCCCAGATAGCATTCACATGCTGACTATAGAGGTTTGCAAGGCTCTCTTGCCAGAAAAAGAATAATTCTTTAGCTCTCCTGTATTCGTCCTACACAAGATTTGGGGATTAGCAGCATTAAAAGGAACAAAATCCAAACCAAAGCAAGCAGGGTCAGCCGAGCAGCAGCTTGTTGGCAGCGATGCACTCACATGCAAATCAGCAGTGCTGCGCAGGACCTCGGCGGGGCTGCCAGCAGCACAGAGGCAGCAGCCCGGAAAGCCTGCACAGACAGAAAGATAAGGATGAGCTGGGAGGGGGCAAGGAGGACTTCCAGGAGTTGGGGGAACCCACCTTGGAACAAGAGAGAGGGTTTGCAGGAAGCGTGGCATGTCCAAGTGGGGAGGTCAGTGGCTGGGAAGAGGATGGACGGCCAGTACTCTGTGGTCAGGGTGTTTGGGTCCAGTTTGCAAATCATGCCACTGGTGGCCTTCACACCTTTGGCCCAATGGGCAAGAGCTGTATCTCTCAGTCAAGTGGATGAAAGACCTCTCTTGGTCTGATGACAGCTTGGATGAGGTCTAGATTCAAGGCTCTGGTTAAGTGCAGCTTCAAAGGGCTTTGTCTCCACTAGTGAAAGCACGGACTGGGAGCAGACCCATCCATCCGTGGGTCAGTGGGCAGCAGTGGTAGGGTCTTCTCCAGAGGGGTTGGCACTGTCATGTGAAAAAGCAAAGGCAACTGGCATCTTGTACCTTCAAGAGTGCTTCATGAATCTTTGAAGCACAGCTAACAGAAGCAGAAACCAGAAATTAGGAATCTAAGAGCTTTAAGAAAAACAAACAAAAAAATTAAAGTTCTACAAGTTATCTCACAGTAAGAGCTGGGAACACAACCAAGCAGTCCCAATCCTCCTGTTCCCAGTTCTAATGCTCGTTAAGGAAAATAAACTTGCTCCAGTTACAGAGAAACACAATAAAAAGCACAATTAGACCCAGTAATACTGGCTGCAGATGTGCTGCTTCAGACTGGGGGAAAACATGACACTGAGCGTTGTCAGGGAAAATTGACAGCAATCATCTGCTCATGTTATCTGTAAAAAAGAAAGAGAGAAGGAAAAGCTGAGCAAACACAGCAGTGTCAGAGGGTTTCTCAAGTATAGTACCTTCAATCTAAGTATGGAGTTAAAGAATAAAGAGTTAGTGTTTTCTCAGAAAAACCCAAGCTTCATTAAAGTTTCCCATAACAGACCAGTACCATAAGTGGCCAACAGTCCAAGCAAGTAACCTTCAAGACAGACATACAAGATGTTTATTAGAGAATGCACAGGCTGTACCCAAAGTACAGCTCCTGACAGTGATCATCAGTCACTAGAGGGCATTTATGTCCATGAAGATGTCAGACCCAATTTTTTTAACCAAGGGTATGATTAGTTAATGAGGCTTGACTGTTCCTAGAGTTCAACTAAACAGCTGAACGTGATCATGGGGAAGCAAACACATAAGCTCAATTAGCCGAGTTCTTCACAGACTTTTAGAAATGTTGACAGTGAGTCACAAGATCAAGCCTGGTTCATTTTCTTTTTGTACAGCCTGAAGAACAGAAAAAACTAAATGCTTCATGTCGCTGTTGAGCCGCTAGCAGAGAAGGAAAGCCCAGGTTCTCAGCGTGGCATAGAAAAAGTGCTTTATTGTTTGAATCGAACATATATATAGAGTTTTCAGAGGTCACCCAGATTGGTCAGTCAGAAACCTCCCCCTAGGCCTGATTGGCCAGGCCTGCACTGTCCAAATCTCGAGACACTGTTTTTAATAACATCCAAACTTTATCTTTGTTTACAAAACACAAAAGAAATTCTCATGGGAAAGACCTGTGCTAGCCACAGCTTCAGGTTACCAAGGCAGAATTAGTGAGGATTCAGGTCCCTCAGGATGAAGGGATAAGAGCAAAGATTCAATCTGCCTACAAAAATGACCTGAAGGGGTGACCAGATTCTCATTCAGAAACAGGAACATAATGTGAAGAATGGAAATAGTATTTTGGCTCTCAACAGGTACAAAATTGTCAATCTGGACATCTCATCAGGTAGGAAGTTAATCAGGAGTTTACATATGTGTTCCATGGTGTCATGACTTGGATATAAATGCTTCCTGTATGAATCAAATTTTATTTAATAAGAGACTAGAAAGATAAAGCTGCAGATAAATCAAATCAAATCTGAAGAACTGCCTTGAATCATATAAAGGAGACATGAGAGAAACATGCAAAAGCTATTACTTTTAAAAATTTTATTCCCACTATGTCCAATCTTAAAGATTTTGTCTTTCTTTTTCATAAATGCCAGTGCCCAGGTGATTAAGAAAAGAAATCAAACTAGACCATTGACGCTCTCTGGAACTTATGAAGAAACTAGATATGTTTAGAATAATTTATGGAAAGCTGGGTAATAACATTATATTGCCATCAAAAACCTTTTCTCTAAATACCATCTACCCACCATTAAGATAAACAAGTTTGGTTCTGAACACTTTTCTGATTTCAGTGGAAGATTGCCAAAAGTTGTGAAAAGCAGGTGGATCTTCTGTACCAACACAGAAAGTGAAATGAGTATTTTGAGTCAGAGCCTTACACAGAACTGCAGGTATTATTTCAGAAATTGAGCCTTAAGGTAGTGGGCAGAGCAGGTGTTATCCTTTGGAGGGAGGAAAATATTAAACTGGCCTCAGAGAAAGTGATTGAGTGGCTGAGCACATTGCTGCGGAAGACTCCAGCATTTTTGCCTTTTGTGCTGGAAATGCAATTGCTGAGGTTAACAGAAACGTTAAACAAGATGTTCTGAGTATACCAACAGTCTTGAAATGATCAGCTTTCACTTTACTTGAACTTGCTCATCTGTTACTTGTTCAACCATGACTAAATATTCCATGTAAGGAGAAAAAAAATTAACCACTGAATATTGGAGCAAATCTGAGCAAAAATCCTGTAGCCTTCAAACTCAACTGCTAGTTCATGAACAAAATTAAAGTCTTGCTAATTTTCTTTTCTTGACAAAGGATCAACATCACTGTAGTCCTGCTAGTTTAAAAATACAAGCAAGACAGAAGCAGTAAGGAAGAAGTTAGCATATAGAAAGTCAAATGGACTTGCCTCCCCTTCTAGCCCTTGCCTACATACTTTGATAATTGTGGCTAGAGCATGGAAGGTGAAGTTCACCATCTGAACAGGTGTCTACCAAACATGAGCTAGATTAACACCAATATTTCTGCTTTCACCAGATTTCTAGCTGGTTTACTCCCACAAACTCTGCCTCATTATTAACACAAGGCAATTTTCCCCAAAAGGATATTTTTGCTCCCTTTCAATCCAGTTTTCTGCATGCATATCCCATGGCCAAGACAAAGGAAGGAAAGTTTGGGGTTTTTTATTGTCTTTTGAAAAAATAAAAAATCCACTGCAGAGAAGGTTTTACCATCATCTAAAAACAGCTGAAACTAAAGAAAGGCTGATCAGCAATCAGTGTCTGAGAAGGTGCAGGCAAGTGTAAAACAGAACTTAAATCAATGAGGCACGACTTCAATCCAGGAAAAAAATTATAGGCTTAAGGCCTGGTGAAAGTTCCTGTTTCCAAAGATAATTGGAAGTTTTATAACTGAGAAAAAAGAAGTAAAAGTCACATTGCACATCAATGAGGTGGAAGAAAGTTCTGGTTATCTACATTGGCAGGGAAATGGTAATTAATGAAAATCACTCACATTCTCTGGCCACTGCCAGCAGTGGTTGACAAGCTAAAATTGGCACATAATGATAGGCTGAAAAATGCTGCATATATTGGCAGCTCTTCATTTTCCTCTTGGTATCCCCCAGCTGCAGAATTTATTTTTAGTTTGTTTAGAGATTTTGGATTCCTGCACCAGTCTCTTGCTCCTGCTTTGGTACTACAACACGGTGGGGTCCTAGCATAAGTTCCCAGGCATGTAAGAAAATAAAAAATAAACCAGTTGTAGTTGTAGCAAGAGGTCTAATCCAGAGCAGCTATTTGTGTTTATCATGTGACAACAGCTGGACTTATTTAAGAAGTCATCTTAACCATAATGAGACAACTTGGGGCTGACTCCACAATGAAAATTGAGTCCTGGACCTATAACTTCTAAATTCTTAACTATCTCATGAAGGCAGTAGTCCAGAGTTAAGCCTGAAGGGAACCATAACCACCTGAAAGCATGAACCACAAAATTCAGGGCTGAGATCATGAGCCAGTGGCGAGTGCTAAGGAAAGAATAGGAGTCCTATGTAATACCAATAAGGTGCAGCAAGCATTTCAGGATACTTCACCTGTGAACTACTGAAGCAGGAGCTTGTTTACCTTTCCCATCCTCAAACTCAGTATTTTTCCTATTCTTACCACATATATCAGTATCATTTGCTTTCCTTGTCACAGAGGAACTGGAGCACTTGCTGATGTTACAGTATAAAATTTCATTAATTGTTTCAAATCAGAGCCACAAATACAGCATCCTTTAGGAAAGCTCTGCATGTGTAATAGAGCCAAATTTACCCCTTAACATCCATAAAATTCCCTGGAACATTCAGATAAAAGGCTTTAAAGAAGCTGACAGAGTAATAATTAAATCTGACTGCTCCTATTTCAGCTGAAGACACCCTGACCTTCAGTTCAGGCATGGGAAAGCTGATGGTCAAAGCATATCTAGATAGGTGCTGTACTGACTGTGAAGTTACAGCAGAAACCACAGTGGAATTCCAGGGTTTTTCCTTTCACCACATTGTGCAATGTAAAGGAAAACCAGCCACCATGCTTGTGCTGAAGACCTGAAAGGTCAGTGACAAATCACCACGTAGGATACAGATCCTGTCTCTCCACTTCTGTTTTGTTTTCCTGAGCACACTGAAAAGAAATCAGTGAACCTACAAATGTGCTGCTCTGACCTCTTACATTGTTCCCTTGGGCTCAGGCACTAGTGCTGCTATGAAGCAGCTCCAAGCTGGTATGGCATTGTGGTATTGACATGCAAATGAACAAAGCCAATGGAATATCTTCCAGTCCTAATGAATGCTTGATTTTGGTTGTTTGGGTTTTTTTTGGTTGTTTGGGCTTTTTTGTGTTTTTTTTTTTTTTTTTAATAGGTTGTGTTTACTTTTTGATGCTTTAATAGTCTCCCAGAATAACTTAGATGTATTCCTGCTTCAACTGCTACATTTTTTTCCCCCAGCAGACTTAGAGCCTTAGTATGTGTTTGTTTATATATACATATAGATGTGTGCAAATTCAGCTTACTTTAGGAACAGGAATATTTTAAGCATTCCAACTACAAGAAAAAGCATATGATGATTCTTTGAAATTCCTCAGTGTAAAACAACTGCAGCTGCCCCTGCCTTGCTTTAAAATCATCAGAAAATCTGAGACCAAGCACCCAGCAATGATTATTCAGCTTGAATGAACTGGCAGCCTCTGCACCATCCAGGAGGAGAAAAAATAATACATTTCCCCTTTCCTCTTTTGGATCATCAGGGATGAGCCAAAAACTCAACAAGTAAAAGTTGACTGAAACTTTTACTGCAAAACTGTTCCAGAAATGTACTTTTTGCATAGCCTAATTGGGTTTAGATCCCCTAGAGTCAAAAACAACTCCCCCAATTCCTTCTAGCAGCTTCCTAAAAGAAAAACATTGAAATCTTCAGGGGCTTAACTTGCAATAAAGGTACAGGGCAGGCTTTACCCAACCTTCTAAGTGCTTAAATCCAAAGCTCTGGCTGATGTCTGAGAAGACACCGAAGATCTGTGCACAGTTTACCTTGGAGATGCACATGGGGCAGCTGCACCTTTTGTGTATGGGCTGCAGGAGAATGGGAAAGCATTCATCTACCATGGCTGAGTCAAAAAACTTGAGCATACTTTTTCCCCCTGCTCTAGACATCAGGGGACATTGCTAACAATGAAAGCAATGGCAAAGCTCTTCTGCTCAAAGAGCTCACTGGTTTCAGACACCGTAGAGGTGTAGGTTGCTGTAAAAGGTGCTGAATGCTGTTGTGTGCTGTTTCAAAGAGAAATGACATTTGTACCCTCCCAGATGCTTGCTGAGTGCCATTTCTACTTTCTTCTACCTATTCCTCCCCGAATTGTAACTTTTTTACATTTGCCTCAATTATCAAAAGTGAAACTTGACAAACATAGTAATGAACCCCAGGCCAGGTTTCTCATGTGATCTACCACTTTGTGCAAAGACAAGAAAGAATTTTTATAATTTGACCAGCAAAAGGACCTCAGTTCTTAGACATGTATTTTAAGGTTTCTCTGTGTGGTTTTGGTTTTGTTTTTTTTAATGTATGTAGCAATAGATATTAAAGCACTCAGAATAGCTGAAAATTCTAAGGTTGCTTAATAATAGCATTTATTTTAACATCCTTGGCTATATATAGGATCTTGAGGTTCACATCCAGAGGGAGGGTTTGTTTTGTTTGAACCACAGAACTCTGCTGCAGTGGTCCAGACAGTCCTAATTTTATTTACTTTATGAAAAAACAGGAGACAAAGTGTTTACATCTCCAAGTACCTTCAATAAACCCATGGCTTATTGCTCATACCAGGCCTCTGTGAATCTCATCCCCAGGCCCAGTATTGCCATTGATTACCCTGAGGTTTTCAACAAGCTGCCAGCCCATGAATCCTCCAGAGGATGAGAACAGACAAAAATAAGTGGGTGGGGTAAAGAGGAAGAGGATATTTCAATTCAGAGGATGCTCTACTAAGCACAAATTGGCTTGAAAGAAGAGGAACATAAACAACACACCACCCTTGGCAATGAGCAATGAGCAAGTTAGCAAACAAAAATACCCCAGGACTTTTTGTAATGGTGCCTGAAAAATACCAAAACGTCCTAGATTTCATTTAAATGTTAAAACTGAATTTGGATCTGAAAACAAAGGATAAACATATTTCTTCTGACATTTAGTGATGTCTGATGACATGCAATTTCATTGCTTTTTCTTTATGATGTAATTTTTGTAAGTGATACCAGTTGTCATCAAACGTCATAAAAGCCAGACTTGCCTCAAGTCATCAATATTTATTATTCTCTTCCAACAGAGCCTGTTTTGAGTTTGGTGAGCATGGCTTTAATTGTTCAACGGAAGAGTTAAGCCCAACCTTTCCCAGTATAAAACACCAGGCTGAGATGGATCTGCTGACATGATGCAATTGAGATCTTCTGACAGCTGGTGCAGCAAATGCCCTTAAAAGGGGGGGGGAAAAAAAAGATTAAAAAAATAGGGAAGAGATGGGGATCTAGCTGGATGCTGGATACCTCAAATCCTATATGTTATGGGATCATGGGGAACAAATCCCACACTCTCTCCTCTACTACTTGCTCTCCCACTGCTGTCCAAACCCTGTGTGTTATAGGAAATCATGGCACATCCCTCAGAGGCACTGTGAGAGATGCTCATCTGGAGGGACATCTTAACCCATGGACACCCAGAGCACCAGCCTCTCACAGAGCCATCCTGCCAGCTTATTCTCTCCTTTCAGGAGATTTACAAGTCTCTTTGCCCCTCTTCTTTTGTCAAAGGGAAGCAGTTTAACTTTGTGGGTGTTTCAGGCCTGACTAGAAGAAAAGCTTTTGGATATGTGAGGCCACTAAAGCACAAAAATGAACAGCAAAAGCCCATTTAGAAGAGATGGGGACTGGAGCAGTGGAAGTTTGACAAGGAGAGGGACACAACAAAGAGAGAAAATATGACATTTTTGGAAGGAGCTCTCTAAGCTTGAGCCTCTCTGGAGAGCTGCATAAAATTCACTGGAGCAGCTGAAAGCATGGAATAAAATTCACCTGACTTGTCAGGAGAACATTGTTCACAAAACCCTGATAATTTGGCTTTTAAAGCACACACACTAACTCATATGTGCAGAGGCTCAGACAGAGGCACTTCTGATTGCTTGCCACATTTCGTTTAACTGGGTAGGTTTTGTTTTATTTATTTAATTTCACTTTTTTTTCTGTCCACACAGCTGGTAGAGGGAGCCTGTAGCAGCTTCAGTTCCCATTTGTCTTTGTGAATATTTTATGCTGCCACCCAGGATATCAACACTAGATCACCAAATCTCAGCACAGCACAGGTGCTGCACAGCTCAGATGTACCTAGGATTAGACAGCCTAAAAATCTCATGCTCAAAAAAAAAGGAATTTCCAGACTTACGGTTTTAATTGGCTCGCTAAGTCTCCTCACACATGGCATGAGGCAGACTGAATTTTGCTCACAGGCCTGCAACACAGGGAGGATTGGTCAGGATCTATTAAAGCCTGTTTTCATCACATGCTTGACTTCCTTTAGCAGTGCCCTGAGACTCCGTGGTTTTCTTTATTTGTTATTTTGCATTTATCAACCCCGGGTCCTTCGTGCACATTCATTAAGGAGATCTCACAGCTTGCCTGTGGAGTAGGTTGCTACTTCTGCTCATTGCATTTCATATAGAGGAAAGCCAAGCACAGCAACAGCTTTGTGTGCCTCCAAGGGGGATGCCAGGACACTATGAGGAGTCCAGCCCTTTAGAGAAGGCTTTTGGGAGAACATTCCCCTAGGTGCCACCTTCCTACCTGTGCTCAGGGTGCTACATGCCAGTGGGAATGAATTAAACCTCTCTGTTGGTTTAATGTTGCCTCTCTACCTGTCTCTGTAAATCCCAGGGGGTGGAGTGGAGCAGTTTTGTATCAGTCTGCATTGAGGCTCCTGGGGTTTTGGTGGCCAGCAGTGGTCTCTCCTACAGCCTCACAAAGGCTGCCAGCTCAGGGCAGGGAGCACCAAGGCTCTGCTCCCTCAGCAAGGTTCCTGTCTAGCAGGAGCAGCAGGACAGCTAGGTCCAAGAGAAGAAAGATAAAACATGCTCTGCATTACACCATGAACCAGTACCCAACCTGGGGAACTCCCTTTCCTTACCCAGTATGGGGCAAGATCTCAGTCAAGATTCAAGACACCAGCTCAGGATACAGCCTAGCATGTTTTCAGCAAAGTCTGCACTGGGAAATCCAAAACCCCAAGAAACTGAGCCCAAAACTTCTTACCCTCACAAGTGATGCTCTTTGAAGCTTTCCTCCAGGAGCAGGTTAGCTTCCTTCCAGGCTCTCCCACATGCCTTTTCTGGAGCTGTACCACATCCTATATGACAACCCTTGCCGGAGGATGTCATCCTGCTGCCTGATGGCACATCCAGAGATGGCCCAGGGGAACCTGCTGGCCATCAGGGTGCTCTTTGGTCATTTCCATTTGTTTCAATGCTATGTATGGTATACTGCTAGGGAAAAATATCTCTCTCCATCCTTGTCCTGACTCTATGACAAAGGCTTGGCTCCAAGAAAGTTGCAGGCAGCTGAGAACTGAGTGCAGAGGTGGTGATACTCTCATTTTTCAGGCTCTGAGCTATCATATAGCTTTTGCTCATCTTGGAGGCTGGGAGCAGTAAGCTTGCACTTGCTTTCAAAAACCATAAAATAGATTTTCAACCTGCTCCCGTTTTCAAATGTTGATAAAGAGCTCAGTTTGGTTTTCTTTTTCACAAAGAAAACCTGCTACAGAAAGTAATGTAAAATAGGTATTTATGTTCCTGACACTTCAGGTCTTTTTTAACAGAAAGAAAAAGGGCTGAGTAAAGAACACAGCCTTTGCTAGGTCATCCAGTCCAGAAGATAATGCAGCAACACTGTTCTTTTTAAATAGTAGAAACCTTAAATATAGTTCCTAGATGGAATGACACTTTTGATATAAATTATTTTAATTTTGGCTAAATTTTTTAATTTTTTCTTTCATTGTCAAACAGAAGTTCCACTCTCTTAGAGGGAGAGAAAAACAGCCCCTTTCTAGTGTATAAGATTTTTTGTCTGATTTTCAAACTGTAGTGCAGCTGTGTTACCTTGGAGAATGTTTTTTCCATGACACCGGAGGATAGCCCGTGGAGAAATGACTTCATAAATATCATGGAAGAGACTGGATAAAGATTTATAAACATGAAGATTGGCCTGAAATGTAAGTTTGAATAAAAACCTGAATTACAGGACCATGTGCATACAGGCTGCTCTTTAATACAGTGTATGAGTCTGTCCCAACACCACCATTCAGTCTGGTTCCAGTTCAGTATTTCCAGTGGTGAGAGGTCATTCTGCAGATTTCTGGTAGCTACTGAAGCATTGTCCAGTAGAGGCAATACCTGGTGATAGCTCATTTGTTAAAAAGCTCTGGGAGTGCTAACCTTTACAGAATAGCACATCGAATTTTGGGTGAGTGGTATGTGATGTGAGGATTAATAATGTAGGCACTGGGAAATTGTGAAGCACACAGGGAACAAAACTACACAGACTGCTTTTACTTGATGATGGGAATCAATGTTTTCCTTCCTGTTCAGCAATTGTGGCAGTGGAGGCAATGCCAGGAGATGATATAAATGTACCCTGCACCCCAACAGGTGTGCTCAGCCATTTGCAGTGAGGGTGTATGGCAAATCTTTTCTTTGTAAAAAGAGAGGAAGAAAGCTCACACTATTCAGCAAAACACCTTCTGGTAGGTATGAAGAAACCTGTTTTCAAATAGGTCATTCACCTCTTGAAGCAACATTAGCTGTCACCTGTTTGTGAAGAGACAGGTTACCATGTCCGTGGGGAGCTGATGGGATGTCTTGGGATAATAATTGGCCTTTACAAGAGCCTTTACTTAAAAAATTTATTTACCAATGTCGGTGTAACATTCCTTGCTCAAGAGTGCCTGGGTATCACCAAAGACAGTGGTGTTTAGTCAGGCTAAGGAGCTTCTCAACACACTTGTGCCTGGAGTACAGGGCAAGGTGATCAGCCAGCACGGGGCAGGCAGGGTGTTGAGATGCAAACAGCCCCTTCTGCTCCCCTCCTGAAGGCTGAGGCTGAGTGGGGCTCCTTTAGCTCCTGATCCAGCAGGGCTTTCAAAACTGGATTCTGTGGGTTAATTCCCAACGGAACACTGGCTAGTTTAGTTTGTATTGGCTGATGCTGGCTCCGAAAAGTAAACGGTGTGCCCTGTCTGCTTTAATAGAACAGACCTGTCTGTATGCACGTAACCCTCCCAGCTTCTTCAGGCCCTTTCAGCTCCTTGGATGACACTGGCTGAATGCCAGACCTCCACTGCCCAACAAGCATGTGGAGAAACCCACAGGAGAGGCTGGAGCACCTCACTGTGTTGATAAAGCCAGTTCTGCTGAAACACCCAGAATTTTATCTTTATCCAAAACATCGCTGAGCTGGGCCAAAACCACCATTAGCTGTTTCCATCCTTATCCCTGATGTTTCCTCACAATGGAAAAAAGTGAAGCATGATGTTATAAAAAAAGGGGTTGTGTTTTTTCAGATGCAAGAAAATAATTACTCTGGGAAAGGCTCATTCTTGTTGTCATATCCATCTTCTGTTTGGAGGACTTGATCCTGCAGAGCTCCTGGCTCCACCTCTGACTGTCAAGTTTTTAATACATAATGAATGGGAAAAAAAATCCCAATTTTTCCTTAACCTTAAAGCCATTGATTACATGCAGTTAGACATTACCTTTGGAAAGACATAGCCCTGGAAAGGCACCAGATATGAGCTTGGGAGCTCCAGCACTGGCCTGGAAACATTACTCTGTTCGAGGCAGGCAGTGTGTGTGTAAGTGAGCACTGTGTTCCATCAGAAAGGATGCAAGACAGAGTTTACAAATGAATCCAGGAGCATGTGGTTTACCATTATTCATTAATAATCTCTTTTGTTCCTCCACACAAAGGTGTGGAGCATTCCAGCTGAATACAGTTTATGGCACTATCCACCTTCGATAAACAATGTGCAGGGTAGTGTTCCTGTAAACTCCTTGGCCAAATAATTACTGGGATTCTTGTCAGGGGTCTGAAAAGGGGGGAAAAAGGTCTTTCATGAAAAGAATTAGGAGCCACTGACCTTCATGCAAATATTTCTTTCTGGTACTTCCTTTCTTCTCTCTTATTTTCCAACAATAAGCCTGTTTTAGATGCCCAGGAAAGATGTTGTTTGGGAATGGAGGTGCTGCATTTTGGTTTGTGGGTGTTTTCTCTGCTTGTTTGGTTGGTTGGTTTTTTGGGGTTTTTTTTTGTTGGTTTTTTTTTTAAGTGTATGTAATTTCACAATTAGCCTACAGCAAAAATTAGCCCTTCATGTAGATTCACACATAAAAAAATAGGCTTTTTGCTGGGACTGTAGTAAACATTTTTAAAACAGACGTAGCCTGAGGTAAAGCTATTCTTGTGCTTGTGTTTAGAAAGGAAAGGATAAAAAAATTGTGAAATGGATCATTCCTGAGTGGATTAAAACTGTAAATGCCTGTTAAAAACTCAGTCTCCAATCATATGGGCAGATAGTGCATCCTACTATATAATAATGTCTCTACCTGGAAAAAGGAAGGGCAATTTAATTCCACAATAATATACCTTACAATGAGTAAGTCAGAGTTTCATGCTGTAGCCCTTATTCTTGGCAGTAATCTTTGCTCACCAGAGCAGTCTACTGGTTTCACCTTTTACCAGCACTAAACTGCGGGGAAAATAAAGAATATCCATGGATAAGTTTTTATCTTTGTTAAGATGACACATTCTCTTCAACCATTCAAGAAATATCGTCCTCTCTTATCACCCTCTCAAGGTCTTCAAGTACCTACATGGGGAAGAGGTTTCTGATGGAAGAAGGGTCTTTAATCTAGCAGAAAAAGGCATAATGAGATCCAGTGATTGAAAGCTGAAGTTAGACAAATTCAAACTATCTTATCTAGGAACTTGGTAGATTCCCCATCACTTTTGAAGTCTTTAAGAAGATATCCAGTCTTGATGTAAAAGATATGCTCTAGATCAAACAGAAGTTATGGGTTTGATGCGAAAATTATTGGGTGAGGTTCTGCAGTCTGTGTTATGCAGGAGGTCAGGAAAGGGAATCATAATAGTCCCTTCTGGCTTTAAAATCTGTGAAGCCCAAACACGACTTCAATAAGGAAAAAGCAAGCCACCCTGACGACCTCTTCTGCCCACAGAACTTTAATTTTGGAAACAGAAGCTGGTTAAAGCAGTTCATCAGCCTTACCTGGACTCTGCTTAGCAGACTATTCGTAACACCTCGGGTTCTTTCAAAGAAAGAAATTTAAAAACAGTCTAGTTTCTCTTTAATAAAAGTAGTTGGAAAGCACTGACTGGTTTCTCAACCAGCATACAGCTATTTCTTTTCAAACTATAACAAATTTATTTTAAATTTGCACAGCAAGCCCTTTATGTTGTTTGTCATAATTGTCAACATCTATTTATTTGATACTCCTAATAACATATTCCTGCAAATGAAAAGGAATTGAACTAATTAGGTAAGATTCCTACATTTAATAGCATTTATATAGCTGCTAACTTAGGAATAAATAATGTCTTATAATCATATTATTTTTATTGCTTATCTTCTATGTAGCTCAGTTATGAAATCGAGTCCTAACAATACTAGCTTTCACAGTTTTATCTTGAGTCCTGGATAATTTTCCTTAAATTGCCAGCTCCAGGAGTCATGTGAATATATTAAAATCTTGACATTTCTTAAAAAAAAAAAATCATGCACAGTGGTTGCCAGTAAAGTTTGAAAACATGATACTCACTCCTCAAAAGACCTAAGCAAAGAGCTAAGTAAATAAACACCTCCATTTCCTTTTTCATCTTATAATTTTAAAGCAAATCTCCTGATTCTGAAATTTAAACATTTGAGGTTGGCAGTTCCCAGGTGTATTGAGACTTAACTTCTCCTATGGGGAAGGAAAATCTGGCTGGGGTAAAAAGGGCCACCTCAGTTTAACTGACTAGGCTTAAAAATACTTATTTTTCATAAATAAACAACATACAAGAAAAATCAAAGACCTGAACACAAGATGAAACCTTGGAGAAGCTTGGGCCAGACCAGGGACTTTGTGTGGCTTCTCTGACAGCATCTTTCCCCCTGGTTTGGTTTGGAGGGAAGCCACTCAGCTGGCCTTTGAGCTGGGATGAATATTTGGGTGAGGATGCAGCAACTCACACCACAGCCCTGCCCCACTCCTGCACCACTGGCAGCATCAGCCAGATGTTTCCTGCACTGGTGGTCTTCAAGAGGCCAAACCCTGTGTTTCTGTGACACAAAGTGTTTTATTGATGTGGGGCTGCTGCCATGCTCCGTGCGTTTTTGGGCAGGGATCAATCCACTGCTCCTGCAGGTACCCATGGGCATGTGGGGCAGTGCAGGGTATGTCCACAAAGTCCTGGGAGTCATCACTGGGTGGGAAGGGGTCTGTGGGTTGCAGGAGGGGATGGTAGTGGGACTGTCCCCACATCAGGGCTACAGGCACTGCAGCAAGCTTTAGAGTGTCAAACCTTTGTTTGAAGGGTAACAGTGTGGATCAGCAGCAAGGTGGGCAGAAACTCGGGGCTTTAATTCCTACAACAACCATGTGAACCTGCTCACACTGGCAGCAGCAGGGCCCCCAAATGGGCTGTGGTGCAGCCCACATGTGAAAAATGGCAATAAATATAAAAGCCTTTTTAAAGTCTCCAGTCCTTAAAGAGGCATGGACACCCTGCCAGCTCTCCAGCTCTTTGCTGTTGTCATCTCACTCCAAACTGTCACAAGATGTCAGTGTTTCCAGACACTCCTGCTATGGCTGAGCAAACAGCCTCTCCACACTGCCTGGCTGACTTTCAATGGCATAAAATTCATCCATAAAATTGAGCCATAAGGTTCTCAGCAGAGTGGTGACGCCACAAAGAAACTTGACTTAGGGACCACATCAGCCTCTGACAGTGGGATGAAGATGTAGCTGCAGTTTATCCTTGTCCCTGGGGAAGCTGAAAGGCACCTGGGTGCCCAAGCTGAGGTGGGTGATGCTTATTAGGAGCTTGGTGTTGGCGTGGAAAACCTCAGAGCATAAATGCAGCAGGGTGAGCCCAGAGGAGGAAAGGTGGCAAAGAGGCAAGAACATTTGTGTGTGGTTCGCCATGTGCTGCAGGGCTGCCCTTTTGGGAGGATCCTGGGGACTCAGAGACAGGCCACACTCTTGTCGCAGCGTCCCCACGATGGCAGTGTGACAGACAGAGGGACACTGCCCTCAGAACTGCATTGCTCCTTTCAGGAATGATGCCATGAGCAGAAAGGAAGCAGGTGGGAAAGGAATTGGCTGAAATTGTTAAGGTGCAATTACTTAGCAAGATGGTGCTTGGGCAGGTCTTAGGGCTAATGCACTGGGGTTAATTCAGCCCTGGTTTTGAAACAGAATTTTTTCCCCCTCCCCTTGAAAAATTGTTTTGGAATGTTCTGGGATGAGATGTTTGTTTTAGCTGGTAAATTCCGTAGTTCCAGATTTCCCTGCACAACACACCAGTCACGATGCCCTCCAGTGGGTAGTTCATTATCCTGCCTATTGGCATTTTCCAAGTTCCTCTCACATCCAAAGAGCTTAATCCAGACCCATCTTCACCCATATATACATAAAAGGATTTTCAGGGACCCAAGGTCATCCACTCTTCCCAGAAAATATAGGATATGCAATTTCTTATCCACTGCTGACCCTGCTGCTCTCACACATGGGAGTTATAAAAAATAGTGAAGGTTTGTGTTGAGAGCCCTGGGCCTCATCCTCCCAGTGACCTGTTATTCCTACTAATGTTAAAAGTACACCTGAAAAATTTAAGAGGAGCATCTTAACACAAAAGACATCTACAATTACAGAGCTGTCTTCAGTGTGTCTATAAAATCAAGGCATGGGTTATTAAATCAATGTGGGATCCTACTTTGGAAGCTTTGAATTACCCTTTTAAGGAGTCATTTGTTGCCATCATCTAAATAAGAATATTCTACCAGGAAACAGATAGACTCCACCAGCTGGATAGCACTAATGTCCTCTTGAATCACCAGACCTTCCTGGCAGTATTCAGTGATCCCTGCAATGGGGATCAATTGTGCTGTGTAAGAATTTTTTCCCATCTTCTTTATGGGAGCTTTGTCCTTTCCAAGACCTATGGTACGGAAAGTATGTTTGGGTTTGGGTTTTTTTAAGAGATCTTTGTGGAGACTGCCTATGAGGCCATGAAATTTAGCATAATTTCAGAAGGGGGTGTGTTACAGGGCAGAAAAACACCTGGTCCCATTGCATAGAAAACTCCTAGGAAAAATGAAAAATGAATAGGTTATAGCAGTGTTTGCAACCCAAACAGATCCGAGTCGAGCCCTTTGTGTTAATACCAAGGTATTTATTTCAGAGAGATGCTCTAGCTAGGCTGTCTCTGTATGAGACAGCTGATTTATGCCGTGATTGTTTGCCACCAGCAGTCCTGCTGCCTCGCAAGCCACACCCTTTGCTGCCATCCCGAGGTTTGGATTTGATTTCCCCTGAGAAAGAAGCTTGTGTTCACATTCCCATCCACCTGTGTTGCCTCAATACAGCATTGTATGTTTCCTGCTTTTTTTACCCTCCCCTCCCCACCCCTGTGAATTTGCTCTCATTGAGTGGCACGAAGAAAAATAAAAATAAAAAAAAAAGCCCACCTCCTACTAAGAGGACTAAGACCTGGGGAGCCAGCGAAGAGGAGAGGCCGTTGCCTCTAAAGTTCAGAAATAAAAAAAAAATGACTTGTTCTTTTGAGCTTGCTGTTCCCTGATGTGACACTGTGATCAGTATCAAATGCTTGGTGGCAAGGATTTTTGTCAAGTTTTCCCAGCTAAAATAGATTTAACCTACCAGTTGCTCTTTGTGGGTTTAACAATGTGTGTGACAATAAAGGGCTGCTGCCGCTGCATTGTTAATACATGAATAGTCCCCGTTCTCTGTATTTACTATTGTGCACTGCAGATTTCCAGGAAGGAGTGTTTGGCTCTGGCTATTGATACATGTCCTGTTTTGCAGAAGGAGCTGAATCAGCCCCTCGGTGATTAGTTGATGTGAAGGGGCAGTTAGGATTTAATTGAAATTAAGGAAAGCACCTGATTGCCTTTGAACTACTCTCTGGGCTTTCTCCCCTGCTCAGAGGTGGTGTGCCTGGGTTTCACACTTTGCTGTCGCTGCCTCTGCATGTGAGGAGTTCACCCTGCGGGCAGGAAACTTTCAAAATGCCAAAATCAAGGAAGAAATCTGTTCCTTGATAGCAGTTTATATATATATATACTTTTTTTTTTTTTTTTTTTTTTTTTTGCTAGGGCTGGCCAGCAATGCTGTGGACAAGAAAAACAGGCAACAAGAAAGAAACTGATTCACTCTGCTCCTCCAGGAAAAGCACTGTCAGAGAGGTCTGAATGAGAGGGAAGCTGCAAGAACCCCCATGGATGCTTCTGGTGACTGCTGTGCATGTTGTTTATTCTCATTTTATGTCACATAACACCAAAAGTTATGTGACATAACCTGACTGGGACTGGGCTGCCTGGGTTGGAGAAGGATGGTGAAGGCAGGAAGGCTGGGTGGGATGAAGCAGAATGCTGGCAGCATCCCAGTGTGTCCATCATGGGGGTCACTGACTCCTGCACAATGGTGGAGGTGTGTTCTCACCACTGTGCTCTTCTTCACTCACCTGAAATACCCTCAGAGCCTCCACAGGGCAAGGGAACTTTCCATGAACCCTGGCCAGCCTCATCAATGTCCCCCCAGGAGCAAATCTCAGCAATGCCTTTTCTCCATCCAGCCAAAGGGAGCCTTTATGGGCAGTGCCCTCGATGGGAGGCACATCTGGCTCTCCCCTGGGTGGCAAGAGCTAGATGTGGTCTCAGGTGACCCGGAGGCAACCCTGGGCAGGAAGGGAAAGCTGCTCTCAGGTGCTGAGAGAAAAAAAGGAAAATCCCCATAGGGTGAAACATCTCTCCATCCTGGAAGCAATTTTTGCTGGTGTTTCTCTTGGTTTCATTTCCGTAACAATCAGCCACTTATTATTAAATCAATGCTGCTGGGGAAATGGAGTTAAATTAAGGGAGATCAGAGGCAGGAACGGAAGCGATGTCTATATAAATATCTGCCTATATTATATAGAGTACTGTAGTTAATCAATCCTGAGAACAAAGAGCTTGGCTTGAACTGAGGAACAGCCACAGCCAAGTGAAGGAGCCCTGCTGCGGTAAGCAAGCAAACAGTGCTATCGACAAGGAAAATGTTTATAAAGACTTCTCTCCCACTGAAGGAGTTGAGAAACAAGGGTTTTCAGCCCCTGGGGCAAGCACTGGTCCCCTGGCTCTTTGGGCGAGTGCTCCTCTGAAGGTTAGCGAGCGCAGGAGCCAGATGAGGGGACAGCAGCTTCTCTTAAGTGAGGCAAAAATCTTATTGATTATACGTTCAATAAAAGGTCAAAACTCCCTTTGAGGGTCACCACAGTTGCAGTAGAGCTCTTCCCAGCCCCAGCCCCTCTCCCTGTCTGCAGAGTGTTTTGTGCCAGTCTCTCCAGGTGGACACCTGGGGTAAAAGTGAGCTGCAAATGAGCTAATCATCATTAATGTGTCGGTAGAACCTGCCAGCCTGACATCCCTCCTAATGGCTGACAAATGTCAGGGTGACTTGTATGCTTTTTTTGTTAATTGAATTGGTTAATTAGGTCCCAGAGGCCTGGCTGCTAATTGTGAGCTGCAGTGGAATATGGGTTTAAAAAAAAAAATGCCACAACAACAAAAAAACAAAAACCCCCATAAAATCCAATGCAAGGAAGTTAAAACAAAAGAGAGTGATGGGGGGAAAAATATCACCCCCCACTCACTCCCTCACTCCCTCACTCACTCACATGCACACACAAAACCTCCTTTGTGTTCTTTACAATCTGTACAGTTACCTTCGCTTAATTTCTGACCTGCCACATGCTACTGCCTTCTTGATGTGTTTTTAAAAGGAGGGTTAGAGAAATTCCAAATCTGCCTTTTTTGACGAGAGCATCTGCTCAGTCAGAAACACAGTCATTAATTTTCTGCCAATTAGCAAAAAGAAAAAGAGAGAGAAGGAGAGGGAAAAAAAAAAGAAGAGGGGAAAAAACCCCTCCAGATTTGCATCTTAATTTGTTACTTTGTAAAGATGTTGGTTTTTTTAAAAGTTAAATACTCCCTCCGGTTTGCCAGCCATAGAAAGTGAAGAGATGATAGCAACTCCCCACCAAGAAAAGGCAATTAATCATTATATTTTGCACTTCTGTAGCAGCTTTCATCCCCTGATCTCAAAGCGCTTTGTGAAATTATTGTATTAAGTCTCCTGCCAAGCCCCGGTGAGGGTGGCAGTGTACCAGCAAACTCCTTGGGGCCAAGGTGGTCTTAATCTGCGTCTGCTGAAATGTGCCAAGGACACTAATAAACTTTTTAACAAATAATTACCAGTCTACCTGTTTCAGTGAGGGTTAAGCAGAGGCTCGGGGAGCACTTGGGGGCTTCCTGGAGCAATACAACCTTGAGCTGGAGGGAACATCTTGAACCACCTTCCTCCAGTCTGAGCATTCCCACTCCTTCTTTATTAACAGCCTCATCTGGCAGCTACAGGCAGAGAGCTCTCTGGCATTGCAGGAATTAAAAGTATTAGAGCTAGAGTTGTTCAGGAACCAGATTTTCCACTGCGCAAAATACCCCACAGACCATGAAAGCTCCATCCACTCTGTTCTGAAACAAAAAACTTGGGAATTCAACCATTTCCTTCCAGGCAAAAGTTAAAAAACTAATGCCCAGTCACTTGAAACATCTTTTCATGAATGACACCACTTTGCACCATGTCTCAGCCTTGCAAACTTCTGTTTTTGTTTCCACCTTCTGAAAAGAAAATTTGTTTTGTTTCAAAAATTAAAGCTATCACTTCTGAATGAATTAAATGAGGGTATTTTTGTTCATGGTATTTGGCTTTTTGTTGGTTTTTTTTTTTGTTTTGTCTTGTTTTGTTTTTGTTTTTTGGTTTTGGTTTGTTTTTTTTTAATCAGATGCTTTCCTCCAAAACTGGTTTGTGCAATTTTAAAGCAGCATGTCAAAATCCATACAATTCTACAGAAAGGGAAAGAAGGTATAATTATCATTGAATGACGATTGCTCCTATAATAGCCTTTTCCTGACCCAACACTTACACGGGAAACTTAGCTGTTTGCCTGTTTCCATGTGTATTTTGGATTTCTGGGTATTCTTCTTCCTTCACATACCAGAGGGATCCCACTGACCCAGAAAATAGGAACCCTGGTGGTTGATCCCTGGTGTCATTCCCTGTGCAGACTTGTTGCAGCAGCACGAGCTGGTTTGCCTCAGTTTCCCCTTTCCCCCCTTGGGAAAAGGGGATGGATGATGCCCCCAGGTGCCTCCTTGGCCAGCCAGGCTCATGCCTTTACTCCTCACCCCAGACTCCCACGGGCACCTGAGGGCTCTCAGGAGGGGCAATTTGTGGATCTGGCAATGGACTCACAGCCCTCAGGTGAAGATAAAATACGACGATTATCCTGCTGGCTTCCCCACCCCCCTTCCTGTCGGATGGCAAAGTTGCCTTACGAGTTAAAATAAATTGCCTCACGCTCCCCACTGAAAGCATTTTGACTTTGTCTTGAATCGCGTATTCCAGTAGTCATTATACTTCAGCTTCTTCTTCTTCTTCTTCTTAGCATATGACATACATAGCAGTTCAAAAGTTGCAGCGAGCTGCTGCCAGGTCACATTCAAAGGAAAGTATCTGGGAAGCTGGCAGCTAAAAGTATCTGATAAGTTGGCACTGTTACTGCTCAGCAGGAGGAGGGAGAAGTGAAGGAAGGAAGGGGAGGGGGAGCCAGGCATGGGGGAGCAGGGAAGGGGAGAGATTCAAAGGGCTTTTGTTTCTGGATCAGATTCTTCCAGACTCTGAAACTTTTGCAGAGATGTATGTGCCAGGGATTTTTTTTTTCCCCTTCTCTTCCTCCTCTCCATAGTTTAATGCATTAAAATAACCTATTAAAAGGCCTATATTTGCTTTCAAGCAGACTCTGAAAGGCGCTCAAGATGTCACTATTAAAACCGGCGCTGTGCTTTGCAGGCGAAGGTCTGTGGTGAGGAGAATAAAGCAGAATTGATTAGCTGCTCCGACTTTGCCAGCCTCACAAAGCCTGCGGTGTGCCACAAGTTGCTAGAGAACAGATCAGCAGCTCCCAGCCAGCCCGCCTGTATACAAGGGTGCTTCACTTTGAAATCCAGCTTGGTTCTGCAAAGCCTGCCGCTGGCCCTGCATTCCCACAATGTGCCCACGTTTCCCACTTCCTGATGTCCTATTTTCCCCCTTTTGTGAATCATTTGGGAAGAGTCAAAATTAAACCATCGTGGCATTGCCTCTGAACCCAGAGAACAAAATTCCCTCCTGGGAGGCTGTGCAGGGTGTTGGATCCGAGGAAGCCACGGGACCCCAGAGCAAACACTGCGGCTGTTGCCCCAAGAGGCTTCTTCCTGGCTACTTAATCGACAATGAATATTAGAACAAACAGACTGGAAAATGTTGGAAAACGCTGCAAATGGCCAAAAGCAGAAAGCCAAGGCACAAAGGTAACGAGGGGATCGGAGCCCTTACGTTCTGCATAGAAATGATCTACTCCACACCTTTGAAATTAGGGGATGGTGTTCATGTCATGCCGTGCATCAATCTGACAATCCACCCCTGAGTAGTCTTTGTCATTATACCACGGGTCACATTTGTTACAACTCTATTAATGTGTATGAAGTTACTTCCAGTCTAACACTGGTCTAAGAAAATCAGGCTTAATTAGATTCTCCTTGTAATTAAATGCAATTTATTCTTACGCTTTGTGTTATGCTTCTGGCTTGCCCGTGCTATTGTCTGCTGATTATTAGAAATGTATTTATGAAAGGTGTAACAACTGTGTAAGAGCTGTGTTTATGGCAAACATGCAATTAGCTTTGCTTGTACCATCCCCAGCACAGCAGGGCCTTGGCCCCTGAATGCAGCTGGAGTTGGGAGTACTTCACAAATAAAGAGTAGGCACAGGCAAGCCTGATCTCATTTGCCTTGGTAGGTTAAGGTTGTATCACATAAAATCAGGCTGAGGCTCTGTGTTCCATGTTTATGCCCATAACTTTTCCCCAGGAAAGCTCTCACTAGCCCTGACTTAGTGACTGAGCAACTTCAGCTCTGCTTTTTCAGAGGTTTGCACATGATTAACCTGTCCTGTTAAAAACAGGGCCACTGACTTTAACAGTGATGAGAGCAACAAGGTAAGCATGTGTCAGTCCCTTAGTGGTTCAGACTCTCCACTACACAAACCTGTACAACAAACCTTTGTGCAACTCAGCTGCAAAACACCCTTTTTTTCCCTTGACTATTATGCCAACAGCTGCCCAAGGTACAAGCAGAACAGGTCTGAGAAGATACAAGGCTGCAGAAGCAGGTTCACATCAACAGCTGCTCTCTTCATGCATCCCCTCACCAAAAACTGCCAGCCATTAGGTTTTCGTTCTTTGTTTTCAGGGGAGCATTGCTGAATGGTTCTTCCATGCCTACTGAAGTCAAGAGAGTAAATTGAAAATAATCCAACACCTTCATTAATTTCCATTTAAATCAAAGGTAAAACTAGGTGCAGAGATCAAACCAGGTCTCCCTTGCTGCTACTTAAAAGAGTTTAATAGGGGGGAAACACCTTTGCAGGTGAGCTGGCTCAGGGAGAGTGAGAGTCAGAAGCAGATTGTGGGAACAGTTATTTTCCCCACCACCAGCTATGTTCTCAAATAACCTGATTATTCTCATTATCGCTGCATTCGGATGGCTGCGAACGAATAAAAGAAAGCAGGGGCGGGAGCGGGTAGTAAATCCTCCATATATGAATATGATGAGGAGTTTAGGCAGCTCCCTCCCACTCCAGCTAAAAAAAGTTTTAATCTTGGCCACTGCATGCATATTGACTGGCTGCATATTGACACGCCACCTGCTGAGGCTGCTTCAGCTATTGATAACCAATGCCATCACACCTAAAGTTCAAACAGCGACCGGCGGCTTTCATGTTTGTAAACAGTATTGATCTGCATAAATCAGCGTGCCATTAGACTGCCGGATTAAACAAGGACGAAGACAGAACATTTGTGAGATTAAATCCGGAAACAGTTAATTAAAAGCTGAGCAATAAACCCGAGCTGTAAACAGCAGGCAATTAATTCAGGCATCTGTAGATCTATGCGCACAGTCCTTCGCTGCATTCCTGCCTGTGCCCCACGCTGGTCCCCTGTCCCCCACCTGCCACCTGTCCCCAGCACCAGCATCCTGCCTCCTGCACCCACCAACAAAACCCATGCTGGGGTGCTCCCTCACCACACTGCTGCAGAAGGGGCTCTGAAAAGTAATCTTGAGATGTAGGGGCACTTTTGTTGTGAGAAGGGGGAGAGGGAAGTCCTCTAGGCTTGCCTTGTGCACAGTGTGGTTGTGTTGCTGTAGGAGACCTCATGTAGTTGCCTTGTGAGCAGTGATGGTCTGGACCTGGGGAGGATCCAAGGATTCCTTTGGTATAAATATCTTTTCTGACACTGACCCCCCACCATGTAGCCTCAGGGTCATCACTGCAGTGTTTCACTTCAGTTTCTCCAGCTGCAATGGAGAAGACAAAGCTTTGGCCTCTTTAATTCTGCCATACTTTCCAGTGACAACTCATTTAATGAAACAGAAATTTCTGGCATTTACATAAATATTAATTTTTTAAACAAACAAACAAAACAAAACAAAACCAACCAAATAAAAAACTCAGCCCAATTATCTCAAAAAAAAAAAACCCAGCAAGGTTTGAAGATTTTCATATTTTTACCCTTCCCTATTGGTTTTTATCCCCTTCTTTCCTTTCTTCACTCTTTCTAATGAAAAAATGAGAAAGAGATAGGAAGGAGAGACTTAAGGCTGCTTAAAGGAGGAAGGACAAGTTCATTTAACTATAAGCAAACAAGTAAATTTAGAAAAAATAAAGGTTATTTTTAATTCTCCCTTGAAAAGTTTCCCACATTTTCTAACCAGTTCTGTTAGTTACATGTCCTCAATCCACGCCTTATAGAATTACAGTTAAGTTGGCTTCATTACAGATGGTTTAATGGTTATTTTATACTGCATGTGGAGAACTTGTAGGCTCTAAAAACAGTGCAGTGTGACTGAGTCTATAACTGTGTGGGATTTATAGGGCCATATCCCTCACAGCATTCAAGAAGGATGTGCATTCCCCTACCAAGTTTGCTTTCAGAAGTGGGGAATTAGGGCACAGAAATATTATGGAAAACCAGGAAGCGAACTCAGACCTCTCCCAACCTTGTCCAACACCATGCCCAATGAGCTATCACCAGCAGCAAGCAGTGTGAACTGTCAGCAGATCTCACGAGCCCCAGGGGCTGCTCTGTTCAGCTTTTCCTGTCCTGCTGCTTCCTACAGAGTCTCCTGCTGATTTTATAGAGGGGAATTGAATCCTGTTATTTCTAGATGGACAGATGAATGTTTCTTACAGGGCTGAACTCCTACAAATGGTCCCAGTGGATTGTAGCTGACCACAGTGGATGACAAAAACACCTCCCTTCTCCAAGGGTGGATTTGTGATGGCACCAAAGCCAAGGCTTCACCCAGCTATGGCTCCAGGAATACAGTGTGCTCTGCTAGGTGAAATACCTGTGTCTTAGAACCCACATCCATTTTCCAGGCTTAATCTAAATCATAGAAAACTACTCCCATTGAGATTTTACATCTACAAAAGTTTCTCTCTCATGGGAGGAGAGTAAGAAAAAATACCTAATGAGCAGCCCTTGAATTTAAATGCCTGTTACTCATCTTTTTGCAATAGTGATCTGACATCGTGTCTTGGGTCCTCTGCTCTGGACCATGGCAAGAAAATAGCAATCAAAATATTTTTGTGTGCCAACACTTTGTAGGAATGATTGTTGCCTGTCAAATGTACATGCAAATAACATGCAAATGAAAGATTGCACAGAAGGGTGAGAGTCCTTCTTTTGAGGCCCAACATCAGAAACTGGTATTATTACATCTGTAGTTTTAAAATAGTTAACAGGTTTTAGGGCATAGTGGATATTATTTTTTGTAATAATTGTAAGATTTTCCTAGCCTGCAGAAATCACCTGACTTTAGTAAGCAATGCCTGTGCTAAGAACACCTCACCAGTTTTCATGAAAGGGACAAAAACCAAACCAATCCAAACTGAACCAAAAATCAGGGGAAAAACATCCTGTATTTTGGAAAATTTAAAGTTGCTAAGTGCAAAAACTCAGCTTGCAGTACAATGCCAGGATGCTTCATTGGCACAGTTGAAGAGCTGTGAGCAGGAAGGAGAGAAATGGTGTCATGAAAAGCACAGAGTGATTCTGGTGGGGTAACTGGCAATGCCTTCAGTGTTTGGAACATGAATTTTGCTACTACTGCTAGTCTGTGTGATGCCAGAGCTGCTGCTCTAAACCTCTGGGTATCAGCATGTATGTTCAGCAGGGGCAGCAGGAGACAATGCCAGGGGACACTGTCACAAAGTACAGCACTCTGGAGCAATTACCAAAGCTAATGGCAAATTAACAGTAAAATACACATGTGACTTTACTGACCATTTGGATTTGGTGTTTTTAATTCCCCCATTTTCAAGAAAGTATCTGAAGTCCTCATAAATCCTTCCCCCCAGTGACTCAGAGGGTCAGTGGTGGGACCAGGCTGGTCAATACAAAAGGTGTGTCTGTTCTGCTCCCTGATCCACAGAGAGCAAAGCTCACCTGGAAGAACCTGGCTGGAAGTGAGAGGTTCAGCCAGCAGTGACTCCTTCCATCAGTCAGCCCCCTGAAGAATGTCTCCAGGCCATGTGGGGGTGTGAGTGATTTGTTAAATGGACAGAAACCCACGTGCTGGGAAATTAACTTTTACAAGTCGATGTGTTGACAAATGCAGTACAAATTGCTGCTGTCAGCAGTGACCAGTTCCTCCTGACTGGTGCTGCCAAAGGCCTTCAGCTAAAAGCAGAAAACAGGTCAGGGCTGTGTTTGAGACCTAACAAGCCTCAGCCAGTCACTGGCTTTGCTTTTGGCACCCTGACATGAGCAGCACTTGGGAAATGCAAGTATAATACTGAATCATGCCATGATTTTAAAATTACCTCTCAAAGCCCCCAAACCAGTGACAAAACCTGGAGCTGCTCTGGATGGTCAGAAAGACATTGTGCTGGGCAGGAGGGAAAGATGTCAGGGCTCAGAAAGGCACAGAGTTTTCTCCCTCCTCATCCTGTCCCCAGCTGTATCACCACACACTAAGCAAAAGCCTTGTTTTGTTGACACCTCTCCACTTCACTTAGGGCCAAAGACCATGTACAATTCAGGACCAAGAGTAGCAGGGGGCAGCACAGCCTTTGAAGACCCTTCTATTTGGCCTTGCTCCAAGGTTTTATTACTATTTATTACCTCATGAGGTTATTACTGGTATTTGATGATATTATTTTGGCACTACAGTTGTATGTCAGACCTCTGTCATGGACCAGAACCCGTCTGTGTTAGATGCTGTACAACTCCACAGGAAAAAGAAAGGCAGAATTGTCCCCAAAGCTCACAGCCTAAATATAGTAGAGCATTACAGCCTTTTGTCTTCATGCAGAGCCTTGTTTTTAATCTCTTGGATTCAGCTTGTAAATTCAGGTGCAAGGACTGGGTTTTTCTTGTAAGAACTCAAGTACCACCAGTGATGACCTGGAATTACTTCGCTGGTATTACGAGTCTGCTGCCTGCAATGTGCAGTGGAGCTCAGCCACGTTCACCCACAGCACAGCAGGACCTCTCAAATGGTGTTCTTACCTGGCTAGGGTCAGGCTCAGGATAAGAAAGTTCAGGGAAACTTCAGACACTAGGCATTGGAGGAGACAGCAGAGAGTTAAGGATGCTGCTGCTCCCCAAAGGCCATGAGGAAACTAATTCCTCTCCAGCTGGAGACTCTTATAAATGGCCTTCAGTCCTAAGAACCAGATCTGTTTAAATTACAATGTACGTGTCACAGTATGTAAGAACCTGCTCAAATCATATGGAAATAACTATTCCTGGAACACCCAGGTCTCCTGACATCACTTCCTTGAGAAATAGATCCAATTAATTCCACTGAGAGACCAGAAAATGGATAGGGGGAAGGAGGAAAGGAAAAGAAAAGCCCTGTCAGTGGAAGGTCAGAAATGTCTGCAGGTGGAGACCTTCTCTTTCTTTTTCTTCTCTTTTATTTTCTTCTTTTTTTATTTTTTTGCTTTCTTTTCAGGATTGTTTCAGCATAGAGGAAGGAAGGATGGTCTGGTGGATAAAGGTAGAGGAACTGTTGACAGTTCAGAGTTGGCTCCTGTTCCACTCTGCTGCAGACATCCTGTGCAACCCTGAGCAAGGCATCACCTCCTGGTGCCCTTCCTCCTCCCCTCCAAAATGGGTAAAAACTGTGTTTACTTGTTTCTGGAAGCACACATGGCTTAGGGCTTCTTCCTCTCAAGGTTTGGAAGGTTCTTGCAGAGAGGGGAGGGAAAAAGTACCAGGATGCAAACTTCCAGCCAGCAAATATTGGAGCTGCATTGTGCCCTGCAAGGCAAGCAGAGCTGAGGAGCTGAGCTCTTTCTTTCAACCCCATATCCCGATGTTCAGACTGCTCTAGAGGTGCTTGTGAGCAGAGGTGATGCAATGTGACTTAGCTTTTGGTAGTTGTGTTCAGCAAGATAAAAGATGGCTTAAAGCAAAACATGTTCAGCAAAAACTATATGCCTGAGCAGCATCAGGGCACAAAATTTTCTGAGCAAGACAGGATTCTGTGTACCTCTCCACAAAGTAAATACTACCATATGTGCATTAAAAGGCTGCTATTATTTACAGAGTGCTGACATGAAACCCCCTGAAAGAGTTAGTATTTTGTTAGGTAAACGTTTTTCCCTCTGAGCATTTTCCTCTTCTCCCTCTCTCCTCCCCCTCGCCCAATAACTTACAGATGTTAGAACAATAAATTGAATGAATAGTTTCCCACACTGGAATGCCTGCATGCTGAAGAATGCAGAAATGATTTCTGGCCAGTTTCTGACACTGATCTACAACTACACTGCATATATTCTGTTGCTCTTGTATCAAGTCTTGAGCTGCTCCCTGCCAAGAATTAAGTGCTTGTTCCATAAACCTGGTGTAGATTATCACTTAGCTGTATAGATGTATCTAATAGAATTAAATAGTTTGGCTCCTGACCAGTAACAGATGTGCTACATATAATGCAATAATAATGAGACTGAAAGCACTATGTTATGCCAAGGGAACATTGTGAGATAGCTCACATTTCTTCTGTTGCCCAGTCAAAGCTCTGCGAAAAGTAAATCGAAAGTCCCATGTTTATACGAACAAAACAAGCTTTGGCTTTCCTTCTTTTTTCATTTTAATCTTACAATGGGTTTGTTATCCAGCCCATGCACAAAGGTGAGCGAAGGGTCAGCTTTCGTTTCGACGGAGCAATGGATTTGCTTTCCTGAAGTTTTATTTTTCACTGAAGTTCTCCTGTAACTGAAATGGTTATAATAAAATAACATTGAACCAAGACATAACTATCTGCCTGGGACATGTGAGCCCACATAACTTGAACCATTGGAAACAGAATGGGCTGGGTAGGAGGAAGGAGAGCTCAGCTGTACACATAAGCCGATCTTTTATTTTATGAAATAAAACTTAAAAAAAAAAAAAAAAAGTCAGGACATAATCACATAATCCTGGGATGATCTGTATGTTTCCTACAAAGCACCCAAGTCCTTTCTGATTTCTGTTTCAGGGGAGGTTCTGAGTACTCCAGCAATGAGGTTCTTCCTGTGTTCTGCAGGGAAGAAAAGGGAGGAAATGCACTGGAGGCCATGTGGAGAGCCTGGCCAGCAGGCAGCAGAGGGGCCATGGCCACATCACCTTCCCACACAGCCACTGCCTCGCTTCAGGTCACAGCAGAGTCTCAAAGATGGGCAGTGGCACTGGTGGGCAGGGATGTGACCTGCCCACCAGCTGAAATGAACCTGCATTGTTCACCACAGCTTTTGATCAGCGCTGCAGATACCTGGTGGCAGGGCTGGGGGGAAGAAACTGCCCCCTCTGAAACCGTGACAGGGCGGGTGGAAGTTGTCTCTGGAAAGTGCAGAGAAGGTGCCCAAACAAGCTACTGCTGGATGCTGGTGATGGGGCTGTGTTGTTTCTGTTCTTCAAGTGTGGGCATGGTTAATGAGAAAGTTGTGAAGGGAAGTGAATTCCCCGAGTACCTGACTGCTCCAGCCTTTCCTGACCCGTGTTGGTCTGGGTACAGACGGAATAGAGCACAGAGACTGCACTGCACGGGCAGTCCAGGTTACAGATGAATATCAGGGCTCCAAGATGTTATTGTTAGATCTATCAGCTGTCTTTGATGCCCTGAGGTATTGTTGAGTTGCTTTTGATCCTCAGCAAGAATAGATGGGACTGTGCTCTGCTCACTTTTCCCTTAGCTTTCAGAGAGATCTCGGAAGGTAATTTTGGATAACTGCCCCAGTTTATTGACCTTCAGGGAACACTGCCTGATGTTTCATCGGTAATGTACACAAAAACAGTGGGGGTGATTAATGAATTGATGCTATTTTTTGTATTTCTCTTGGACAGACAGAGCTATTATTAGCACTGGACAAGAACCTCTGATTTTATTCTGCGCCCATCCATTCAAATGCAACATGGAAAGGCCAGGCTGTCATGGCGATATTCAGACAAAACCAGTCTCTCCAGCTTCAGTGGGAAGACCACATAGGAGAGTGTGAAGAGGGCTGATGCTGTAACAGAGAGGAGTTGGCCCCTTGGGAGAAGAAGTTGAGTTGGCCTTTGCTTAGAGTGTGAATTCATGACCCAGAGATGAGGATCCAGATGAACAGATGTAGCTTCTCTTTCTCCCTGCTTTCCCCCTTTGAAGGGAAACACTCTGGGTGACAGAAACATGACTGTGACCACTTTTTAAAGGAACAGCTATAGAAAATTCATGCAAAACTGTATCCCCAGAGTTATGACTGACAGCAACAGTGGGGCCAGGGCCATGAGACTCCACCACATGTCTGATTAAAGTGAAACCACCCTGCTTGATTTTTCAGGATCAAATGGCTGTAATGCATTGTACAGACCAAGGACCAGTATTCTGTGATGAGAAATTCTGGACCAAGCATCAGACCCAAACTCCGCTTACAGATAGTTCCAAGGGACGAGAAGCAGCAGAAGCAGCAGCAACTAAATTTGGCATATAAATAATTCACCCAGTTCCAATAAAAGCAAAAGAAAGGGATAGAAAATAGCCATCTGGCAAGCAAGGAAAAGCTGAAGACAATTATCCTCCTTACTGTACATCATCCCCACAATCATACTTAGGGAGAATGTGACAATTGATTAAAACTAATTGGAGGTTAAATTAAATGATAATTAGCATTAATCAATAGCAGTGTTGGCATGCCAGTGCATCTCTCCTTTAGGCAATTCACCTCCAATCCCCAACACACCAATAAGGCTGGTGATCTGCGAGCCCAGCATGTGCTCTTGCCATCAGTAAAGGAACAAGTCCCAGCAGCAGTGACCTGGAGGATTGGAGGGAAGAGAGCATTTCAGTGTGAGGCAGCCTTGCCAGAACCAGGGATGGGGCTGCTCCTCTCCCACAGCTAATTGCAGCCAACATCAAAGGCTGGGCTGCCCTCAAATGATGGAGGCTGGGAATGACAGCTCAATGCCCGCCTGCTTTCAAACAGCACATCACAAAGAGCCTTGCCTTAGCATATTATTATGTTTTTGTTAAGAATGTTGGTTCTCTTCCTCTCTCTATTTATGGGTTTTTTTGTGTTATATCATTGCGTGGCCAGTGCACAAGGAACAGCCATGACTGTACAGCCCCAGGAAGGCAGTGCTGCCTCCTTGCAGAGGGCTGGATCTGCTGGGGGCCTGGGGAGGTTTCTCCAAGGGTGTCATGTGCAGACACAAGTCAGTGAATTTTTGCTCTGTTTCTAACATTAAGCCTCAATTTGTGGTTGTGTTTATGGGGAGAGGAAGAGTAATTTTGTCATCTGCCCAGAACTGTGGATCAGCTTGAATAAATAAAATGCAGGCACCTTTTATGAGCACTTGAAGAGTGCATGCACTCGTATGCCCATGTGCTCAGTGCTCTGCACACACCCATCAGCTCTCCAGAACCTGGCTGCCAACAGATGGTTGAGAATCCCAAACTGAGACAGGAGGATTTAGGACCAGCCACACACGTCCTTTGAACTTCCACCTGCCTCCTAGCCCAGAGCTGTACAGTTTCCACTTCAGTATTGAAAACAAATTTTTCTCAGGAAATTTTGAGCAAGGATTTGTCTAAACATTGTCAACATTTGCATGCCAAATTGGACACCTCTTGGGAGACTTTTTGGCCTCTCATGTCTCCCCAGGTATCTCCAGTTCAGACCCTGGAAGCACAAGGTTATGCCAAGTGGACACTTGCAGGAAAATGCAAGAGGAAAGTTTTTTAATGCTGCTCACATCTCATGCAGTGCTTTGGGGTGAGCACAGGGAAAGGAAGCACAACTGCTTCCTCTGCCTTTCCCTGACTTGTCCCTGCCAGGAGCAGGTCTGGAGGGCAACAGCCCAAGCAGAGCCCCCAGAGAACATCTCCACTATCAGTTACCTTTGTTTTCTCACATAAGCAATGAACAAAGAACATTCAACTGAACTGAACCATCTTCTTGCCTCTATCCCCAAAGCAAGGGAACCAGGAGAATGAGAGAAAAGCTTACCTGCCTTTCGAATTCAGTTTCATCAGCACAGCTCACAGAAATGTAGTTTTGTGCCCAGTGTAAGAAATGCCAATATCAGCATTTCTATGCCAATGCTAGGGAATTGTATTGATTTCATACTGCAAAACTTTTCTTTGGGATGTTTGCCAATCTGCATGATGAAGGTGGGGGGAAAAACATCCTATATTTAGCTGATGTCTCTATGGTGTCAGAAATCCTGATGCCACCCAGTAATGGGACACACCATCCTGCTGGTAAGTGTGGCTCATTCCTACACCATGAGTCCTTGTGGATCTGCCAACTGCACAGCTCTCCCATGGTGCTGTCCTTGGGTAGTCACCCAAAAGCACTGCACACATGACTGTGCCATGGTTTTGGGCACCATTTCTAGTCTACCTGCCCAAGGTAAGGAACTGTTAGGCATGGAAATTCTATGTCATCAGAAGAATGCTGCTGCCTTTGAAAGACCATTTACCCTGGGTGGAATTGTCAGTGCAATGGTCCCTCATTTTAGCTTTTTGGTGTGCTTAATATGAAAATATTTATGGCTGTAACCCTTGTTGTCTTCTCATGTCATGCACACTGTTGCTCAGCCTCTCTCAGTGAAGGCCATAAACTATAATTTTCTGGTGTGTTGTGGAAGAAACCAGGTGCTGGAATGCACCTCTAGGCAGCTCACCTTGGCAAACTCTTCCCAAGGCCTGAATGCCTGGAGGAACCAACTCTGCTCCAAAGGCTGGGGATCTGCTTCATCACACAGCAATCCCTGAGCCTGTATCACCTGCTGAGAATACTCACCAGCACAGCCAAGTCCTGTGTCACACACTCAGCTGCCAGCTCAGAGCTGTCCTGCACCTGAGCAGCTCACAGCACAGCAAGTGCAAATCTCTCTGCAAAGGCTGTGGTTGACCTACAGAGACACCAATCTCATCTTCACTGCTCCATCAGCAGGAGGAGGAAGGGGCTGTGTAAGTAACCATATATTTAGATTGCACCTGAAATAATTGGAAGAGGACAAAGATAAACATCTCTCCAGCCTAGAGGAAAACATGGTTTTCTTTGCACTGACCACACACGTTAAGCATCTTTGATCAGGGGAAAAGCAGGTGGTAAAAGACAGTATATAAAAAGCTTGGTAATACCTAACACGTCCCTTTCCAGATCAATATATACTTGTGAAGATATAATCTTCCTGCTGTAATGCTGACAGGTTAATGACAGCATGAGTTATCCACTATCTAAATGCCTGCATCAGTACCTGAGTTAGATTAACCCCTGACAGATTTAACTGCTTGTGCATGGGACTCTGAACCTGTCATCACAGCACCCTCACCTGTGACTTTTCCTGCCTTTTACTTATTAAACCATCGGGCTGCAGACCCTCACCTTCCTCTGTCTGTGTGATGACAGGTGTTGAGGGTGGCCAGGGAATCCCTCCATCTCCTCCAAGGTGCAGCCTGGGCAAGTCTGTCTGCAAGATCACTGTTTCCAGCAGGGATGGACATTGCCAGTGTAGGCACACCATGGAGTGGGAAAGACCCTTTTTGCCATGGGGAGAAATGGAAAAGTGGAGATACCTGCTCTGTCAGTGCATCTGAGAAGCAGAATAAGAAGCTGAGACCTGTTCCTATAATATCCCCAGCATGTGGCTCTTGTAAGTTTGAGTGGATCTTTTATTTTAAAAATGAACACTCAAATTTCTGTCTGCATATTTTAAACAGGGTTTGGGTTTCAAGCGCTATTCAGTCCTTCTATCCCCCCTGCAAAAGAAGTCCAGACAACATGCTGTAACATTGCAACAGGTTGGAAGAGACATGGCTGGGCAACATCCCCAGGATCTTGCCCTGGCTTTGGCCCAAAATTTGCAAAGTGGATTAGTACAGCACATAGCTGAGGTCAGAGTCCAGTAGCCTTTGCAGTGAGAAGTCTGCACTGTTGCTGGTTTGGGACTCAAGGGATTTAGGCTTTAATCCTGCTTCTGTTCTTGACCTCCTGGATAATGTGGGAGAGAAAGGCAGAAGGTGCAAAGATTTAACAAGGTAATTGAAATCTATTGGTTTAAATCTCATTAGAATAGCCCAGCCACACTCCCATCAGCTGCCAGAGAAATGCCACTGTTAACCTCCAAATTGGCTCATGTGCTCCATTTATAAAGCAGAGACAAATGTAGTGAGTGCCTTGCTGCTGGGTCTCTCTATCTGAGTGTGCCCATCACACTCCAACACCCAAAAAATCCAAAGAGAGCAAGTTGGGATGAGCAGGGTGCAAACATCTGCCTTGCCTGCCTGCTGTGTTTGGGCTGCAAAGCTCTCGCACTTTGCCTGGGAATATTGGTAGTTTAACACGTAACAGAATTAGCAGCAAAAGAAAACAAATCACATCTGACTGAGCCTTCTGACAGAAGCAGCTTTGATGTCCTTCTGGTTGGGCTCGCCTGCTTCTGAGCACAACCACCCCCCACCTGCACCCCACCCCACCCCGTCAATAAACTGTTTGTTTAGCCTTCCACAGATTATTCATTTCTTGGCACAGAGCTCTCGGCTCCAAAGAATTAACATTTGGATTGTATTTGCTGGCTAGTAAAGTGCCAGCAATACAGCTGGGATTCGTTGCACAAACTATTTTGATGGGGAAATCAATGACAAACCGAGAAGAGGAGGATCAAACAGGGAACCCTTTTGCAATCGTTGCTTGAAAACATCATGTTGGTGATTTTTGGAGTTTCTAAAAGTGGGGTGGGTGGCAAATAGGGTGGGGCAAGCTTCTCCCAGGTCATCTTGCTGACTCCCATATTCAGCAAACTGACCCCAGCCAAGTCCTAGAATAGATTAATCACAGGACATTTCATTTTAAACCCAAGCTCATGAGTTTTTTTCCCCTCCAGAAGAGGAGACTCTCTGAATGTTTATTGCTGTTTTGCTGGAATTTCTTTTTGGTCAGAGAGGGATTTGAAAACTAAATACATTTCCTGTTGGAGGCCAAGGGCTGTGAGCTGCAAGGAGAAGCATAGCCTTTGGCTTGGTTCAGCAGTAAATAATCACTTGTGTTCCAAAAAGTCATTCACATTGGCAAGGGCTCCCAGCACCTGCAGATAGAAGTGCCCGGGGCAAGTCCAGGCACTTCATTTAGACTGTCCCTTATTATGATCAATCAGACCCCATTCCTTTTAGCCACAGGAAATTCTAGGCTTAACACACATGCATTTAAAAATTTAAAAGGTGGAAAGATGTGCAGTTAAAGACACAGAAAAAGATATAGGAACGAAGGAGTGGTTTTCTGTGTTTGCATGAGAAACTTTCTTTTTTTACTTCAACTCTCCATGTGAATTGTAAGCATGTAAAAGCTTCATTTTATCAGTATTTTGAGCCTTGGAGAAATCTAGTAGGCAGATGTTTGACCCTAACTTTCCGGTGAAAGGCTAACACAGCAGGAATTTCCTTTTCTGGGGAAAAAAAAAGTTAAAAACCAAACAGTTAAAAACCAACCAACCAACCAAAAAAACCAAAACAAATCAAACAGCTGAAGTCCTTTATATCTCACACTTGCAGCAGTACACTGACTGACTTCAGGATCAGGACCTGACAGCAAATCTGTGAGATGTGTGTATGTGGATTACTGCACGAGCAGGGGTGGGGGTCACATCTGGCTGTGCTCAGGATACTCTCCCACTTCCTCGCATCCGAACGGAATTCAGTTTCACACAATGTATTTCCTAGCCCAGGTGTCACAAAGCAACAAGTGCTGCCAGCAGTCACTCTGGGCTCTGCTACAGCTCCTTCTAATTTCAAAGCTGTTGCCAGAAGACACAGTATTTTTTGAGGCGACAGAGTGAATTGTTTGCATGAAAAGCCCTGGAGTTTTCACCACTACAAACCTAAACCTTCTTCTCCCTTCGACCACAGTGCTGCAGAGTGCAAATTGGGTGTGGGCTGCTCTCTGTTACAGATGGAGCCCTGACCAGCCCAGGAGCTTCCAGGTCTGGCTGTGCCAGGGACACTTGGTGCATCCTGGTGCTATTTTTACCGGTGCTAGGAACACCGAGTTCAGGCTTGCACTGGCACCAGCCGAAGATGAGCTGGCAACACCTTTGGGAATGTGACTCAAAGTACCTACCTCAGCACTGTGGTGTCCCTGAGTACCAAAATAACCATGGATGTGGAACATGCCAGGCAGAGATGGGGAGCCATGACTCACTGAGAGCACACAGTGCCAGGTTGCTTTTCTGTACAAAGACAGTTCACAGCACAATAAAGCAGCATCTGCTCCTCCCCACTCCAGAGATGCTGAAGGTCTATAGCCCTGGGACTCCAGCCTCCCTTGATGTGCTGCTGGGTTTTGTACTAATGCAAACCTGTCACCACAAGTACCTGGTAGTGCATGTACTGCATCACAGCTGAAGTTCACTTCAGCAGGCCACTGCAGGCAATTAGTCTGGAGCAAAGCTCAGCCTCTGTCAGAAATGCAATGAAAACACCAGAAAGGCAGCGTTGGGTCCCTCTTGAGCAGAGTCCAGAGGTTCTTCTTTAACCAAAGCCAGGTAAGTGGAGGCTGCCACCACCCCTGCTGCTCCCTGGGTGTCAGGGGCACTGTCCATCAAAGCAACACCTGAAGAACAGCCCTGAGACAGTGCCAGCAGCCAGG
Source organism: Entomyzon cyanotis (assembly GCA_024500445.1). Classification (NCBI taxonomy): domain Eukaryota; kingdom Metazoa; phylum Chordata; class Aves; order Passeriformes; family Meliphagidae; genus Entomyzon; species Entomyzon cyanotis. The sequence goes on from JAKEPQ010001000.1 coordinate 8,310,104, forward strand.
ACAAGGCAAACTCTCATCCTCTGCTCAACAACACAAAGGGCTTCTTTCCTCCTCCTCCACTAAGTAAACTGCTAAAGACCGTGACCCCTGGAAAACATAACAAGAGCAGAGGAATTTACAGTCGCATGTTACAGGTCAAGGCATCGAGCATTTCACAGCCTTGTGATTCCAGCTAAAAGCTCCTCTGTCTGTCTGCTCTGTGCAGAGGCAGCTCTCATCTCCACTGACACACTTTCACATGGACCTGCATGGTAAAAAGGGTAAATGAAGGCCCAGCTTTTGTTTTTTGACCTTCCTGCCATAGGAAACAGTGGCAAAGACATGAACAGCAGGGCTTTTCATAGAGACCTGAAAAACACCCAGTGGCCATTTGTGACTGTGAACATACATGTCCTATCACATAGTGACTAAACACAGCTTATAATGAGGTCAACGTTAAGATTCAGTCTAAAGCAGAATGCAGTGACAAAAAGAATATACAATGTATCAATTAAAAATATGTATATGTAAAGTAAGTCATCCTCACTGATCTTCTAGAGCTCTTCTAGAGTGCTGTTGTATGATCAATGTCAAAGCATTGTGGAAGTCTTGTGCTGAAATTGAATGCTTAAGACCCAGTTATGTCTGGATTTCAGACTGAGAACTGGACTCAGGTACATCTAGGTGAGCAGGGACATATTTAAAATATATTAGTTATAGAAGTGTGCAGAGGACTAAACATGAGATTTGATGTATAGGCTCAAGGATGCACAAAACAGGATCAACAGACTCTTAAAGCCAAATTAGCCAGCTCCCTTTGGTCAGGCCTCTCACAACAAAACAAATGCAGGCTGGTAGCAGGAGCCCATGTTTTCATCCTTCTTACATCTCCAACTTCTCCATCAACAATTACCAGTAATAAAACATTTAGCTACAGACAAGCAAGAGGCCATTGCTGGAATAAAGCAAAGAAGAAGCAGAGTCTGTTCTCACAGTACAGAATCTGCAGGAATATCTGCCAAAGTCCTCACAGGAAATGTGCTGGCAACACCTCAAGGACAGAAAACACCTCCACATTGTACCTGCTTCCCACCTTCCCCTGCAGACACACACAGACAGAGATGGGAAGAGGCAGATTTAAAGGCCACTGACACCTCCCATTTTTTAATGGCTCTGTGTGACTTCCTAACACTTTGGAATATCTTTGGATACCTTCTACTTTGGGATCCCAGAATTCAGTGAGGAACCCACCACCTGAAAAATCACTAGTGCAAGCACAGCATTATATTCCAGCTATAAGACCAAGCTCCCTCCTCAGTATTTGTTAAAGTTTGCCTCCAGATCGAGTTTTCCTCTAATTTCACCCACTCCTTGCCCCAGACCTTTTAATATGAGATGTAACCCAAAACCCAACAGAAGAAGAGACAGCTAGAAGCAACCTTCTGGATGGTGAGAGGTGTCATGTTTGATTTTTCCAGCTAACAGGAAAGTGAAATATTTAACTCTCCCTTTTGGATCCTTTTCTCTGTTTCTCTGCCTTTATAAAACACTGCTGCATGGGGAAGAGGCCAAAAGAAGAAAATCAATTGTCTTTCTCAGTGCAGAGACCTTTTCAAAAATGGTGCCCTGTTCTGCAGGAGCCTGAATGTTTTTTTCAAATGCTTCTGGCAGAAGTGCTCAGAATCCTTCCAGGACTCTACTTTATCTGGTGAGATGGCTCTGTGGAGTTGGGGCAGGGGGGGCTGCTGGTAAAGTTTCTTCTTTTCTTTCCTTTTCTGTGACTTTTCTGCAAGAGAAATAACGAAGGGAAAAGAAAAAAAAAAAAAAAAGAGGAAGAAGAAACAAAATACTGCTCCAAAACAAAAAGCAAGAGCATGATGTAATGTAATCATGGGGCTCATGCTTTAAAACTTTCTGGAGGTCTTCTTCTTCCAGGCCACTTTGGACTGCAGCTTGCAGTGCCTTTCTGGCTCTTCAAAGAGTTTTGGTACAGTAGAGTTTTTCTTTCCCAAATAGAAAAGAATTAACTTGTGTCTTCTTTAAATTATCCAAGCAGCAACTGAAAAAAAAAAAAACCAAAAACCTGAGAAGGATGTATCTGGCAATATATTACAAGGAAGGTCTGTCACAGACCCTTGGTCTCCTAGTGATTGTTCTGTCATAATAAATAGCACAGGTTTCTGTTTTTATGATTAGGCATTTTCAAGGCAATTCAGGTGATTTGGTTTTATTCTCAACACAGACTACAACTGCAGCCTTAGGATCGATTGTAGGTCAATCCAGGGCAGTCTGCCACCAAAAGAGGCAATCCTGCCCTCGTTCCTGCTGTTTTCCTCAAGAATGGTCTGATGCTAGTAAATAAAATCTGATCCTCCATGGGAAATTACTGTTTTACAATGGATCACCAGCTGCAGGGCAGTGTTGCATTTTCACCCATGCAGTTTTGCACATGGAGCTGCTGCAGGTGGGTGGCCCTGAGGCCATGCGCTGCCAGGGGACTTGTCACCTGCAGTGGGATGACATGGCAGAGAATTGCACCTTGGACATCTGCACTGCAGATTGTGTCTGTGAGCACTGAGATTTGCAGTTTAAATTGCTGACGTGCCTTTAAACATCTTTTTGTCAGCCTTAGAGATTGTATTTGTTGGTGGTCTTCATTTTTAGGGCAGGCTAGCAGTGGTGTGGGACTCAAGTGTGGAGAGAAAAGAAGAGCAAGGGGAAGCTCTTCCAACTCCAAAAGATTCTCCTCTTTGGTTTAGGGTGAACAGAGGCCAACGTGAGTCTTTCTCTGGATTTCAGGGAGCTTTGGATCAAGCCCAAGGTGCCTCATTATCCCATGACAGAATAAAGACACATACTCATTTTTATGAGTGAAAACTATTCTTTCTCTCCAGTGAATGGCTGAGATCTGAACACAGCTGCTATTTTGCTCTGTGCACTGAATCACTTCTGATTCTTAAGTATTGAAACAGTGACATGCATTCCCCCAGCCTAACATGGGACCTTTCTCCATTATTGTACCATGAGAAGAATATAGTAATTCATGCTGTCTTTATTTTTTAGCTTTATTATTGCTGGGACTCCTTTCACTTCAGGCTGAAAAAGCAGGCAACTGGGGCAGAGAGGAATGCTGACGTTATGTCAAAATATGAAATTTCTGAGAATGGGAGATCTCCAAAAGTACTGGAGTATTCAGGAATCTCTTCGTCAGCTCTTAAGCAGGAAATGCAGGAGTGGTTTTATGTGAACTAACACAGAGATATGGCCAAAAAAATCCACTTTTTATTAATTGGTTGTAATAAAATAATTTTTATTATTAGTTTGTGATGGGTTTTGGTCTAAAGATAAGTTTGGGTGTTTTTCTGGCTGAAGGGGCTGTGCAGAGAAGCTTTCATCCTCCTCCTTGCTTTGGCACATGCCAGGGATCTGAGAGCATCTACCTGATAATTCTTAATATCACACTGCAAGAAAGGAGTGTGGCAACTGTAAAGCTTTTAGGAGAGATAAACAGGAGTGATCAGAGACCTGGGGAACAGAAGAGATGAGGAGAAACAGAAAGACAGAGACTTACTCTGTCTAGAGAAGATGAATTGTACAGGAGACAACCACAGAAAAATAATGCTAAGGAGGATCTTTGGAGGTCAGCCAATCCATTTCTCTTCCCTGAAATAATCTCAGCAATATCTAAATCACTCCTGATAGACATTGCTTTGACCTGTTCATAGAGATCTCCAGTGGTGCACAGTCTAGAGCCTCCCAAGACAGCCTGGTTTACTGCCTTATAAGTGACACTATTAAAGTATTTTCTTATCAGCTCATTCTGAATCATTCTTTCTTCAGTTTAAGGCCTATCACCTTATCAGCCATTGTCAATTCCTAAACAAAATCCAACTTTCATTTCTGTTCATCACTCCTGTGTAAAAGGAAATAAGATTACATGATTTTTTTCTTGACAAACCCACACTGACAGTTATTCTTCTTCTTTTCCCAGGTGCTTTCGAACAACTAAGTTGCTTGATATTTGCTGGAGCTGAAAATATAGATGAGCTGGTCGGTAAGTCCCATGTTCCTCTGTTTTCCCTTCCTCTGTATGCCCTTTTCCAGTTTTCTGGTATCTTAGCTTTTCCTGGCTTTTTAAAGATAACAACAGGTATCTAAGATCTTTTCAGTCCACTTTCAAAATATTCTAGGATGAAGTTCATCGGGTTCAGCCAATTATAAAACATGAAGCTTATCTAATTTTCTCACTTCTTTCGTTATTCTGTGCTGAACTCCCATCCTTTTTCAATTCATTTTCCAATCCTGTTAGCCTCCTGCTCTAACTGATCTTTTAAATGAACACTGATACAAAAAAAAAAAGGCTTTAAACACTTCACCCCCTTGGTATCATCTAGCGATACCTTTCTCTTTTCATCTTATGATAAATGTATTTGTAGAACAATTTCTTAGCAGTCACTCTTCATATATGTAAAAGAGATCTGCAAAGAGAAAAGGAACATGCTATTCCTCACAGCCACCAAGGGCAGGACAAGAAATAATGATCTTCAAGCAAAGGTTAGACATTAGGAAAAGTATTTTACCACTTGAAAGGGGAGAAACCAGGAATGCATTATCTTGGGAGCTTGCTAAATTTCATATCATAGGCAGTCTTCAAGCACAGGTTACACAATTAATTTGTAGCCTTTTCCAGTTTGTGAACTCCTAACATTTCACCTCACAGGGCTTCACATACAGCTGGTGTAGCCCAGTTATAAAGGGATTTCTCCTGTTTAGATCTCCCTGATTCACACCCCCCCCACACACCTCCTCCTCGAAATGCCCTACAGAAAAGCAAGAATTTGTGGGTTGCACTTTAGGAATCCATAGATTAGATAAACATTTACCAAGAACTGTGTCTGGGATTCCTGCCCATCTGCTTTTCTACAATTCAGCGATCCCCAGATTCCCAGGTACTATAAAGCTGCATCATTTTTGATGTCTCAGAAGTGAACAAATGTTTGCAGTCTCAGTGGTTCCCTTCACTTAACAGAAGCTCTGAAATGGACTGTACATTTTAACAAACTTGATAATAATTGTTTCATCTGCCTTATAGACCAATTAATTGGTGACAATCAATGTCCAGCCTATTACATCACTTTATAGTGCTGCAGGTCACGGGATGATGCTGCAGCAGAGCAGAGATAGATCTTCTGAACTGCCTTCTCATCCTCCAATCTCCAGATCATTCTCTTTAAATCTCCTCCTTTTGTGTAACTGAACTGATGTTTGGATAATTTGCATATGTAAATTTGATCTAAAGAGAAACCCTCATGGCTGCTGCAGAGAGGCATCTGCTAAATGTTGTAAATTGAAATGCTTTCCTCCCCAAGCTAAAATAAAAAGTGCCCTGGAGGGTAGATTTCTGAAGGGTTTGTGACTAACCTGATTAGTTAACTCTAAAATCACTCTAAATTGTGATAGATGGAAGGAAAAAACAGTTGTCAAACTAGGAGGAAATTCCAATAGAAGAGTAAATTTAAGGATGACAGTGATGATAAATTCTTACAAGCCTTAGAAAAGATCAGCCTTTTGTGTAGCTCTCATAAGGACCATTGAGTGCTCACTATATAATAGGCTGCTGTTTGGATAACTGTGGGAATGTGGTGGTGATTGGTTTTAAAAAGAAAAAGAGCACCTCATGTCCAGGCTGATCTATGTTTATTTTAAAGTACTTTTAACTAAATTTTCAAGAACTCCACTTCCTTGCTGCTCCTCTAGGTGAGCTTGAGACCACTAGGCCTGGGGGATATGCTGCAAGAAAGGATAATGCTCAGGGTTAAATAATGTCAGATTAAAGCCAGGTATACATTTTTATCTGTCAGCACTGGGAAAACTCAGAAAAGTTTCTGCTTAATGTTTGTTGCTGATAATTTCTAAATATAAGTCAGATATTTTCTAATGGATATGTTTCATTTGCAGTTGGAGCTGGATCTGGGAAGAACAGAGAGCGTTGAACAGTGAACTCTTCTAGGCTGATTATTGCACTGTGCTTTCTTCCTTTCTGAAATAAATAAAAAATTATCATCTTGAAACCAATAGAAGAAGACAACCAGTTTTCTGCTCTACTCTGAGCAAAATTTACCCTCTGGAACTATTTTAACAGGACATGGAAGAATGGAAAATAAAATATAATAGATCCCCTTCTCTGTCCAGAAAGGCCTAGCAGTTTTTTAGCTGGCTGACAACGAAAGGGAAGACACCAATAAATTTCATTGACTTTTTCCCCACATTTCAAATTTTCAAATATTGCTAAAACTTAACAATTCCAGCCATTTCTCAGATCAATGTCACATTGTGAATGCAAGGGTCTGATATTACTAGAGTTAATAGCAATCAATTAGTTTGGGACATATACAGAAGAATTGCATGGAGAATTGATCTGTTCTTTTTCCAATTAATATAGTTGCTTCAGCATTTAAATTCTTACCAGTATATGCACATTAATAGTGCCCAGGAGCTTCAGTCATGGGACAGAACAGCTTTGTGCTAAGATTATACATTACAAAAAGGCAGCCCATGAGCCTGCCTGGCTGTCACTCAACTTGGCACCAACCCTTAATGGGTCTGGCTAGTTCCTGGCCATGGATTAGGTGAAGTTTCAGCCAGAGAAAGCCTCAAGTTTTCTTCAGTCATGAGTTTTCCCCTCAACAGTTGAACTCTGTATCTCTGGTAATGGGGTCATTTCTGATCAGTGAGGTCAGAAATAGTGATTTCTCCCATTCATGACAATGAGTTTTATTTTGAGCAAGTCATGGTTTCTTTTTGGGGGATGTAAAGATTTCAAACTGCAGAAGTGTAATTGTAGCAAGGTTGTAAATGAATGATGAATACAGGGCTTGGAGCTTGTGTTTCCCAGTACCTGAACACCTCAACCACCTGCTGTTCCATCAATTGTTTTTTTTTCCTGTTTTGGGAATAAAACCTATCATTATATACTATGAAACTGCTACAGTGTGCTCAACACACAAAAGTTTTGGACACTTGTCATAATGGGCAAAATATTTGAAGCATCTCTTTGGAGCTCAAGAAGACCACTACAGCCCAAACACAATGGCTCTCTATCATCCTGCTGACTTAGTCTGAAGCAGGAAGCAGATGAATTCTCACAAAAAAAGCCTGGTTTTGTGAGATTTCAAATTTTAAAAAAGGCATTTTGAAAAAGTGTGTGTGCTCTCAGTTCCACTTTCTGTTACACTCACCACAATTTCAACTATTGGCTGGATAAACCAGCAACTCTAAAGGGTTTTGCAGCTAAGCCTGGCTCTTGTTTAGATGGGATAAGTGTTCTATTCCTGCTACTGCATGGACATTTTTGAACCGAGAATTAAAACAGCATGAATTTCACTCCACCCAAGATTTGGCACAGTCCCTCCAGAACAGTAGATTAAATCAGGATTTCCCAGACTTCCGGCTAGATGTATCCTTCTCTAATAATAGTTTTTTAATTTGTTTATTGTTTTATCTCATTTCCACAAAAAAAATGTTGCTTTTGTCTAACTATAAATCTTTCAGGACTGTAGTCTGAGGATCCTATCTATACACTGATAGACTATAGGAGAGAATTTTCTCACGTTTTCTGTGGTAACATAAAACACAAACTATAAAACAGAATCCATGGGATTTCCTCTGACTTTCAAGGACTTATTGTATATGTCTTTTCCCAAGAGTAATTCCCACTGAAGCAAAAAAAATTTAGCAAGAAGACCAATGAAAGCCAATGGCATCTTGGTTTATGTGAGAACTGCGATATTAGATACAGGGGTGGCCATCCTGGGTAAAACTTCCTTGCAGATGTTTTCTGCAAAAATGTGTATAGATCTCACCAACAGCATCTGCTTTTTGTTGCTTCTGAACAAAATGGCCAGGAAAAATTCCCAATGATGTCTACTTTACAAGAAGGAAGAACTGACAAAATTTTAAGAAACATTAAAAATCCCAGTCCTCTAAAGAGAAGGGGTATTAAAGGAACAAATGGTAGCTCTAGAATTCAAATTCAAGTCCTTTTCATCAGCATCTGGTATGAAAAGTCTCAATATTTGTGTTTTGTGAGTAGGTGAAACTATTGACACTGCTGGGTTTATTGTTGTTTCTTTTTCTCCAGTGTAGACATGCTCCTCTCCATTAAGGAGTTGTCAGTGAAGTTTAACCCCCCTGATTCAAATACCTGTGCAGCAGCAAAAAAATCCTGTGTTTTGGCTGAATTCCAGTTGTTCTCACTGGTCCACAAGTCGCTTTTTCCAGCTCTGTGAGTGGAGAGGTGCTGGTTGCATTCTGCAGAAAACATTCTGAGGTGTGACCCATCTAGTGATAATATAATTTATTTCCTCATCTAGTTAGATTTCCCATGACTCCAAGGGCATGGCAAAGTTTGTCATGTAGGCACGTAAAGTCATGTGGAGTTTCATTACTGATGAATGCAGTGCCAGGCACAGTGGGAGGCATCATTCCAGCTCCTCACGTACATGGCTGGTTTCTAAATTAACTGTGACCACTTTGGAAGATGACCAGGGCATCACTGCACAAAGTGGAAACTTCTGCTCCCCATATGGGAGAGAGAAGAAAATACATTCTTTACAAATACAAGCCATGAATTTTTAACATGTAAACACATGACAGAATTGTCAACAGGACCTGAAACAGGTGTTTCAGGCTCGCTGGATTAGCAATCATGCTTTTTTGATTGTGGGATACCCCTCTAAACTTTCTTTTCTAAACTATGAAACATCCTCCTCCCACAAGAGTAGAGCATGGATTGAACATGCTGGCAGATAAAATAGCAGCAATCATGTCTTTGCTAAGTGCCCAGGTTATTCTCATCTGTGCACAAAAGTCAGAATCTTGCTTTTGTTAAATGCCTTGATTCCAACATGTTTATAAGCCATTCCCTGGAAGATAATTGGGCATGGAGAGGGAGGATTGCTGCACGTGCTGACCACAGGGTTCCCTCAGTCAGACCTGAGACCTCTGGATCGATCTTTGACAAAAAATTCCTCCTCCTTACTGAGCGTGCAGAGGAGATGATACATCCTTGAACAGCACTTTGTTGCAACAACATGTCACAAGAGCTAATATTGCCTTTAGCAGTGCGTGCATTAGAAGTATGATAGTTGATATGCTAAGTGATTTTTTAATAGACCTTGTTAAACACGTTAGCTTCAGAGACCTCAAGCTATCTATCACTAGAGTGACTATTTTTTTTTCTCTTTCTAGGGATTAGCAAAGTGAACTAATTTTTTCCTGTAGATTTTCCCTACACATTTATTTTCAATAATACCAAGCCTTCCTAGAGGATGTCCTCTTCACAGCCCTCCTCTGCACAGCAGTGGGGGCTCCCAAACACATCACCTGCAATTGTGACTGCAGCCGTGAGGGGAGATGGGGCAATGCATAGAATGTGACAGAATAATCATGGAAACTAAACCAAGGAAGGGACAAGAACAATTCAGAGAGGTAGGAGTTTGCCAGCAGCTGGAACAATTGAAAAATGGAGGAAAATGCAGTCTGCTGTCCATCTTGTGGATGAATGCCACTGCCTCCTTCCCCACTCATGTCTTGGTTTAAAGACTCCTTTAGGGTCTGTTAAGAGCACACCACTCTACCAAGGCTGCATGTAGGTATGGATCAGCACAGACTGGGAATATTCCTATCGTTCCCTCTTCCAAAGCTGGCAGTGTTGCTGGAAGCATGGTGGGGTGAGTGAAATTGTATTTACACTGAGTTTTACAGCTAAACTTAGCATTGCATTCCAGCGTGGACAAGTTCTGAGACAAGAGCCTTCATAAGAGGAGGAGGTAGCCAAGAAATTCAGGATACTTCTTCTCAAGGGGCAGCTGCATTGGTGGTGTCTAGGGTAAATCAGTCCCTATGGTATGGAATCTCTGGCTTTTCTAGCAATAAGTCAAAGAAAAGGGTTTAGAAGCAGAAGTGGGTTTATTTCTGTTTCTGTTCATTTCTGAAGCAGGAACTGTCTTTAAACCAAACAAATAGACTGGATCCCAGTACAAAGGGTTGGGAAAGAGGGTTTACTTCTGGTCCCTGGAACTGACAAAATACCCTGAAACTACATAATGAAATGAGAAGAAAAGATACAGTTTCCCTGTTGCTGCTGACACACAATTAATATAAAATAAGGAGGCTGTTTGGTGTTGGTTCGCAGTGATCCATCCCCACCGACACAATGAGAGCTAATGAACTAAATCTGAAAGCATCAGCATAAGATTTTGACAAATGCGTTGTTTGCCTATTGAGAGGGTAGAAAATGATTATAAATGACAAGCTGGGCTTGTTTTCAGGCATGGACACTCCAGGAGCAGCGGCATTATGGCCTCAGTTGGCTGTTCTCTGTGTAAATGATTTCACACTTCTGCTACTGAATCAATTGGGTGTTTCTCCATTTAAGAAATGCTGAAATAAAATATCTCCTTCTCCACAGTCAAGGCATGTTCTTGGCTCCCAGGGAGGAAGAAGGGTTCAAGCATATCTGGATTTTGTATTTAAAAATGAAGTGTTGGTCACAATGTAGTGTACTCTCACTGCTCAAAATTCATGGGGATAGTGAAAAATTTTAAGCAATTATTAACAAACATGGTGGAATCACAGAATATTGTGCTATAAAGTTGAAGAGAAAGTCATATTTCATGTTGTTTTGTTCTGGAGGAAAAAGAAAAGATGTATACTTAAATATTTCAGTGGGAAAAAAGCCAGACACAAAACTAAGGTGAAGGTTCTGGTATATGCTACAGATCATATAACAGTCAAATGTAATTTGAATTCTGAAATCTCTTATTCCAGCATTTCTCTCAAAGAAGATAATGACCTACATAGACATCTCACAACCTAACTTTGCTTCTTGTTTCTCTGGTCTGCCAGTTCTTGGGCAGAAACTCTGTAACAGTTAAAATTCCCCAAAGAGGTAGAAAATGTTATAGAAAGAGCAGGAATGAGAAGAGTTTTGGCTGATTTACTGCTCCCCATTGCTCAGTTCTGCACACGTCTGTGCCATTATAAACATAATGAATAATAAATCCAAGCTCATTTTTAGGGCTGCATCCATTGCAAGTATAAATACACAAAGGCAAAGGATTTCTCCTCGGAAAGTCAGAGAGAGGGAATTTTATGTAATTCTTATGAGACTTAATGAAACCCTGAAGATGAAACAATTTCCATTTTGCCTTCATGGGAGCAGACTTAAGTGAAACGGTACCTTTCATTCCTCTTTACAGAAGGAGGTTCAGAGCATCAGCAGGTGGGCAGGTTTAAATCAGCAAAGTGCAAACCTTGCAAAGACTGCTGTCTGGGCTCAGTGCCGGGAAGCCACATGAAGTTGGGATGCTCTGAACTGTCTATCACGAAGCGAGGAGGTGTCCTAAATGCTTGTCCATCCTCCAGACTCCCAGGGGCTGCATTACAGTCTGGGCACTCCCCTGGGTAGTGTTGGCTCAGTGAAGCCATCGTTTAGCTCTATCTCCAGGCATGGAGTTGTTGCATGCATGGTCTCAAAACACTCTGCTCATTAAGGCATTATTCTTCATGCAAGGAAGTAGAGCAAAGACTCAAGAAGTAGAGCTCCACTTTTCCTGCACCCTAGTCCTGATTTATGCTCAATTCTTCTGCCCATGGATTTCCCATGACTGGCAACTCTTGATATCTGCTTATCAAAGAGATTTGTCGTCTGCAGCTACTCTTCCCTAATTTCTCACCAGGGAATGCCTTTCCAAAACCTCTATTTGTTCAGGGTTAAACAGAAACAGGCAAGGCTTTAATGTCTATTGTACAGGGGAAGGAGGGTCTTTGGAAGAGGAAGACCACATGATGTTGTAGGGATCCAGTGCTGGCTACCAAATGCTCATGTGCACTTGGAGAAATCTCTCTAAAAAAGCTTCCTCACTAGTCATGCCCTCTGCAAGTCACAGGTGAAGCAGGTCTGGAGAAGAGGTGTGCTGCTCCTTCCTCCAGCAGTCCCTCTAAATCAGGAGGCTGAGCTGCATAAGGATGATTCTCCTTCACACTTACTACTTGGTGCTCTATGTTTCTGGCAAGCCCAGGTTTTTTTCCCTGATCCAGCACACAATAACACCCAACATGCAAACTGAAAAATAGTGGCTTTGCTTAGCTTTGGGTAGTGCAAATCCAAACAAAGTTACTGGTATGTCTGTATATACTGGTACTGCTATTTGTGGAAGAATTAGGAGAATAACCTACTAAAAAGGTTTGTCAGGACATTTACACATTCCAGGAATCCAGTGAGGTTGAAATGACTTTTCCTCCTCCCTGCAGTGTGTTCTTGAAGCACTGGTGTCACCCAGAAGAGCAGAGGTGGAAACCTCTTGGCTTGACCCTCAGACTTAATCCTACAGTCCCCAGGCCAAACTCTATCCTGACAAAGATAAAATGGGGGAAAGAATTTTTTCCTACAAACTTCAGTTTGTTTCCGACCGTTGTCTATTGTCTCAGGTTCTGACACTGAGTCCATTTTCTTACCCCCTCTTTCAGCCATGCAAATCAGGCAAAGCAGAGAGCACAATGGAACTTCAGCATCTTTTCACATCAGTGGTTCTGAGCCCCCTTGAGAAATCCATAAAGGCCCTCCCTGGAGTATTTAGCAGATAATGCTCCCTCTTTCCGCCTGCGGTGTTTTGAAAAATGTAGCCCATAAAATGTGTCTGACATTGTACAGCAAGCCCAGCTTCCCTGCAAATGCCGTGGCCTCCTCGGGACGAACACGGTTCCCATTGTTAGCCCTGACTTGCTGAATGCAGCGAGGCCAGGGGAGATTTCTATGCCTTGCACAGCAATAGCACATGACTTGGAAGGGAACTTCTCAAGGAAAGTGTATTTGATCAGTCATAAAAACCTTCCCGGAGATGCGTGCTGAACTCTGTGTGTGTGTATTACAGCTGGCACTCTTAACAACACCTATTGCTAAGCTTGCATGAGATTTTCCCACACAAGGCCTGATTTGGTTGCTTATAACCTACTTGGTCAGGATTTAACAGTTTGGACTGATTTTTTTTTTTTCCATGGAGTACAGTTGTTTCAGGAAGAATATATAGGAAATTTCTGCCAAGACAGACTGGTGTTTTTTTAAGAGTGAGTTTACAGGAAAATACATTATTTTTTCCCCTGTTAAATCTTACAAAGATTTTATTGAAAAAGTCTTTTTTTACTTCATTGTTTTGGAATTTGTAGGGAAGGTTTCTCTTCTAGAGATATTATTGTTAACCCTCTCTCCTTCCCTGTTATACTTGGGTCAAACTGGGAGCTTACTGAAAAAGAACAATCTCTTCAGACATGCTAGAGATTGGCAAAGGATATCTCAGAGGTTGGACAGGATTTTACCTATAAAAACATCAGCTGAGGTGATCCTGCACACTAAAACAGAGAGCTGGGAAGAACAAATTTTCCTTTTCTGCTGCCCAGGCAAGGACAGCACCCAAAGAAGAGCTGGAGAGGTGCTTTGGGAAGAAACTGCAGGTTTCACTCAAAGAAATCCTCCTCTGAGATGGAGTATATCCACCTCCAGATGCAACACCTCCCCTCGCCCATCTCCAGTTCTCAAACCAGAACAAGCAGGAGCGTAAGATGAGCTCAGGAGGGTCAGGGACTGCCTTCCTCTCACCTCCCACCCCTTCCTTCACCTCCCCCATATCTCAAGCCCCTAACCTTTATCAGCAATGGAACGAATTGCATGAGAAAGTGCAGGGGGTGGCAGGAACATCTGGGCCACATACTGAACGTGCCACTGTGAGTTAACCTCTCGCACGCTGTTGGATGCTGTGCGAAACCATGTCAGGGACACAGCTGTGCTTCACACGCACAGCTCGGCGGAAAGGACCCACCCCAGGGTGGAAAGAAGAAGAGGAAAGAGGGAGAAAATGAAGAAAAAGATGGGCATGGGAGAAGGGAGATGGGAGGAAGGCAAGGCGAGGCATGATGAGTCTTTTTGGCTAACGGGTGATGCATCACAGGAGAGCAATGCAACAAATCCTTGGAGAAACACCCCTTGCACACCCTGCATGTAGTACACCAGCAGTGCTCTTCACCAGCCAGATTTGGTTTAAATGGAGACAAAAGGGTCAAGATGCAGTGGAAAACGGGAAGGAGGGAAGGTGCAAAGGGAAAGAGACTCTCAGAGCACTGAGTTTTTGCAGGCTCTCCTCGACCCAGATAATCAGCAGAGCTCAAGCTGACAGCAGGGGATTTAAACACTTATAGGGGGAGCTCAGCTGGGTGTCTCAAGGGAAAAAGGGTTGGGAAATGCAGTTCTGTAGAAAAGACAGAGAGAGAGAAAAGAGCTGTTAAGCAGTGAGAGAGACATCTGCAGCAACGCTGTTCATTTTGGTTACTCTCTCCTCTGAGCTGGCAATGAGAATGCATGAGAAAACATCTTCAGCATCCTGATTCTCTCAAGAAGAGACAAAGGAAAGGGCCCTGGAAGGAAGCCCAAGTCAGACAGGCATCAGCAGCCCAAGCCCTGGGCTGATCTCAGCTACCAGAGATGCCACATTGCAGGAAGGGACCTCCTAAGCTCTGCAAACTGATTAAAGATGTTGCCCACAGGCCTCTGCCCCTGATTTAGTCTTCCATGGGCCAACATGCAAGGCCAGGAGGGATACAGAGAGATAAAATCCAGGGTGCAGTGCCATAGGAGGAACACTAAAACAAACCACTTGTGAAATCAGTTCATCACTAGGACGAGAAATGGTCACCATCTGATGAGAGGCCCTTCAGTGGCAGAGCTCCATAATACAAGTTATGTAAATTTTTCTAGTTAAATGATTGCTTACTTAGAGATGGGATCACTGTCCTAATTGATTAATAGGCTTACAGACATGTTCTGAGCAGATGGATAGCTCTGCAGGGTACAGAAAATACTTTCAAAACCTCTGAAGGTTGTTTACCTCCTGAAACTACACCCTGGCTGAAGGGAAATTCTATGTTCTTTTGGTAGCAGTGGCAATGGCGGCTGTTCATCCTGTTCCTGTCCTGCCCACCACCATTTATGTACTACTGAGTATTTTCTGATACCTTCTGGAATAATTTCCTTTGCAGAAAACAATGGGGTTGAAGAACAGGTTATAAATGGAGACACCAATCCTAGGATATTTTTTCAAACAA
This sequence comes from Entomyzon cyanotis, assembly GCA_024500445.1. Lineage (NCBI taxonomy): Eukaryota > Metazoa > Chordata > Aves > Passeriformes > Meliphagidae > Entomyzon > Entomyzon cyanotis. Next base: position 8,325,239 of record JAKEPQ010001000.1, read on the forward strand.
CTAACTTTTTATTCCAAAAAGACTTTGGGTTTCAGGGACCCTCAGTCTTTTAAAGCTGTGTATCACTTAAAACACATTAAAAGATTTTTAGATATTTTATTACCTCTTTAAGCATGTCTTTAAAAGTATATGCCCTTAGGAGAACACAGGTTTATATATGGCACTCAGGATCCACTCTACAAATGGATCCAGACAGAAGATTTTTCTCTCATTTCTCTGCTGTAAAAATAATACACAACTCACATATGTTCTAAAGACAACTTTGCAGAAGCACTAGACAAAGACAGTACCAGAAGAATTTACACACACACATGCACAGTTAATTTTCTGCTTGTAAAGGAAATGGATGCTTTATTACTTGTCCTTTCTCTAGGTCAAATTACTCCACAATGCTCATTAAAAGTGCCTTTTTCTACTTAGGGTGTTTTAAGGAAGCAAAACCAAAGCGCATAGTGACCACGGTCTGTTAGAGAATTACAGAAGTGTTTGGGAGCAGCAGCTGGGACTTGCAGTAAAGATCTTGAGCACACACAGGCTAGGGCATCCCAAACTCTTTGGGGGCAGGATTGGAGTCTGCAGGGGTGGGAGATTCCCCTCTGCCCCTCAGCCTGCTTTCTCTGAAGGGTGTGTGGCTCACCCTCAGGGCTTGTGGAACACCCTGTAAATGTGACCTGCAGTGCTGGTCTTTAAAGACGCATTTATAAAGTACAAATTTGCCTAAATGCTTTTGCAAACAAGCCTTCCACCTGCCCAAAGTACCATGGATCAGGTCTAGGCACTCGTCCCAGCGCCAGCTGTGACTTAGCCCAGCTACCTGTGGGGCTCAGTCACTCACTGCCACTATAAATGTGTTTTGCCTGTCACTGGGGTCAGCCGGTTTTCGTGCCACAAGAAGGGAAGTAATCCATTTAACAAAAGCAACACATTTTTATGGCTTCTGGAAACACTTCTGTTGCAAAAACAATAAGGTGAAGGAGCAGGAGGGGGCAGTCCTAAGACATTTTTCAAACAATGGGCTTTTTCTTTTGATAGGTGTTTACAGAACCCGAATCTTTCAACACTACGTATATCCCAAAATATATTAAACTTCATTGCATTGCAGCTAGTTAGGATTTATACTATCTACTTGCTTAAGTTATTTACACTGGTGCCTATTGACACAATGTGAATGCATCAGGTGCAGACTCCATTCCCCATCCCCAAAAGGCCTTGGCACTGCTCTTCCCTGCTCAGCTCCTTTTCAAGGACTGGGTTAGTTGGGGTGATAGCATGCAGATTACCTTCCTGGCTTAAGAATTATTTTATTTTATAATGATTGAGGCAATATCTCCCTTGGCCCCTGCTGTCCATCTGAGATTTCTCCTGGCTATACCCCACATGGGTGTGGCAGCATCCATAAAGGAATGAGTAAGGGATAAACTGTACTATACCAAATAATTTCAACCAGATTAAACACATATTGCCCAATCCTATGATAAAGGATTGTCACTGTTCCTCTTACCACTGGCTTTAAAACTGCACTATTTGGGGTAGGAGATTTGGAACAACACGCTCTTATTTTGGGATATAAGAGCACACACACAAGGAATTAATTCATCAGTAGTTAATCTGGAATGATGTCATGTGTAGACAACTCCCATTTCCAAGACTGTGACAAATATGGGGGAGAGGGGAGAAGAGACTGTGAAGTATCTTTAATTCCTTTTTCTCCACATCCCTGTATCCTTCAGCAGCTCTATGCAGCCCTACATACAAGTGAAAGGGAGCTGCAACACCAGCTGCTTCCCCCAGTGCCTGGTGTGCTCTGCAAAAAGGACAAACCACATTGCCTGGCAATCTGGGGACAAGCAGGAGCAGGGCTAATGTGGAGGTCTTGCGGGGGAAAGCCTGCAGTGAGTGGGGAGGTTGAAGGGCAGCCTTTGCAAGAGGCTTGCTCAGGGGCCACTTTCCACTGCTGGAGTGCTCCAGGGAGGGCTCCAGAGTAACCAAGAGCTGCCTCTGGCTCTCCAGGCGGGTGGCGGTTGGAGGCACATCCCTTGAAGCGGCCACTGAAACCAGGAATGAGCCAGTTGTTAAAGGGACGGTTTTTTCCAGTGTCTGAAGCATTCTGGGTTCATCTGCTCCTGGATAGTGGTACTTGGGGGGCTAGTTTTATTCCTCCCCTGCCCTGTGTGCTTTGGAAGAGCCCCAGGAAGAATCAAAACTGCTGGTGTGGAGGCAGCCGGCTCTATCTCTGTTTACAAGTCGAGGGGGACTTTTGTGCACGGCTACCTACCTCCCTGCAAGGGAAGGCTGCTCACACAATGGGGACCTAACAGGCTGCATCTGTTTTGTCTTAGTCTAAAGCATTCCTTTCTGGTGCTAACTGGGAACAATTTAGCTGGAATTTCCAATTGAAATAGCTTTTTGACTTCTATATTGACAATTTGAGTTCTTCTCAGGCAGGGGATCTGCCGTGTATTTTACAAACAGGCCAAACCAAATCTCGGTAATTTTAAAAGTTTTATTCAGACCAAATCTATTTCTAAAGTACTCTTCTTTCACTCAAACATGGTTTTCAATGCACTGCCATAGAGGGTACTCAGTAACAGTCCATGCTGCAGGAATTTGGATTTCAAACAACTTGAAGAGACTGAGAAGGTGGGTAAAGGAATAGTCCTGGAAAATCCTCCTTGAGAAAATTGTTTAGATGCATCTGCAGTTATTTGCAACACAGCCCACACAAAGAGCAGAACTTTTGGTTTCATTTATATAACAACCAGACTAAAGGTCCGGTACTGTGTCTAACAGGGAGTCCCATACCCTGGGAAAGTATGCAAGTAACAGGGCAGGATTTCTCCTTCCTGTAATCTTTTCCAGCACTCACTGATTGCAGCATGTCTGAGCAGAGTATCTCTATTAGCACCCCTTGGTCCTTCTCCTAAAATGTCTTAATCTCATTGCCTTTTCCAACCCATTTCACCTCACCACACCCTGCAGCAGATGCTTGTGTGCCCTATGGCATGGGCCACCACCCAAGGACCTTTCCATCCCAGATCCCAGGGACCCTCAGGGGTCTGGGATCCCTGTGGCAGGGATCTAAATGGGGTGGAGCAGAGGAAAACTCCTGAATATTGCCTATTCCTGTCATCTTGGGAGAACAACAAACACTGCAGAACATCACATCTTCTTGGAGCCTCTCTGCAGAATCAGTGAGAAAGCACTGGTCTTGGAGATGAATTGAGGCAAAATATGTGTCGAAAATTATAGACACTCACTGAACTTTGCTTATGGATGTAAGTTCAACAAACTTTAAAATTAAGGCAGCCACTAAGTGTTGGCAGATGGGTGGCTAAGAATATAAGCCAATTTGTTTGTGATTAACAAGGAATGGACACAGCAAAAGGAGGCCACAGTTGTGGGTAGGGTACAGCTGAGATGCTTCAGTCTGAGTAAAAAAAGGGATATATCAGTCTTGTAAGAATAAATATGTCCAAAAAATTGAGGTGTTTGGGGAGAGGTGACTTAGAAAAATAATACCAGCGTAGTAGAAAAGATAAAAGCTTATGCACAGGAGAGAAACAAAAGTAGAAAATTGGCTGCAGAGGCAAGGGGAGTAAAGAGAAAGGGGGAGGTGGGTCTTCCATTGATAGATTCATACAACTTTGGAAGTCCCTCATGACACAGAGCCTGCAGATGCCAATCTGGTCCTTCTCCTGGAACAGGATCTGATGGCACTCTAAAAAGTCTTTGCTTGTTCACTAAGGCTCCCTTTGTCCAGAACTTGGCAAAGCCGTTCCTCAAAACCAGAGAAACCCAATGGCTTGAAGTGCTTCCTTCCCTCTGCTCTGCAGTGCTTTTATCTTCACGTGAATATCTTTACTGATGATCTGGATGGGGGAAACTCAGCAAGTTTGAAGATGACACCCAGTTGGGTGGGAGTGTTGATCTGCTGAGGGCAGAAAGGCTCTGCAGAGGGATCTGGACAGACTGAATCAATGAGCTGAGGCCATTTGCATGAGGTTCAACAAGGCCAAGTGCTGGCTTCTGCACTTAGGACACAACAATGAAGGGCTACAGGCTGGGGACAGAGGGGCTGGAAAGTGACTCACCAGAAAAGGTCCTGGGTTGACAGTGGCTGAACATGAGCCAGGTGTGCCCAGGTGGGCAAGAAGGCCAATGGCACTTGGCCTGTATCAGCGAGAGTGTGGCCAGCAGGACCAGGGAAGGGACTCTGTACTCTGCCCTGAGTACAGACCAGGGAAGGGACTGTCCCCCTGTACTCTGCCCCGATCAGGTCACACCTGGAATCATTTGTAGTTTTGGGTCCCTCACTGCAGCAAAGACATTGAGGTGCTGAAGCATGTCCAGAGAAGGGCCATGGAGATGGTGAAGGGTCTGGAGCACAAGTTTTATGAAGAGTGGCTTAAGGGAACTGGGGGTGTTTAGCCTGGAGAAAAGCAGTCTCGGCAGGGACCTTATTGCTCTCTACAACTCCCTGAAAGGAGCTTGTAGCCAGGTAGGGGTGTAGATTGGATTTCAGGAACCATTGCCTCACTGAAAGCATTGTCAGACATTGGAATGGGCTGCCCAGGAAAGGGATGGAGTCACCACCCTGATAATGTTCAAATGGCATGTGGATGTGGCACTCAGGGACAAGGTTTAGTAGTGCTGGGTAAATGGCTGGACTTGATTGTAATGAAGGTCCTTTGCCACCTAAATGATTCTATGATTCTGTGAACCTTACATTTCTTTCCTCCCTGTTTTCAGGCTGACTTTGCTTCTCGAGGAGCATGGCTGCTGCTCTGCCACTGCCCAGTCTGTCTTCAGAGCAGATTGTTTGCAGTCAGGATCTCTGCTTAAAACCAGTGGGCCTGAAGGGTCATGTTCCCCTCAAGGCTTGCACTAGGACCTCACTCCAATGAATTCTGCAGCTGTGCCAGGGAGTCCCAGGCTCCTGCCTAATTCACTACCCACATGTGCAGGGAGAAAAAAAAGAACTACTTCCCCTTGCCAAAAAAATTAAATAAGTCATAGGCATCAATCACTCCCTAACATGCACATTTTTATTCTCAAACAGCTTCATTTAGAGTGTTTTAATATAGAACAGCCTGACAGAAACAATGCCTCCTAAATAGCTGTATGGGACTCTTTAGTCAATAGTACATACAGTAAATATTTATTATAACGTAACACTGGTTCTGTTTGTTTCTGCTTGTTTTTGCTTTTTATATTTTGCATTTGATGTGAGTGGGAGACAGGCCAAATATTGTAAATATTTATAAAGTATTCAGATTTGATATTATTTGCTCAGGTACAAATGGCTCCAGTTACTAGACTGTCACAAATGAGAAAACCACAAATACAGAGCAACACTGAATGAAAACACAGTGGAAACATGACATAACCACATCTACGGACTGCAGTAAACATTCCTCACAAGAAGGAACTAAATAAAGGTGCAAATATCTTTTTAAAGAGCTGTTTTGGCAGATATTTTAGAGACATCAACTTAGTGACAGGGGTTTTGTTCCCCACCTTCTAAGTGTCACTAAAATATCTTAAGTCTAAACTTACATGCAATTAGCTTTTGGCTATTTTGTTTTTAAAGAAAACCTTGCCCTGGAGAGTGTAGATAGATGGATGAGGTGGGGTTCTTTTTTAAGACATTCAGTCTTGCTTTGCAAAATAAACATCCCTTTAGATAAGCTGCCTGAGGAGCCTTGAATTTTTTTTTTTTGATAAGATGGATGATCCGGAGGGTCACAGACTTGCTGTCATTCCCAGTTCAGTTGTGGGGACACTAGACATGTCCTATTAGTCAACATGTTATTGTTACCTTAGTGACTTAGTCCATCTCTGATGCCTGTAAATCTTTTACCATTTCAGCTGAAGCCTCTTCAGGTTGGGGATGATCCCAAGGACCTGGAACCCAGTTCTCTTGCAGAATGGCTGTTTGGCCATGCCAGGAGGGGTCCCTCTCCAATGTCCTTGGAGCCAGCCCAGTATGGTTGCTTCCTGGCCTTCCCAGCTGCCCAGCACTGGGCTCCAAGCACGCTGACCCCAGTGAGGACAAGTCCCATGTCCCTCACTGTGCGACAGGACACTGCAGGTTCAGGTAGGCGTTTTGCCACCCCACTCTGGCTGGGGGGACTCCCACTGTTCTGGCCTTGTTTTCCTGATCCATCACAATTATTTTTGTCTACAGTTTTCATCAACCGTGATTCAGAGGGATTTTTCTTAGGCTGGTTGGTTTGAGTCATAACCAAGGATCTGAACTGCAGACAAAATTTCTGGCTGGTTTGTGTTTTATCCCGAGCAGTTTCCCCAGTGCTAGTTTGTCTTTTATACTTGCACAATCAATAATTTTTCCTCACTGATCATACTTGGTATATCATTTATTTCCCTTGAAGAACCCCTCTGGATTAAGCACGATGAAGTAAATACTGGAGACAAACACAGAAAACATCTGGAATATGTTTTTCACTCCAGCCGATTCATCATTTCAAAATGTACTGTAGGCTGAACTGGTAGCTCAAACAAGACCAGGTATTGATAATATTTTTCCACCATTTTTGTTATTATTCTTTATTATAATGAAGTTCTGTTTTTCCCCTCACTGGAAACTCTTCTCTCATTTTACAGTTTTTTGCATGGTATAGTAACGGAAATTTATTATTGGCAAGGCCTGTAGTTCAAGGTCTTTGACGTGTCTTTTTGCAAATATATCCCTTACAAGGGCCAAAAAAGAAGTTAATAAAAACATTAAAAGCACCTGTGAATAATCATTTAAATGCCACATTTAAATTAATGATAAGTAATCTACACCTTCAAAAAATCCTGACTGACATGTAGGTTTGCTCTCTCCCCTTCCAAACTATGGGCAAAGTACTCAAATAAAGTGAAATAGCACTCAGGTGCTAAACAGATTATGACTCACAGCTGGAGGCAAAGAAATTCCAACTCTATCCCAATTACACTAATTTAATTGGGTGTTAAAAAAAATCCTGGGCTCCCAACAGTAGTAGCCAAGGCAAGGTTGTAGACATCTAACAGGTAAGGGAGCCATCTCTAATTTTTTTGTTTTGTTTTAAACAGTTCTTCTGGTGCTGGTAGAAAGGCCTGTCTGGACAGGATTTTTTTCATGTGAAATTCGTTTATAACAATAATGTTTGTGGAACCAGCAGAGTAATGCCTTCACGTGGGAGGTGAATTCCCAGCTGTCTGACGCTGCTACTGCTGTAGCAGAGGCTCTGTCCTAGAAAAGAAGGGGTCAGGATATGCCCAGTTTATCCCCTCCACCCCCAGTTTTCCAATGCTGAAACCAACCCCTGGTGTGAAGAACAAGGGCTTTGTGACAGACTTTGCCACCTTTGGGCACAGGGACATTGGTGCTTTCTTTTCCTGCTCAGAAAATGAGGATGATGATGCTGGACAGGATCCCAGCACCCAAAGCAGGCCTGTACTCATCCCCAGCCCATCCCACAGAGTCTGCAGAGGGTGATGAGCCTTGTCAAAGCCCCAGAGGGCTGTGAGGACCTTTAAACCCACCCAGCATGGAGGCACTCTGTGGTGGTGTAGGCAGAACCAGCAGCACGTAACCCGGCTGGCCTGGGAAGACAGGGAGCAGAGAGCTGAAGGCAGGATGGGATCTCCTGCTGGGTGGAAGAAAAGGGAATTACTTCCTCCCTGGGAATACCCTCCTGAGGCTTTTTCCTTCCCCTTTGGTAAAGATGAAAGAAACACTGTCCACCTCCTGTGCTGAAGAGCTCCCATTCCTCCCCAGCCTTCCTCTCCTTCTCCTTCCGCTCAGCCTCCCGAAAGCAGAGCCGCTGGCGAGAGGAGTCAATAAGTAAATAGCAAATGCTGTGGAGAGGGGGACTGTGCTTTTGCTGAGCACCTGGAGTCAGGCTGCCTGAGGGATCAGTCAGGAGCCACAATAGCAGTGGTTCCCACAAGGAACCACCCCCTGGTCCAGCACCCCTCCTTGCTGAGCATCTCCCCATCAGGAGACATCACGCAGGGAGCCCCCACAAGCATCACCTGCCTTGGACTGTTTGTTTAAGGGATTTCCTCTTGAAATATAGCAAGCAAAGGTTGCTCTGGCCATGCACATAATGAGTTTGTCACCAGGGGAGTGTGCTTCTCTTTGCCTTTGGTTCCTGCAGGCTGAGGCTCCTCATCACCTGCAAGAGCATGGCTGTGCCTGTGCCTGGTAGCCGCAGTGTCCTTTTAAATAGTCTCCTCTCTGTGATCTGCACATCCAAGGGGATCCTTCTCTCACCAGCTGGAGTTGCAGCCTTGTGTTGTGACAATTTCCATTGTGCCAGGTGCTTCTCCTTCAGCTTGGGATTGGGCTGCAGTGAAAGGGAACAGCCCGAAATACATAAATTCTTTCAGAATATAAATAGCAGCAATCAAACTTTCCATATCGCTGTCTAAGGGGATTAAATAGCTTCAGGGCCAAATGTCTTTTAAAACCCTGACAATACGAATTACTTTAAAATAATAATAAAAATAATAATTTTTTTTTAAAAAAAACCAAAATGATACAGCTAATGCAGAGATTCTGCTAACAAATTATATATAAAGAAGCTGTCAGTACAGAAGCAGAATTATGGAAATGAAAGCTCATGGAAACCTCTGAATCCATCCGTGCCCGACCCGGCGGGAGCGGCAGCGGCCAGGGCTGGGGACGGAAGGTGGCAGTGCAGCATAACGAGAGCCGAGTGTGTCTGTCTGCATAAAGCACCGCACTTATCATTTGTTTATCGTTCCCGAGGTACAGGGCTAACAAGTTTAACCATATTAAAAAATACCTCTTTGGGTTTGGGTTTGTGTTTTTTGGTTGTTTTTGTTTTGTTTTTTTTTTCCTGTCTCTTTGTTGGTTTTTTTTAGTTGTGTGTTTTTTGGTGGTTTTTCTTAAATGTGCAGATCGAGCTAGAATTAAGGGGAAAGGAGGCCAATCATTTAGGAAAACAAGAGCGAGAAATACAAATAGAGATGTGGTCTGGTTTATGCATGCACACAAAACCTAAACAAACATGAAACCTTTTGTTGAGGAGAGCAGAAAATCTAAGAATTACAGCATATTGTCACAGTCACCTATCTCTATGCACACAGTATTTTTTCTGAACAACTATCATAAAAATTTGTTTTAAAAATAGGAGTAAAGATTTCCCATAGGCTACATTCATATTGACATATTCCTTTCAGATTTGTCTTTATTTCCAAACCTTATTCTACATTTCCTCCCGAATACTTTTTTACAGCATCCTTATATTTTCTTTCACAAATAAAGAGCAGTAGACATTCAGGGTAATGAAGAAAAACACTCTTGACTCTGTTTACTTCCCATTGAGAGCCAATTGAATATGTGACCCACCAGAAAGAGAATGACTTTTCATTAGTTTTCAACTTCCTAAAACTGAAATAACTCCAGTGTTCAAAAAAATCCTTACCCTTCCTCAAAAACAGAACAAATAAAGTCCTGCTTTTACTTTGTGTTTGGTTTATGGCATTCAATATTCATAAAGACAGCTTTAAAAAAAAAAATTACCCGAGGGACATTACCTTTCTAAACTTAAAAACATATATCTATTTTATAATTATTTTCCCACAATTTCCATTGTTTGATGTATGAGATATCATGAGGATAATAATTTAGGCCCTGATCCCATTAGTCTTTCCTTAGAGAAATACTATTCTTCAACATATTTTTGGGGTTTTTTTTCTGGGTCTGAGATACTTACCAGGAGCACTTAAGGGACAGGGTAGTTGGGGTCAGAGCCAGCATCCCTTGAGCACTGAGCCCACAGGAGACTCTGAGCCCAGGTGAGTGTTACAAGGTGGGTTCTGCACTTCCTGCTCAGACAAGGCTTCATCAGAGACGCTGTGGTTTCTTTTGCAGCATCTGTAGCCTGGGAAAAAGGGACAGACTCTGACTTGGGACCACTGGTGCCACTGGGGCCAAAGCTGGAGTGAACATTCCCTGCTTCCCTGACCTGCTGCAGGAGCCTCTGCAGAGTCACCCAGCAGCTGGATCCCAGTTTCTGAAAAATATGCAGCATGGCTTAGCATTAAAGATACCGTCCAGAACATTTAAAAATAAAAAGGGAAAGTATTAAACATAGCTTTGTAAGGGAAATTATAAGCTTACATAAAAATGCTTCACAGAGTGGGGGAAAAAAAAAAAAAAAGATAGGTCTTAAGTGTGGGTGTTTCTCCAAAGCTTAAAATAAGTTGATTCTGCTTTAGAAATTGCACCCTTTTGGCTGAAGATGTTATTTGTTTTAGGCTTTTTTACCCAGTTTTGTGGAAATATACAGGCTGCAGAAGGGAGGAGAAAACATCAAGAAATGTGTGTGCGGTGGAGGGGGGAAGGGAAGACTGACAATAAAATAGATCTCCTGCTAAATGCATATTCTTCTATTTATGTATTTGATAATGAGACAGAAATGCCCTTGGCACTCCGTAAACAACAGCTCCATAACCAGGAGGGAAGGGCAGAATAATGCATAGCTGCATTTCAGATCATAAACTATTTCAAGCGCTATTAACATGCCAGCCTGTTAGATTATTGGGGATTTTCATTTTTTTTAAGCTAATGTTTACCATTCTTAAGCAGTTTTGCTATCTTACCTAAATGCTGTTTTTGCAGATTTACAGAAAATCGTTACTTGTGAAGCTCCTCTCCTACAAGAAGTTCCTGAGAAGAGATAGTTGATTTAACCCTAATACCCATAAGAAAATTTTTAGCTTTGTGTCAATACAGGTAAATGTTTATATAAACAATTTTAATAATAGGCTAAATTTAGGGGTTATTCACCACGATGAGTTGGCAATGCAATCCAGAGGTTCATAACTTTCAGAAGATGAGATAGGAGAAGTTCACATTCACATTCACAATAAAAATAGATTTTTTTTTCCCTTTGCTTTTAAAGAGGCTTTTTGCATTTTCAAACAACATTCCCTCATGACAGTAAAATCTGTTTGTGTGTAATGTTTGCAGTGTCAGATGGTAAAACTATCATATGATTTAAAATTAAACAATATAATTACCATTTGGCAACCGATATTTAAAGCTGTAACAACTATTTCTTCAGATATTATTTAGACTGTATTTAAAAATACAAACTGAAACAGTCTGTATTTTTCCTGTACATTCATTTCAAAACCTTGGAGCTGGAGTGCCTCTTTCTTTTATTTTTTTCTTCCCAGAAAACCCCAAACTATTTCTGTTTAAGCAAATTTGGTTTGTGATATCTTGAATAAAAAGGTTTTTTCTACAGCTGTTCAAGAATCCTGCTGCACTGAAACCGTGCGTAGAGAGCTGCAGGAGAAGGTGGAATATCTTAGACTGGATTTTATTACTGAGTTTGTTCCTATGTTCTGATCACTGGATATGGAGATGGGAACTGGGGACAACTGGTTATCATTTGGAAAAAACATTTCTTCAGTCATCCGATTCAGGCTGCTTAACAGTTTCTAAAATTAACACCAACAACGATAAAAAACCCACTCATTTGTATTACAAGATGCATATAGGCATCTGGTTTCTTTGAATGTGGCTCATTACCAAAATTTACCCCAGCTTTATCTTGGTCCTCTGTTTATTCCATTAATTAACCAAGTCATCATTATCTGTTAGTTACAATCAATTTTTCTAGGATTATGGATATGTTGAATTTTGCATATTTATTTTTAGAAGCCCATCACATCTATGGGAGAGAGATAAGTAGGATATAGAATTTCTCCTCGTAGCTGCAATTCTTTTCGGAAGCTCAGGCTACAGAAAACAAAGGCATTATATTTCCATGAATCTACTGCAGCCAAACTAGGAATCAGAAAGGTATTTTACTTCAAAATATCTGCGTGAATTTTGAAAGTGATTTTCAACTGGATGTGTAGAAATGCCCATTCTTCTATTTTCTTGGTAAGTATTACGTTTATTTAACTCATCAGGTTTTCTTTCTCTCTCTTTAATAAAATACCCCTTTTCTCATTCATTTCCGAGCAGTTTGATCTTGTTAAAATAAAAGAACACAAACACTCCGCCGTGGCGAGAGGCAGAACTTTTCCTCCCCCTGTTTCTGGAGCCGTTTCAATCTATAAAGTGTATCAATAAGCAGAGCAAAAGCCAGCACAGAGACAGTCCCCGGCAGCAAAGGCAGCGCTCCGACCCTGCCTCGCTCCCCAGTGCGCGCGCAGGCTGCAGCCCCAGCTCAGCTCCCCAAGCTAAAACCACATTGCTTCCAATGCCTGTCTCACATGGTAATTTGGGATAGACAAACACTGCTAAAAACATCTCATTAAGGGCTGAGAGGGAAACAATTTTTATAAGGGGTACGAAAAAAGACAATAAAAGGGACATTCTTACGATTCTTCTAGATGCTTGAAGACAGAGGCATTTTTGTTTTATTTTGTTAAGCTTTTCTCCAATGTTCAGAATTTTCCAGCCCGAGCAAACAATTTTATTTCTATTTTATATTTTTACTGCCTCATTGTGCCTGTAAATGTTGACTTTCAGGGATTTCATAATAATAAAAATATCAGCCAAAGACATCAGCACTGTGGAAGTTTTGCAAATAGTGGATTAAAATCTTCTGATGCAGACATTAAAATCAAGCAAGTTAAATTATGTCAAGCAATGTCACTTGCATGCTAACTTACCTAATGGGAAAGACTTAGTGCACTCGCACTGTAAAGATCTCGGCTCAAGGACTTCTCTTTCTAACTGTAGTGAGAAATAACCAACCCTGAGCAATTTATATGACCAGTATCTGTTCTCTCTACTGATAGCCACACGTATGCCAAGGTGGCATGAAGCATTGTTATTGTAAAACACTGCAGAGGTATCAGCTTTTCAGTGAGTGTGTGAATCATAAGGCTGTCTTAGCGTGAATGCATTTAATTGTGTGAAGAGGGTATTTCCCAGCATTTGCTTAAACCTCAGAAAAACAGCTTTGCTTGTCAATTGTCACTCAAGATTGTACTGGGAACAAATGGAGCAGAAGCACAGGAGCAGAGTGTTGTTGGGAAAGGGTCTGGGGGTAGATTCAACTGTAAAACTCCAGAAAAATGCTGGGAGTGTTTTCTTGTGGTTTAATTTCTCATTTTCCAAAGTGCTCTACTCGTTTTAAGTTGTTGATCTGAGGCTGGAGGCCAAACAAGCCTTTGAGTCATGGGTGGAAAGAAAGAGTTCCTCCTGGTTAACTAACACGACATTGCAGCCTGGCTGGGTTGTGGGGCCAGAGTGCTCTGGTGGGGCAAAAAAAGGTGGACTTTTGTGTCAATGGACCCTGCTGGGCCACTATGGGGTGTCCATGGCACACAGCCCTACAAGGTGGGTGCCTACACACAGCTTTGACTGGGGGACTGTCACAGCTCACACAGCATTCAGGACCACTCACTCCTCTTCTCAGCCCCAGAACTCTCATAAGGAAAAAAAATGGTCCCCATGTCATTCCCAGCAGGACTTGTCCCTCCACAGGGACACTGTGCTGATGCGTCAGGACACAGCAAAGCCCATGCCAGAGCTCATCTTTGCTGCCCCTGATCCAGGCAAGGGCTGCGTGTTGAGCCAGGAAGAGAATCGTGTGCTCCTGCAGCCGCTGCCTCACATGCACTGAGAGAGATGCTTTTCCCCTTTTCATTACATGGGCTTCTTAATAAAAACTGAAAGAGCTTTTTTTTCTGAAAATGAACCCCAGGGGCCCAATCAGTGAAATACATTAACCTTTCAACTGTCAGCCCCCCTCCCTTGAAATTAAGCAATGCCAGCCCTTGAAACGGCTAAATTACCTTCTTATTTTTTAATTGTGTAATGATGGTCCAACAAAAAAGGAGCAACTCAGGACTAGTAAATATTCAATGAAGAAATGTATTGTAGTTCTTATAAAGGGAATACCCACAGCTTTCTTCACATGGACTTAAATCAGGCAGAAACTGGAGCGATAGGCATAAAATGAAATAACTGATGCACTATTTCTAGTGGGATTTACATCACCATTTGGTCTAATTATTCCTGATATTTCACCCATCATATTAGAAGCTTCTTCAGGGAAAGAAATAACAGTTTGTCTCCTTGAGAACAAAGAACAAAGTGTCTCTTTGCTCTCAAGAAACTCAGCTATCATTATGAAGAGAAAGAATCTGTCCATTATCAGGAAATCCCACTAGAAATCTTGAATATCTTACCAAATAATTCCTGAGCACACTAAAAATACCAGCAAATGAAAGAAGGAGAAACTATGGGACCTTGGAAAATAAATAAATAAAAGAGGCATCATGGATGCTCCACAACCCACTCATTTTTTTTCTCACAGAATTATATTAATCCAATAACCAAACTGTGCCTGGCATGTAGAGTTAATCTAAGCAAGACAGCCACCACCCCTTTATATTCCTTGTTCAGCAAGGCACACTTTCAGCTCTATCTGTGGTCCTGGATTAAGTGGTGGGAATGCATTTGCATACATTTGCACGGTGAGTAATTCACCATGAGTGATTATGTATGGGACCCACTTCCAGAATGCATGAACTTTTTGAGATTGGATTTCATGAGGACTGGATAGTAAGCCTTAGGAGGAATTCAATACAGACCTAGGACCATGCACAGCTTTCAGGAAAGTAATTTCTTAGGACATACGTAAGAGTTCTTTGTTCTGGGTCTTGTATTTAATACTGCAGTATCCAGTAAAAAAGCATTTTAAATGAGCACATGGAGCCATGGGGTTCAGGTGCACTAATTTGACAACTTCCTAAACAGGATCTTGCTGGGTCAACTTGTGAACTGGGAATATCCCCGGGTCTGAGAGAAAGAGCAAGCGTTTCCCAGCATCCTGCCGTGATCCTGCACCTCTATAGGCAGTCGCACTTTGAAAAATGAAAGAAAATAAAACCTCAGCATGCAGAGATAAGAGGGCTGAAAATATCAGCTTCGTGAAGAAAATATTTTGCCTTTTTCCTAAAATAAAGGAACTTCTCCAAGTCTTTCCAAAGGTCTTTTCCAGTCGCTAAACACAGACAAATGCTTCTCAGTCACTGCCAAAGGGGATATTGAATGTATTTGACCTTGTATGTAGATGTTGTTTAAATACATTCAGCTTTACTGCTTGTGAAAATCATTGGTCCTTGAAAATAGAGTTCTTAAGTTTAGTAGTAGTGGCACAATATATACTGGTACATGGTGCTGAACATCTGGGAAACTCTACCAGTTAATCAGGGGTGAAGTGTGCAACAGACCTCTGGTTCAGCATGTGGGAGAAGGGTTCTGCCCCACTAAGGGGTTTCATGGCAACATGCTGTATGTTATGTTATGTTATGTATGTTTTGTTATGTATGTTATGTTATGCTATGCTATGCTAAGTTATGTTATGTTATGTTATGTAGAATTAAATACTCCCTCAGATAGTTTGCACAGTTCTTGCTGAAATCAGTAACAAATCTGCTCTGAACTGTGGGAGAAAATAGCATGGAGTTTGGATGTGGACTTTGTGTGGTTACTGTGGTCCTATAAAGCATCTGTAAAGGATTGAGTATCTCAAGGAACTATCTGCCTTTGCCTTCTATTGAAAACAATTGCAAGTGGGATGCATGCCCTAAATTGTGATGTTAGTGAAAGCTGAGCATAGTCCCAGATTGCAAAATCAGGCCAGAATGATGAAAACATTTGTATATGTGCTACCCTTTTATTTTCTTTGGCATGCTCTAAGTAACCTCTGACCTTTTCTTTCCCCATGTAAAGCTGGTCTTTGTTTGAATGGAAACAGAATGTGAAAATGATGACAAAGGGATTTTTGAAACAAATACAATAGCAAAAAAACAAAGGCAAATGAACTTTCACTGAAATCTGGTACCCCATCAAACTCTTGTAAGAGTATGAAAAGAGCAAGTTTCAGGACTATGAGGTAATTTTATACAAGAAAAATGGTAAGACGAGGAATATAAGTGCACTTGTAGGGATGTAAAGGAGCCATGCCAATCTGTGCTGGGCACACACAGACCCACTGCCTGTTTTGCTCAGGAGGACATGGAGCACCCCCAGGCTAAGCTGTGTCTCTGGGAAGTGGTGTCATTGCCACCAAGAAACTCTGATTGGGTTGATAAATGCGAATGGAAATTATCAGCAGGCCAAAGGAGTTGCTATGTTAAAAAGCTGCTGTGGTTTAACCCCAGACAGCAGCTCAGCCCCATGAAACCACTTACTGCCCTCCAAGTGGGATGGGAGAGAGAAACAGAAAAGTAAGAAACTGAGGAAAAGGTAGAAAAGTGAGAAAACTTGTGGACTGAGGTAAAGAAGTTTAATAGAGAAAGCAAAAGCCACATACACAAATGAAGCATAACAAGGAATTTGCTTCCTATTTCCCGTGGTCAGGCATTTAGCCATGCTCAGGAAAGTAGGGCTCCATCATGCCTAAAGGTTGTTCGGGAGGACAAACACCATCACTCCCAGCATCCATCCCCTCTTCCTTCTTCTTTCCCCAGATTTACATGCTGAGCATGGCACCGCATGGTCTGGACTACCCCTGTGGTCAGTTGGGGTCAGCTGTCCTGGCTGTGTCCCCTCCAGCTCCTTGTCCCATTGGTGGGATGGGGTGAGGAGCAGAAAAAGCCTTGGCTCTGTGTGACAACAGTACACAGAGTAACAACAACATCTCTGTGTTATCAACACTGTTCCTGGGACAAATCCCATACCAGCTGCTGTGAAGAAAATTAATTCTTACCCAGTTAAATCCATTGTTTCCTGGGATGTCTCCAAAGCTCTGCCTGCCATACACACATCAAAAATTATAGAAACAAAATTCCTCCCAAATTAGTTAAGACAGATTTAGAAGAAGAAGAGTTGAAGTGATCACAACTGGTTTGAGGTACAGGACATCATCGCATAGGAAGGAAGGGATTAGAGGCATTTTCCTGTGGGAAATGCACAGAGGAGCACAGTATCCAGTGCTGAGTATGGAGAAGGCCATGAGATTTCCCCTGCTGGCTGCACTGCTCCATTGACCATCACAGCTCCCCAGCTGTCGAGAAGAAACTCAACACTTGCAGGCATGAGGCATCTTACCAGACCATCAAGGTGATGATTCCTCCCCTTTCCACACAAGGAAATACACTGTCGTGATTCTTCCCTTTATAGTTTCTGCACCAAAGCCAACTTCTCCTGGCTCTGTCTCCACCCTCTCTCTCTCCCTTGCACCCTCCCCTCACGGGTCTACATCTTTTTAAAGCAGAAGACACAATTACTTTGCTTTCTCATTCCTCTTCTAGAAAGATTCCCTTGACAAAAAGTGGTTTTGAAAAACACCTGGATCAACAGGATCATTTTAGCTCACACTCTTCTCTTGAGCATAAAGCGTGTTTAGACAGACTCATCATTAATATATTAGGAACTCCCTTGCTTGGTGAAACAGCTTTTTGCAGATGAGGCACGGGGCATGTTAGGGTCCTTTAAGCTGATAGCTGGGGGGTTTCTGCACTCAGTGAATGTGATCAGAGCTCACTGATGTGTGTCTGAATCACCACCAGTTTGAACAGCCCCCATGCTCTGTTTCCAATGCCTTAGGGGCTAGATGAGCCTGCCTATAGTTAATATTCCAAAATCAAGGGGTTAAAACCACCTCATCTCAGTTATTCTGATGTGGTTTTTTCCCCTGGGATGGGTTTCTGGGTGAGTTTTGCTTCTCTCATATTTAACTCATTTAAGAAATTTTACTTTCTTTCTTCCAGGACCTGTTAGAAAAAAAATCAGTGGATGATATTCCACAGATCAATGTGGACTACTGCCAAATTTCTATCTCCAAATACATTCATTGTTGCTCTCAAAAAGATTTTATACAGGAAGTGTACAGTGTCTTTTAAATGTGTTTATTGAAAATTGAATTACTGTGTGCAACACATTTACTAAGAAGTTTTAATTATGTTTGTGGAGAGAGGTCACATATGCATATCTGTGTCAGCGCTGACTCTCGCTTCCTCTGTTCTAAAAAGTATTTAAGAGTGAATTAGGAATCTATTTCTATAGTTGTATATTCAACATATTTTAAAAATCTATCACAAGTTCCAGATGCTCTGGGAAATTTTAAAAATACAGTGTTTAAAAAAAAAGTCTTCAGTGTTCAAGCCCAAGAAAGGTAGAACAAAAATAGCCAGCTGCTTGGACCCAATTACTTTTTGTGAACCATAGATTCTCAGGATTAAAGGCATTAGATGTGGAGGAGTCTTTTTTAAACTAGAGGTGCCTGTCATACTCAGAATGAGCAGTCTGTAGGTCAGCAACAAATTTTACTCCAAAATTATTGACAATCACTAAGTTAGGGGATGTGTGAATCAAGTCTTTAGAAAGCAAAGAGGAAAACATTAATGTAATGTAATATATTGATGTAATGTAATGCAATATATTAATGTAATGTAATGTAATATAGTATCTCCAGCCAAGAAAGGGAGGTGCAGTTATCAGAAGCAGACTAATTCCTTTAAGTAAGATGCTTCTGTTTCTTAGATTAAAAAGCCGGGAAAGCTTGGTAAAAACTGAAAGATTTCCTTTGGTAGGAAGTTTGTTGCTTTCTAGACAGGGTGAAGAAATCTGGGATTCAAATCAACAGTGCTAAGAGCTCCCAGTGCTTCAGGAACTAGGGATTTTGTTTTGGCATGCTGAGAATTAGACACAAAGGTTAAAGGTGTTTAATACACATGCAAAAATGCAGGCTGAATTTCCAGGAAACCTGGCTGCACTGCGGAGATTGATATCTGCAATACACTGTGGAAAGCTGAGCACTTTGGGGGGTTTTCCATCACATATCACAGAAAAACCTAGGATCTTCCTGTAGTTGGGTGAGCTCATCACAGCATGGACTGAAGAGCCACATGAGAAAGTGTCCTTTCCTTAGAGCCCTGCAATCTGACAGTGCCCTGCCTGGAAGCAAGATTGGCGTGATGCTCCAAAGTTTCCTGCAGCAGCTCCCCACTGCTGCCACTCTCATGGTGGTAAAGCATGAAGTCACAGTGGAAAACTAAACCATGTAAGACCTCATATCTCCATTGTTTGTAAAAAACAGTGTAATAAGAAATAACTTAATTTTTGGGAATGCCATCTTAACTGGTGTGGTACCACGAGCTTAAAATCCAGCTTTTCTTGAAATAGAGAGCTGACACAGTGCCACATGCACAGGTAGCCTTTTCAGAAGTACCACTAAAATAAACATGTCCCTTTGGAAGAGGGAAGTCAGAGGACATTCAAATTCAAATACAACTGTCAACATACAGATGAGTAGAAATTATTCTAAGCTGCATGGGTGCTCATGTTTACAATGCAAGAAGTTTAAGCCACAAATTTTCCCTTTGATTGCAGCCCCATTTTTGGCTACAAGATACAGGACTGCTGCTGGCAGAGGGCACACTGAAATGTTGTGCACCACTGCTCACCTCTCAAGGCTTTTCATTTGCCAGTGTCTCAATTAACCATATTTGAGAGACAACCTTTCTCAAAGGGCTGCAAACTTCCTGGTACCACAGTCCCAAGGAGTAACTACCTCTCTTTATATACAGGAGTCACAGGGCTCCCTGCAATCCCCTACAGCTGTATCCAGCAAGCTGTGACTAATTACCTCATTTTCATAGTTAATACATCTAGGGAGGAAGGAGTAGGGAAGACTTTGAAGGAGAATTCCTGATGGCTGGACTTTGATTTCTTTACTCAGAACAGAGCAGGGAGCCTGGGAGTGTGTCTACTTTGAAAATAGTTATTTTAGGGGAAAGTGGGCAGGAAGAGTTTCCTCTGACAGTCCTGTGCTACCTGGGGTGCTGGAGGTCCCAGAGGGATGTCACTGGAGCAGAGATTGCTCCTTAGCACATACCCCTATGTCCTGTAGGTTTTCCCAGTTTCACGTGCTTGACCATCCTTTTCTACTCCTGTATCACTGCAGGCAGTGGCAGAGGGACACCCAGCAGATGATGCAAACCTGAATGTAATTTTGGAACACTTGATACTATTTTATGTGTTTGCACTTACTTGTGCACCTAAGTGTCATACAATAAATACCTAGAAAGGTTCATGGAAGGAGTGATCAATTGAATTCCATCTGAGTTGTCTCTTGGTCTCTCTGTTTCCCTGGTTCCTTTGTTAGGCTTGTTGCATTTGTATACAGACAACTCAGAAACTTTCCTAGGTGACCTTTGAATCTCTGCCTTTCTTCCTTTGTTCCATTTCCTGGGTTTTTCACTTAATGTTCTCTCTGCACTTTTTTCCTTTTCTGTGGATCTTGCACTACCTGTGTCATCACTTAAGAGTTTTTTCTCTGTTGTTGAAGTATTTACTTCAGCACCCTCTTCTTGTGGTCTCTGTCCTTGCAACAATCCTGGCCTCGCCCTTCAGCCCATTTCTTTAAATGCTTCAGTTTCTCTACTGGGCTGTCTTGAGTTTTCCTTCTGTTCAAATTAATTCCATCCTACCTCTTACTGACATGTTCCAAAATAAGCCCTAAATGTCCAATAAAAGTAAAAACCTCCTATGTTAGGTCCTGCTCCAAACGTGATGAAGTCAATGGAAAGACTCCATCAGTTTCCAAAGACTGGGTCTGATTTGTGCAACTTTCTGATCCTCTCTTGTGCACATGGGCACTGTTGCTATTTATAAATCATGGATTTCACATTGCAAAATATTTGTGAATCTGCTTTCGCAGCCTTGGAGAATTATGAAAAGGAAAAAAAAAGAAAAGGGAGGGGAATCTTTTAGGATTAAAATTAAAATTTGAGCTAAAAACAGAACAGGATTGATAACCAAGAATTTAATTCTGGGTGCAAGTATTTTTGTTCTGGAAAACAGACAGGGTTTTGAAGGCTTCTGCCATTGGATATTTTTTTCCTTCAAATTTAATGGCTTAATCCATTTATTTTGCACATTCCTGACAAATTTGGAAGCATCCCTAGTGACTTCTGAAAGGTGTAAGATTTCTGCAAAAGCTGAGCACTCAACATATGCTGAATTAATGTCTTCATGCCCTAAACTAAAAGGACCCAAATCATTAATTGGTTTTCAATCGTCACACCAATGCATTTTGTTTTATAGTTCAAAATTAGTGAAGATGTAATGAAAGTGAAAAATATTCTCACGGATAAAGTTTCCAAAACAGATTCAGAAACATTTGAGAGAGCAAAAAAAGTTCAGTCTCGGGTGAAAAAGCCTCTTGACCCCTCCTTGCAGCCCAGCAGCTCTGGTTGGGTTGCCCCTTGGAGATGCTTTTATTCAGGTTCAGCACTTTGGTCTTTGCAGAAAGCAGAAGTCCAAAATCAATGAAACACAGAAGTTAGAGAACATGAAGCTCTCCTAAGATAGCCAGAGAAAACTTATTCCTGGTAACTACCCAATGGAGGCAGTGAGTTTTATCATAGTAGTGGTGAAATATTCTTAATATCAAAAAGAAAAAGAATGTGGCATCTGAATCACTGTGGAAATTTTACTTGCAAAGCAGAAGTCTAGAGAGTGAAAGGAAATGTCGTATTCTTGCAGTGTGGCCTTTCTGCCACCATCTATTCCGTTAACTACTTTGTTAGTGACACCTGTATTATCACCTGATAAGAGCTGAATCCTTCTACTTTAATGAAGGCCCTGGAATAAATTCCCATTTGGACAGAAAGGGTGTTTCACCATATGGTATCTTAACCTCCTCAAGCTCTTAGGTAAAGATTCTTCAAGACTAGGATGTGGTACACCTCACAATGCTTTTGTGTTTTGTTCTTCTAAACTGTAAAACTAAATAACAAAAAAAGGGGTTTCTATTTCTTGACAAAGAGCAGATTCCTTCTTTTATAACAATTTGAGCACATTTTAGTGTCTGATTCCAGCTGAAGTGGAAGTTGAATCAAGTCTAGGTGGTTATATTGATTTTAAGGTTTGATTAGCAAGGTACTTCAACCTGGGTTTAATTTTATGTCTGTGAACAGTCACTGGACTCAGCAGGAAAACTCATGGCCACAATCTGATGTGTGTTCATGAGCATTTTTTAAGGGCAAAGTAAAGGGCAAACACCTCAACGTGTTTTGAAACGTAGGCTCAGACACAGCAGGCAGTGTTGCTGTTACACTAAATAAGAGGCTTCCCACTGGCAGAAGTGTGAACAGGTTCACTGGAGCCACAGATATCAGGTTTATGAGATTTGCACACTTGTCCTGTTGTTATCACAAAGTAACTAAGAGTAGCTGGACAAAAAATGTAAAAAATAATTTCATCCTCCAAAATCTGTTGGCACTGCTTTCATTTCTTAAGGCTTGATTTAGAAGAAAAATATTAATTGTCCAAAAACCCTGCTTTGTCATATTTTGTTTCAGAGTTGGAAGGATGACCTTCAGAGCTTCCTTCTGACCTCCACCATTCAGTCATTCTGTTTTCTTCCTCTTAACACCTTTTCTAACTTTTAAAAGAGAGTTCTTTCTCAGGTAAACACCAGAAAAAAAATACAGAGGAAAGCGGGAGATGATAGGGAGGCTATAACTGCTACCACTGCAATGGTAGTATAAATCTGTACTAGCTGGTAGTAAGCAAAAAAAGAAAACAGAAGAAAAGCAGCTAAAAATCCCAGGTGTTTGAAATGTCCTGACAGTGAAAAAACGAAAGCAAGGTTATTTCTGTTGCATTTCACTTGAGACAGTTTGTTTGTTTGTTTGTTTGTTTGTTTGTTTTTAATAAATAAGAAAGATTAGAAATATTAAAAACCTAATTTAAAAAATGCTTTTTTTAAAGAACCCAGTTTTTGTCAGGAAAATTGTGAAGTGTGCTTTGACATGTCTAATGTCAGCATCTATGTTTTCTCTCATTTTTCTACTCAGGATCAGAAACAAAACCAAACAAAACAGAACAAATGTTAAAATCTGTAGTCTTTCTGACAACTTCTGACAGCTTGAGAGAGAAATGTGATGACCCTCCCACTACTGAATACCTCATTTTGGTAAGGAAACTTAAAACTGAACTTGGGGATCCTCATCTTGTGGACGTGGCTCAGCATCATCCCTATAGAATAATGCCTATAGACATCACACTCAGGGCTCAGCTAATAAAATGTACAGGCAACTGAGCCAATAATAGAGAAAGGAAGGAGATTGAAAGAGGGAGTGGAAGAAAGGGAAATATTTTGTTGCATCTCCCTCTCCGCCTCTCTTTGTCTGCTTTGTCCCTCTAGGTTCAGCTATGTGGGCTGTGTTGTGTGAACTTGCCTTTGATATCAATGGGGACATTAAAAAAAATTGGTGCCATGATATGGCCCCAGGAATTTAAATTAACGAGATGTTAAATACTCTGTAGTTTTATCTGTAATTAGATGACATCGATGCAACTTGATCCCAAGAGTGATTTGTAATATTCTGGATTGTCCACTTAGGGCTTGGGGCCTGATCCACAGTCTGCTGATATCTGTACCAGTCTTTCCTTTGTCATTTTTGGAAGCAAGGCTCCTTGATCAGTCACACACAGCTCTCATTTATTTTTCTATCTGTTTATCAATGTCTGTATGCAGATGTCTGATCTCTCCGTTCCACTATCTCCAAATATTTGGGTTTTACATCAGTGAATGTCCTTAGTTTGGGGGTAATTTCAATTAATTTTTAACTGCTTTTTCCTTTGTAGCTATATTTTGCCTTTTCATTCCTGGCTAATTGTCAGTTTTTGTTCAATATTTACAAGTTTTGCATTGAGTCATATTTCTTATGCTAATCCCCTTCATCTAATATGCTCACTAGAGATGGTTGAAAAAACTTGGAGATTTTTTACAGAAAAAAAATCAGTAACATTCAAAGTCCTTTCTGTCAATTTTTTACTCCAAAGCCTCCATTGTTATCATTCTTCTGCCCAGCATAAGACAGTTTCAGTCTCAGTACATCTCCTAAGATTACCCACATGACTACAAGTATTTAAACACATCCTGGTCAGTGCTGCCTGTGCCTGGCAGTGTCCTTGGCAGCACTTTGAGGGATGCACTTCCAGGAGAACCCGTGGCATGGTCTTGTCAAAAAAAATCCTGAGCTGCAGTCAAGCATGGGAACCCTCTTAGAGGGTTCATCCCTACTTGAGCTAGATCCTCTGGGGGAGATAAAAAGGAAAAAAAATCAGTTACTGCTGCTCTCATCGCCCCATGCTGAACTTCTTCACATTTCTCCAGGCTGGTATCATCTGTGCCATGGCATTGAGAGCAGAATTGATGAGGCTTGTGGGTGGGCAGAGTTCCCTGGCTGGGCATAAAGGTCCTACAGAGCACATAACAGGCATTAGAATTTTAGTATTAAGAAGCTTCAAATTATGTGAACACTCTGAGTAAATATGAAAAGAGCCAGCTAGGAGGAAGAGAGAAATAAAAGACAGGAGTGTGAGTGGTGTGCTGATGCGCCCATGGCATTGCCAGGATTTCTCCCTCTGGGAATTTTATCACACTCAGCTCAGCTTTACTTAAACATCCCAAACGAAGAACTTTGTGCAGCTTCTTTGAGGAGGCTTGTCCAGGGCTCACTGTTCTTTCCCAGCCAAACCCAGAAGCTCCTGAGGTTTCACTTTGTCTCCCTTCTGCTCCTCATCACCCCATTTCTCCACAGCAGAGTCCCTCGGGCTGGCTGGAAAGGACTCCCTGCCCTGCAGTGCATGTGGAGCAGGGCTGCCCCGTCACTTGCCCTGTCTATACATGCTTCAGTCTTTTAATCTTCCTCCTCAAGCCAGTCCTAGTGGCCCCTTCATCGTGCTCTCAGCCATCCCTGGCTGCTCCAATTTGCCTGTGGTAATGAGGTGCCCAGTGCTGAGCACCGTGCTCCAGGTCCTGCCTACACGTGCTCCTCGTGGAGGGACCACAGTCTTGCTGACACAGCCTGTCTTTTCTGTTCCCTTTTTTTTTCCCTTCAGTGATCATCATTCAAAATTAAAATAACATGGAAAGGCAAAGCAACTGAAATCAAAATCTAATGCATAATTAGATACAGCATGAGACAACAAACACGTCTTTGCTATCTGCCTCTGTATTGTAAACAATGATTACTTTACATGTTCAATGTGCCATGAAAGAAGAAAGAGCCTCTTGTGATGTTTTGTGAGAGCTTTGACTACATTTGCCCACTTTTCAAACAACAAAAAAATAAACTCACACTAACAAGGTGTATGTTTTCAGTCCTAAAATATGGGGTCACTCTCTGTTAAGGGGTCCATTCAATGATGAAATGAGATCAAAATGGTTGAGGCCACTGAAAGAAAGCAAGAAGGATTTGTCTGAAGTTCTGGTATACTGGCTATTATTTCAACCAAATAAGGATGCCTGGCTTTATTCTTCATGCTCCCTTGCCCCTTTTGAAAAACTGAAAAGAGAAAGGAAATGGCTAAGTTGTATCATGTATTACCTTGATGAGTGCTTATAACTCTTCATTCAGAGTTAATCATTAACCCAGGTTTTTGTGGTGATTGTTTTAGCTATGAAGTTTCTACATGAAATTTGTGCAGCACATCACTGTGAAAAAGAAAAAGCCAACTGCAAAAATCAAATGAAGTGATTAGGGAGGGTGGATGTGCACGTGTGTATAGATCTATATATTCCACTAGTTTTATTTTAATACACACGTGAATATTTGTATTTCTCTGTCAAAACTGCTGACCCTTAAATTGGAAGTGCTTTCTTGCTCAAAACCAGATTGCTTTGATCTATTATTTTTAATGTATTTATTCATTTATTCTGTCCAGCCTCTGATATTCCTACTTAGCCTGAGCAGTACTCTCAAATTGGGCAAAATACTGTTCTCCTAATCTCTTGTGTATTTAAAAAAATATATTTTTTGCTCATTTTGACAAACAATGAAAAGCCTGAAAACTTCTGTAAAGCAAAAGAAATTATATCACTTCAGGCTGTAGAAACCTGTTTCTGTTTTGATCATTCTCAGACATTTCATTTTAGTACTGGGATTGTTATTTTTGTATGCTAATTAACGTACATTTCAAACAATCTTGTTTTGAACTGAAAATCTGGAATTTTTTTGTTTTGAAACTTATGTTCCAACAATTAAAAAAACCTATTTAATTAAAAATGCAAAAACATAAACATTTTCCATAGAAAGCCTTGATGCCAAGAAATCAGCATTTTCTGACAAAAGGCTTGTTTTGTGGGGTTTTTTTTTAGAAAAAGCCATAGCTATCTCTAGCAATAAAAATGTGATGTGGAAAAGTGGTGATCTTTATCTATTCCTGATGTAGCATAACCTAATCTCTCACCCACTAAAACACAACCAAATTTCATGCAAGGCAAAGCTATGATTAAATGCTAGAGTATTCCAGTCTGACCATTGGAGTGCAATAAGATATATACTTGAAAAATACATTTTATATAAATATATGTGTGTGAGTGTGGGCATATGTGTTTGTTTGTATGCACCTTGTATATAAATTATCTCTCCATCCATCCATCCATCCATCCATCCATCCATCCATCCATCCACTCACACATGATCTTTACTCAAGCACAAATAATTCAACATCCTTTTGGAAGGATCTGCTCATTGTATTTGTTTAAGGGAATAATGAACTGTTGTTGACTTGTTTGTACTCCATCCATGCACGCAGATATTAATTTATTAATTAATCCTCCTCAAAAGTCTTCTTTCTCTATTAGTTGTCCTCATTTTTTGTTATTTGACAGTAATCCCACTAAACCATCACATCTTGTTTTACTGGCTCAGATCCTGAATCAAACAGCTATTTCTTAAGGGTTTTCCAGCAAGTATATTTCATCTGTGCACTCAGGTCTTGTGGTTAGATTTAGGTCTTGAATGATTATTATTCAGAAACAGCAAACTATTCAGCTTGAAACAAGAGCATGGCTTTTTTTAGGTTTATTAAAATTACATTACGAGGTTTGGATTTTTTCTAAACCCAGTACTTAGAATGGCCAGAATTGTAATGTTTTTATATAAACTGTGTTTCTGCAACCATTGACCCGGGTAATAAATAATTTATTCAGTCTTTCTTTAAATACTATTTTATTTGGTTTAAACCCAAGGTTAAGCATATATATTTGCAAGTATTGTCTTCCTCTGCCTTTATATATATATTTATATACAATAAAATATTTAAAAGGTCATTATGGTAAAGATAGATGAAAAAAATCTTGATTTTCCTCTCTGCCAGCTCATATGCTGTGGCCATTCTGGTGGCTATAGAAATCTATTTTGTGCTGTAGATTTTTTGTAGGAAACTAAAAATTGATAGGTCAATTGATTATTGCACTTATTTTGTGCATCACCTTTCACAAAGCAAACAAATGGATTTAAACAAACACAGAAATGCTCTGGGTGCAACATGCCCACTGTGAATAAAACACGAGGAGAAGTTGTAACAGCTCTAGTTTGCTTATTTCTATTAAATGTGAGGTGAAGCCACTTGCATGGGACCAGGCAGAGCAGTAGGGGACAGTGGGATGGGAGCCAGGCTTGGGCCACCCACGTCCCTGTCAGAGGCTCTCTGCTACCTGCACACCCATGGCACGGTCACTGCAAGGGCATTTTCTGCAAAAAATACCACAGCTTTTAAAAAATCCCAATTTTCTCAGAGCCCCATCCTTCTCCTGGACTGTGGGCTCTCTTCCTCCTCCTTGCACAAGCATGCAGATGCACACACACACACACGCACGCACACACACAGGCTTGCCACCCTGCCCTAACCCCTCGGCACTCTCTGCCTCCCTTCAACTACCTCTGCTATCCTCTGCCCCCATCTGAATAGCACAGTCGATTAAGAGGAATTGATGGATCAAGGGAAAATGCCCAGCAGCTATAATTTTCCCATCCCACCCCAGGCAAAATTTTTCCTATGTGAATGAAGCTGGGAAGAAAGGAGGAAAAAAAAAAAAAGGGTTTTGACAACAGCCCCCAAAGATAACTCGAAGAAGCTGGTACATCCATTTGATTAAACCGCACAGACAGCACCAGCTCCAGGGTTTTCCTAGATCTGAATCCCCTAGCACTTCCCCTCGGATTTAAAGCCCCCATCTCTCAACATCTCTTTGCACTGAGTGCAACAGCAGTGAGAAAAAGAAACAACCGAGCCAACCACCGAAACATTTTCTAACCCCTCTTGTTTCTTTCTGCCTGTGTCCCAGAAGATGCTTTTCTCCCGTGGGGCCTGGAGGTTTGGGTTGGCCCCAGCCAGGGGAGACAGAGCCCTGGGTGGGCGAGGGGACAGGGCTGCCCCCTCTCCTGCAGCCCCCAGGCAGCCCAGCTCCTGCAGTGCCGAGTGGCAGAATGGCTCTCTCCCGCTGCTTTCACATGTCACAAACAATTGCTCTCATCGCTCATCATATTGAGGTTGTCAGGGCTCTCTGACGCCGATAATTTGTGTGAGTTGATCATACTTTGGTAAATCAACAGGTCACGACCCCTGACCCGTCAGCCCGGTGGCTGGCGGAGAGCCACCTACAAATCTTCTGACAGGGACAACAGAGAGGCTGTGAACTGCTCAAGTGCTCGTGTCTATCAGCTGCCACCAGAGAAGCCAGTCCCCTCTGCCCTGCACCGCTGGAGATGTGCTTTACTGTGAGCACAACCTCCTCTGCAAATCCATCTTAATTTCTTCCCATCTGTTTGGGTATGTACGTGTGTGCCTGCACGTGAGCATTTTTTAAAAATTTCTATTTTCACTGCAGTCACTCGTAACGAACTTTAGCCTCCTCCATATGTTTTAAATAGAGGATCCCAGCATGGGAGATAAGAGGAGCACCACTCAAGGTCCTACTCCAGCACCAGTGAATTGCTTTTACCCTAGATGCATGCAATGGTTAAGTTTCCATGGCAGCTTTATGGGCTCCTTTTATAAAACTTTATTGACTCACATGTTCTCAAGTGGTGGCTCCGACTCTTTCTTTTCCTCTAGTTACAGTATGTACATTCAAGATGCCTTTGGTTCTTTGCTTCCCTGTTTTTTTAACATATAGGATTCCTGACCGAAGCCTTGAAGTGCAGACTGTGCAAGGGAGGGTAACACAGGCATCTTTCATTACCCATGGTCTTCAATAACTCAGCAGCTAAACCAGCCAGAGGAGAAGAGAGACCTATGAACTCAAGCACGAAGGATATTGTGCGGATCAGCTGGAGGGAAGTCAGGAATGAAGTGGGTTCAACTTCCAAACTGCAAAGTTGTTGAAAGTTGCATGCCCTGCAGAAAAGACAGAGACAGAACTCTGTAGCAAATGGGAGTTGCAGGCACAGCTGGCTCAAAAACTATCTCTTCTTATAGGAAAAGGCAAGGAGAGTTTCTTTTTTTAGCAGATAACCCAAACGTTGTCTTTGGCTGCTGCTTCTCAAGCATATGCACCCAGAGCTAACTCCTCTGCTTTCATGAGTGGTGTGGGTATGGCAGAGAGAGGACGGATGGTGTGAATTTGTAATTCCAATTACAAAGGCAACAGCTGGCTCTCCCTGCTTTGATTGCCAGGTGTTCATCTGATGCCACATGTTCATTTCTGGGCCTTATATAAATATGCTGAACAAATGAAAGTGCCCATATTCCCCTCTCCTGCACTTGAATTTAAATGCAGTGATGTGAAAAATAAATAGTATAAACTTCACAGTGTGGGGAACCTGCAGAAAGCCCAGCTGATTAGTCATGCAAATAAAGGAATTGAGAGGTTTCCACTGCCCTACACATTTTCCACAGGGCTTTGCTTTTCTTCCCACACTTGAGCTCTCCTGCTTCACTGTTGGCTAATCCCCTGCTATGGAGCAGGCAGAGCCCTGGCACACGATATGCTCCAGCCTTGGGCCTGGATTCCAGGTTCAGTTATCCTCCAAAATAAGCAAAAGTGGCACTGGCAAACTCCAAGTTTCCCTCTGTCATCACCAGAGATGCTGTGGGGCACAGAAGCAGGTGAGAAATGCTTTCCCACCTGAAAATGCCCATTTTGCTTTGCTACATTACACAGGTTTTTGTTAATCTCTAGAATAAATTTTGGACTAACCAGAAGCATCTGCTTTTCCATCAATTTTATAACAGCACCTAGAGATCCCCAGGTAACCTGAGGATCAGGAGTGTGAGCCATGTGAGAGAGCAGCTTGCTGCTGCCCCAAGGTACTAAGCTTTTCCCTGTGGCAGAAGGAGAAGGAGCAGAGCAAGAATGTGAAGGAAGAGAAAAATGGACAGATGGACAATGGAGAAATGGGCAATGAAATTAATCTGCTCTGCTTTGCAGCTGGTGTGATCCAGATGTGTTCATGCTCAAGAGCCACTTCACTCTGGTGAGCCCTACCAAGGTACAGGGGGAACATAAGCAGTCCTCTTGTGCAGTCTTTTGTGCTCATGGCTATGAAGAAGACCTTCCAGCCTGTGCTTTCCTAGTTACAACCATGGCAGAAAGACAGGTTATGCATAAAATTCCAATTCCTAGGTCATTGCTACACAGCTAGGTCTCCACCATTTCAAACATATCTCTATATGCATCCTGCAGACTTACTGCTGTCCCAAACATTGGCCATATTCTCCTTAAAGTGCAAATGGCTGTGTTCATACGATGTCTTAAAGAGAACATCTTAAGATGTTCTTAAGAGAACATCAGACTTAAATGGAACACACGTACCCCAAAATCTCTACATCTGTGACCCCCTCACCAGTGCTTGTGAGACTGGACAAAACTCACAGCCTCCAGGATGGGGTGATGCCCACATCTGCTGCGTCCCAACATCTGAACTTCTACTGCTTGAGCAGGAGTGCCCATCTTCATCAGAGAACAGCTACAGCAGGTCCAGCAGGATCTATCCTAGCTCAGCCCCCAAAACCAGAAGCTGGTTACAGAGAGAAACATCAGTGACATCCCAAACTGGCAGCAAGGCTCCTCTCCTCTGCTCTGGGTGGATGGGAAGTGTTCCAGAGAGCAGAACACGCTGGGGTGATGAAATGCACACTTACCATGTCACATTAAAATCCCAGCAAGAGGAAAAGCCTGACCTGCAGCCATCCGTGCAAAGATTATTTTACACGCAAAATAGCAGCTGAACACAATTGTTGTTCAGCTTGATAGAAAACAAGCAGAGGTAGGAGAAAGGCAGAGTAATCCTGCATGTTAACTGGCACAGCCACTGGAAAAACATACAGAGTGCAGACTGTCTCCTCCCAGGCAGAAATGAAGCATAATTGGCTCTGCCACACTATAACAGATGCTCAAAAATCTATTCAGAGAATAGATATATGTGGCTAGCACAGGTTCTTCCCGTGGGAACATTTTGCTATATTTCATAAAGAAGATAAAGTTTGGATGTTTTGCAAACAGTTTCTCCGGATTGAGTCAGTTCGGGCTTGGCCAATTGGGCCTAGGGGGAGGTCTCGGGCTGACCAATCTGGGGCACCTCTGTAAACTCTATATATATGGAATTCAAAACAATAAAGTGCCTTTTCTCCTCTCTTCGCTTGTCTGAGAACTTGGGTCAGTCCTCAGCTAGCCGCTCAACAGCGACAGATATATATATGTGTCTGTATAGGTGTCCACTTGTGTACAGAAAACTGTGGTTATAACCCAAAGTTCTTTCTTCTGCCTTGTGAAAACTTCAAGTTTTTGACCAAAATTATGGTTTGAGACTGAAACTATTTGTATTAAAAGCTCAGGCTTTTAAATGTTAAATTAACAAAAGCATTACATATTTGAGCTTTCCCTTTTTCTCATCTTAATTAATATGAGATACTTAGATTGAAATTTACAATTTTTTAACTGCTTGAAAAAGGACTTTTTCATCAGTATTTTTCCACTTTTTTACCAGTACATTTTCACTGTTAGTTATTGCCAATGCAAAGTGGCTGAGCAGTTGTACCAAATGAAAATGTGTAATGGTTATTTGATAGCAGAAATGAACAGAGTTATCAATAAAACAAAACCAATTTCATCCTGTGAACAGAGGAAATTGTCTCTCTGTCAAGCCAAATATTAAAACCACAACAAAATTAGATTCAAGTAGAAGAAATGCAAGATCTGAGAGAAAAAATATTCCAGTGCTAGTAATATTTAATGGAAAGATGAAGCCAAGAGAGATAAAAGAATTCTAGGAGTGATAATAGGCAGAAAACTAAGAATTGTTGCCACAGAACATGGCACTGAATAAAAAATTGGCAAATAGACATTGGAAAGATAAATGCAAAGAAATAATTTCACTGTGAAGAAGTTCTAATCCATGACTAACCTGATCACAATCACATTACACATTCATTTTAGGGTGTCATGTTGGCAGGGAGAGCCTGCAGACCTAGTGGAAATCAGATGAAAAGCAATGACAATAGCAACTTCAGCTTTCCATAGCTGTGGAAACCCATTTTCTAAATGAAGTGTAAGGGATTACCATTTGTGTTTCTCTTGGCTAAAAGGAGGTGGGTCACAGATACCAAAGGAAATTCTCTTCTCTCCCTGCCTGCCCCAATATTCACATCAATTTGAGCAGAGTGTGCTGGGGTGTACAGGAAAGGAGAGAGTGGAATTAAGATCCTCTTCTATATTGAGGACAGCAGACTCTTGTGGAATCATAGGAAATCAGAAAAGGAAAATTTTAAGCAGATTTGAGCCTGACTTATTAGGAGCTTGACTGGACCAGAACCAGCAAGTCTGCTCCAGGCTATGTGCAGAGCTCTCAGGAAGCTGGGAGAGATGTTCGTGTCACAGAGAACAAGCTGGAGCTTTTCAAAAGAAAACCTCTTACCTATTCTGTTGGGATTTTTTTTTTCCAAAAGAGAACCTTTTACTTTTTTTGATCCTTTTCCTCCTGTTTTAGTAGCTTCCACACATCTATATATTCTTGGCATGGTCTCTTTTTCCAGCTGGTAATTGTATCTGGCCGTAATTTGAGCATTTTGGGCTTCTGCCTGACTTCTGGGAGCCATCAGACCCAGCTGGTACAATGGCTTCTGAGGGAGGTGGGATCCTCTAAACTGACATTTTGCAGCAGGAACTTTCTCTTTCTCTGTCTCTCTCTCTTTCTGGGTTCAATTATAAGTTCTTAGTACCACTGCTAATATGGTAATTCCCCTTAACAAAAAATAATATATGAAACCTTAGCAATAACAACAGTGTGGAGCACCATGAGTGCCACCATCCACTGAGTGTCTCCCCTTGTACAAATCCTGGCTGAGAGACACAGGGCTGCCCCAGCCACCTCACCTTTACATTATCCATGCCTAATCCACCTGAGTCTCTTCCCGCTGCCTTGCTTAAGGTTTTGCTAAGCCAGAGCCAAAATGACCTTCCCATCACAAATCAAAGGCAGGAGCCATGGGGAATCTGGGAGGGTGAATTCCCAATGTCCTGTCTCAGTCTTTAGCCAACGCAGCCTCTCTCCTGATAAGAACAAACAGAATTTTGCTGCCCTGAAACATAGACCATAAAGTCTGTTGTGGGCAATGTTCACTGGTTTTGTGAAGATACATTTACAACTTTTTCTTGTTTGCTTAATCAAGTATGTGTGATTTTTATGCAATTTGTAGTGAGCAAGGGAAATATTCTGTTTGTATTAGCTCCTGTTAGCCTGGAGGAAAATAACCATTAATTTTTTTAAGACAAGCTATTCTGAAAAGTGGGGAATCCAATTGCAAGTGGAATGCACCAAGTGGAATTCCAGTATGAGTGAACTACGAATCCTAGTGCTGATTTTGTAGTTCATGAGAGGGAAAACCTAGAACTTTGAGGAAATGTAGTCTTTGTTATTAAGCTATACACCTAATTAAGGACAAGACATTAATAATAGTTTATTCTTTTATCAGTGATTTTCTAGAGTGTCTTGATATAACATTGTTTCATTTTTTCTGTAGTCTGGGCTGCAAATACCCAATTAGATTATACTTTCTCTCTTCACCTCTCCTTGTCTCCCTTACTGCTTTTAGGAAAGCAAGAGTTTTCTGTGTTTTATTTTTTGGTAAGATGTTACATACTGTTCTCTGCACTCCACAGTGACTTCCCAGACATCAGCCTGGGTCAGGATGAGCAAGAGAGGAGCTCCAGGACTGCACGGCTGAGATCAGTGAAGGGCCACCCTCAAAAGCAATGTGGATGAACCAGGTCATCTCAGTCTCTGTCCACCTCCTGCTTCTCCCTGACCGGTTAGAAAATAACATGGATTTCATCTCACTTTCTTCCTGTCTTCATTCCTCCTTCAAACAAAAGCAGGAGTTCTTCCTGACAGCTGATGAAACAAAACCTGCTTCATCCCAAGTGAGCTATTTTTCCCCCCTTGAAATTTCTCCTTGTATTGAGAGCTGACCTGGGAGGGTTTTTGATGTTCACCGGGTGGGCTGGGTAAACCAATTAGCAGGGGTAGGAGGAAGGACAGGCTTTGTGTGGCCACAGGTCAAGGCTGGGATTTGAGACTGAGGTTCAGTTCTCAGCCCTCTGGCAGACTTCACTCACCTTGCTGAGCACATTTATAGCCTCTCCACTTCACGCCAGTAAAGGAAGGGGATCACACTCCCCTTTCACTCCTGCTTCTTTCTCTGTTGGGGCAGAGATCATCTCTTGCTCTGCTTACATTCTCTAGCACTATAAACTGCCCCAATTTGGCTTGAGAGCTGTAAATGCTAAAATTTAGCAGATGGTTAATCACAATTA
This sequence comes from Entomyzon cyanotis, assembly GCA_024500445.1. Classification (NCBI taxonomy): domain Eukaryota; kingdom Metazoa; phylum Chordata; class Aves; order Passeriformes; family Meliphagidae; genus Entomyzon; species Entomyzon cyanotis. The sequence goes on from JAKEPQ010001000.1 coordinate 8,359,795, forward strand.
AGTGAATTAGGTGCGCAAACACTCTGATGTGTCTGTGGTCAGATTCTGGTGCCTGGGGAAGATCTTCTGCATTGATTGTTACCTGTTGCCTTTCCAGCATCACAGAACAATGAGTTGGCTGCCTGGCCCAGCAAAAAATGATACCAATTCTCACTAATTTTCCTGATCCATATTTCCTAACCACAACCCTTGACAGATGATTTAAATGCTCTATTTTCCTAGGCTTATCTGACTACTGGAGTAAAATAAGAAACCTATATTCATTGTCTTATTTTTATTCTTATAATGACAACTGCCCCACATGGTAAAGTGAACAAAGATGGAACAGCACAAATTTCCAAGTCTTCCAGAAAAGTCAGGATAACTAATACTGTATGTGATAGTCTGAAAATATTACGTGCATTTTCACTGTCACTCTGAAAAACTTCTAAAAATGCAGCCTGACAATAAAATTAGAGGCTTAGAAAGAAGCAAATTCTTCACTTCTAGGGAGATAAAGAATGTTTGCTTTGAATCCCTAACCCCTCTGAAGTTTCCCTAGCAGGTTTAATTTGATTAGCAAATACAACTTTAGACCATAATATTATTAACCTTTGACTGTTTTCAAGGAAACAGACTTTTCTTGACATATTCTGTGAGTCTTACACAAATGATGTCACCTTTATGAATCATTAGTTTCCCCACACGTAAAATGGCATAAACCAAAGAATCAGGAAGCAAAATCTTAACATACCAAATGGCACTTGGTGCCTAAATCCTGTCAATGAGCTGCTCTGCATTTGTAAGGAGCCTCTCATGAAGTATTTATACTAATGATAACAAAAGTCAAACAATGGGAAAGGTGGTCCTTCTTGCTGTAGGGACTATTCCTGGGAAGCAATGTAACTCAAAAGCTTTACAGACTGAATTAGGTGTAATCCTTACGGGATCACTAGCAGCTCATAAATAACTTTTAATGAGATTTCCAGCAAGTAAAATTGCACATGGGAGGGGAAAAACAGAGAAAGCGAGGGAAAGAGAGGGGGGAAAAAATGCAAGAGACAATCTCAATAAAAAATTAAAATGTTCATGCTATCCCCCTGTTGTTTCATATGTGTACACAAAAAGAAAGCAGGGATGGTTTCAGTAAGGCATTATTAGTATCCAAAATATTTAATTAACTGATCCAAAAAGGGAAAGACTTGCTAAAGGTCACTGCAAATTCAGTGACACTGGCCACTAATCTATTGAAACTTACAGAGCTAAATCTAAGGCATGTTCCAGAGTTAAGCAGGGAAATAAATCAAGGTTTGCAAATGTCATTTAAGTTTTCACCTGTCCCAAGATTCAAAATTATTGGCTTCACAATGAAAAGCATATGTTGCGTCCCTTGCCTAGGGAATAGTAATGAAGTGAGGCAGACACTCTCCAGTTCTGCACTACCATCTCTCCCCTCTTTATTTCCCATCGAGTAAAAATAATTACTGTATACTTGAGGGAGCATTTCTCTCAGTCTGCCGATAACTGCTGCCATGTTGGCTCTTCATGAGCTGCTCTTCTTCCTTGTGGGACTATGATTTGATTTATGAGAAAATAGTTGGCAAATTGCGATGTCCATCTTGATGGATTACATCATTTGGGCCATTTTGCTGATCATGTATGACTAACTTTTTTTTTCTAGTGCTCTTGCAATTGATCAAGTGCTGCAGCACAGCTGAGTTAAGGAAAGGAGCAGGATGGAGGGGACAAGGGGTGAGGGGAGGAAAGAGGTGACAATTGCCTGTGCTCTGTAAGAACTGGAATGGCATTCACAGAGCAGAATCCCCTCTTTTTTGGTTCAGCTGTAATCTAATTGAAGAGGAATATAAATTTTATAGACTGAAAATAATGCAATGTATATACAAAGATGGGATTAAATGCAAATGCCCCAGCCCACCACATTAAAATAAAAGGGAAAAAAAAAGAATAAACCCTGAGTATCATGTTTTATGCTGAACCCTCTATGTCTAATCCCTTTGGCACTTGAGTTATATTACCACTCATTACAGTTAACTGCTACTGTATATTATATAGGAAAGGAGGTGGATGTATGTCCTCTAGGCCAGATTTCACATCTACAGGATTACGTGATTTACAAATGCCTGCTTCAAATTTAAGGACATTCTGATCATGGTCTGTCCCTGCTTTTGAGATCTCTGCAATCCTGGGACTAATAAGTGGTCCCTGAAAGATGACCAGAAAACCAAACCCGCTGTGAGTGAGCTGATCAGACAGCCCTCCCCAGCACCAGCAGGTCAGTCAGGAAGGGTTGGCAGCTGTGGTTGCCCCAGACAGACCCAGCCAGGCACCTCTGCAGGGATTCTTGCAGAACCTGCAATGTCCTTACCAGCTGTGCATAGATCAGCAGGCACCTGGCTGGTGCCTGGCAGTGGACACTCCAGCCTGACCACCAAAGGATCTGTGTGGGAAGTAGAAAGAAAAACTTTATGCCCTTTTGGGAAGGACAGGTTTGCTTTAATGCATTTGCAGAGGTTCCCAGTAGGCTTTGATTAGTTTTCAGTTATCCCAACTATGTACATGTGTGTGAAATCAATCTACATCCTCCAGGGTTGCTTAACCTCCTCTAGAACCTAAGAGGCTGACATTGATAAGATAAAATCAGAGATCCAGAGACCTTACAGCAGTGAGAGCCACTGCAGGATGACAGGAGAAAACTGACATTATTTGAAAGAAGAAACTTTTTCACCATGAATACAATCAAACTGTGGGATGTCCAGAGAGATAGAGCTGTCTCCATCCTTGGAAGTTTTCAGGATACAACTGGATAAAGCCATGATCAACCTACTCCAACCTCCTTGCTGAAGCTTCTTTGAGCAGAAGGTTGGAGTGGAGACATGCTGACACTGTTTCCAACCTCAGTTATCCTGCAATCTTATATGGTGGCTTTACACAGCAGGGACTGTTTGAGGGCACTCTGCACAACCAGAAAAACAGGGAGTCAGAGAGATAGTGCACAGTTCCCTCATCCCAATCTCCACCTGATCCAAGACAACTGCTCCTCAGAGATGAAAGTGCTTTAATATCTGGGGGATCTTGGTAGCAAGGTGTTGACACTCAGTTTGGCCTTGCATGTTTCAGATCATTTCTACCAGTCAAAGGTTTAAGGACATTTCAGGCAGCAGTGTCCGAAGAGAAGCCAGAGCCTGAAGTTGGATGGTGCTTCATGCTCTACCAAGCAGGCTGGAGAACAGCCAGCCTCAGGAAGGGTCTTGCCTGCAGAAAGGAGGGATGGCTACTTGAAGCCAGTTATAGTCCTCTAAAAGCTCATCAGTCAAAGAGACTGCTCATTTATGTATAAAGGGTGTCAGTGGTGCTAATGACTAGGAGAAAAAACTACTAAAAAAAAAAAAAAAGAAAGTATTTGATAGATTTTGAAAGAGCTTCATATCCTGCAAAATTACCTCTCAGACCAATAGATTCATGAGTTGGAATGTATTGGCATTGCCTCTACACAACACATGTGCTTTTAAATCAGTTTATCCAACTGTTGCCTCAGTTTAAAAAGCGCTCTCTTGTCTATCTTGAAGGCATATTTATAGATTGGATTTTCCACTATGGTACCTTCCAGGTTTAGTTTTTCTTTAATTATGAACAAGCTATGAAAATAGGATCCTAGATGTTTTGCTCTTCCAGAGTCTGCTCTGGATTTCTGGTTGACTCTAGGGCAATCATTTACCTGTAGACTTCAATAGACAGTAGATAAAACTGTCTTTGTCATGTCTAGCTGTCCTTCTGAGGATGTACCTATAGAACATACCTGTTATTCAATATTTCCAGCAGACTGGGCTTGCCAAGAGGGGCTGGAAAAAAAATCTGTTTTATAACTGGGGAATAAAAACTATGTTCAGGAGAATTAAAAATGAGTATTTTTCTATGTCTTAGTATTTCTGTTTTCAATATGTCAATAGTGTTTTTTTCTAAATTGTTTTTTGTTTCTGTTTTGACTAGGTGACCTAATTATTTTATGGGCATACACAATGGGTTTGGTTTGGGTTGGAGATTTTTTTGGGGGGATTGTTTTGTTTGGGTTTTTTTAACCTGGTTTTCATATTTTGCTGCAAGGGGCAATACATAAAAATTTACAAGGTTTAAGTTTTCTTTACGTTTCCTAAATGCATGGATCTGCTTTTCTCATTAGCTAACTGTTGCTCACTGATGAACTCTCTGCACTTTTAATTCATGGTAAAACACTTTCTGCACATTTCAGTGTTTCCCTGTTTTATTGAATGGTCACAGCCTTTTACCAAGGCTGATTTTTATCTGTTGCTGCACTTCTTCAGCCAACTTTATCATGTTGAAATTATAATTTTTAAAGGAATTTCCTTTCTCCCCCTTCTCTCTCCTAGCTGTAATCTAAAGTGCTTAACTTTATTGCTATCTGAATCCTGCCAAAAGCACACTTTTATGGTACCAGTTATCCAGAATGTCCTGTAGAATTGTGGGACACAGAGAGAACAGAGTGTTTCATATAAACTGCTTTCCCATTAACTATAACAATAATCATCCTGAAATATAGTGTTTCATCTGAAGATATCTCACTCCCTCAAAAAGCCTCCAAGTTGGTAAATTAAACCTGAGAATCTCCTGGCTAGTGGGAATGAGCAGGTTGGCTTAGGCTAGCCCTGAGGTCGCCCTGACATATTTATGAAAAAATATGGGAAAAGGGCTGGAAAGGATGAGCTTTCACTCCCACCACTGCTGCAACAGTGAAAAGATTCAAAGTGTTTATTGGCAGCTCATGGCAGCACCATGGCACTGGCCTTGGACACAGCTTCCAGAGAGAGCCAATGGCCCAAAACCAATAACGTCTCAGAAAAAGGACAAAGGACATCATTATTAAATCTGTTTTAACTCCACTGGCTCTGGAGCTCACTGAGACACCTGAGGCTACCAGCTTGTGGCTACCAAGGAACCAGCTCGGGGATGGGAAATGCAGCAGCTCTGACACCACCAGCCTTTCCTGGTTCTGCATCTGTGGAACACTGGGGACTTCTCCATGATTTCTCTAATTGCTGCTGAGTCTCTTGCTGTTCACAGCCCAAGATAAGGATGAAAATGTTGGGTCAGAATGGTGGGACACAGACATCCTTCTTGGTTAGAGAGGAACACTCTTGACATGGAAAATCCATCTTGAAAATCCAAGACCATGGAGGAAGAGCAGGCCTTACTCTCTCCATCCTGTGGACTACTCGCTGGTCCATCAGCCACCCCAGCTGGTCAGGCAGGACATCCACATGCTCTGCAGGTTTCTGGCCATGCTGGGTCCCTCCAGAAGTGCCTCCTGGAGCAGCCCAGCTCAGCTGACAGGAGCACAGGTCAACCAGCCTGAACCCAGCCCAGAAATCATCTGTCCAATCCTCCCATCCCTCACCCTGTGGGAGACACTGCAAGGACTCCTCTTACCTGCTTCATCCCAAGGGCTGCCTTCTTTCCCAAAAGCCCAAACTGGAAGTCAGACTATCTGGACTGGAACCAGACATCTGTCAAGTCCAAGAGCAGAGTCTTTGCCCAAGGTGAATTTTAACTTCTGTGGATTTTTCTTCCTTAAACATGGGGTACAAGATCTCAATGTAAATACTTCAGGAAAAAAACAAACAAACCAACCAACCAAACAACAAAAAAATAACAAACAAATAAACAAAAAACCCAAACACTCAAAACCATGCAAGTCGACATTGCCTGCACAAAGAAGAGAATCCCAGCCTGCAAGACATGAAGGACAGCAGGATTTACCAAAACTCCTGAGCAATTATCTTGGTTTTCAGAAGTACTCTGCCTCTGGGCAGTCCCTATGAAGCCTGTGTAGGTTTTTCATCTGTTTGCATCAGCAGTAATTTTTCTCCAGATTTCTCATCTTTCTTTAAAATGTCTTATTACTTTCTCAAGCCTACAGATTGTGCTGGAGATATTCCCAGGTAAGCAGTGTTCTCCTATGCATTCCAAGACTCACACCTAGGATCACTCTGGCCACAGCACCTCTTGTTTTTCTCCTTGTTGTCATGTGTCCTGCATCCCTCTGTCTGTATTAGACCCTGTTGCTTGCACCATTGAAATACTTTCTGGGGGCCAGTGGTTTTTAGGAGCACTCAGGGCAGAAGCCATCCTTGATCTGGACAGGATTTTGCCTCTGAGGCAGATCCTGTCATGCACGTGCCTCTTAAATGCCAATCCAGACACACCATAATGACACTTCATTCCTGGGTATCACTTTTCCCCAGCAGACACCTAAGCCCTGTACAAACAAAAACACAAGCACAAGCAGAGCAAAAACACCCTCATGGGACATGCATGTGAACAAGGGCAGGAATCAATAAGGAGAAATCATTTCCATGCCAATACAAGGCCTGGGAAGGAGGGCACCCAGGGATGCTATGGCTTGCTCGTTCCCAGCCCACCCTCCCACCTCTGTGCACTCTTTGTTCCTCCCAGAGATGGTCTGCACTGCTGTCTGATTGCCAGCACAGGGGGTCCCATGATGCAGGAGTCTGCAAGATCACAGTGCTGCTCCTAGGAGGCAGCAGGGATGGCGTCTGATTTTCCATGGAGAAAATTCAAAGCGGAGGGAGAGGAGGAGGGATAAAATGACCCCGCGGTTCTCATATTGTAATGGTTATTTATTTTGTTTAGAGAGCACACATCTCAGTGCATCTGGTTAAAAAAGAAACTTCCTTAATTATGCATAGGGTTTTGACTCCCAAAAGATATGTTATGTAAAAAAGAAAAAAGAAAAAAGAAACCCAAGAAACAATCTACTGTTTGTTTGGATGCTCGATACATTCAATTGCAAAAGAACTGTTCCTCTCCAAGCCATCATTACCTATGTCTGTGCATTTTTATTTGAGCCTCAGCTTACTGTGGAAGCCTTCTGCTTTGATTCTCAGCCTCTGTACCTTTCCTTCTCAGACTATAGTTTTCAGGGGGGCTGCAGTGCAGAGAAAATCAAGTGCTACACAGAAACTGACTGATTTCCCCAGGAATTTTTATGTGGAATCAATCTATGATTCAGAAAAAAGCAGAATAAATCAAATCAAGTAACACTCGCACTAAGCATATTGATGAGGGCATGGATCAAGCAGGACAGACATCCAGTTATGTAAATGATAACGTGGAGAACACAGCTTTGTTAAAACAACTCAGGATGGCTCCCAGGGGCAGGCCTTAAGTCAGAGTAACCCAGGATTTCCTCTTTGAATAAAGGTACATCAGTGTAAATGAGAGCAGATCCATGTACTACAAACCCAGCATGTTTTCCCCATTGGTAGGAGAAGTGACAGCAAAAGCAACAAGGACTCTTCAAGTTTCTCCTGGTTTTGGTGAATTTTTCATTAATGTCAGTGGGGCCCACAGTGGCTGAAGCTGCAATCCCAAAGTCACTGGTGGGTTGAATCATTTTGGCAAGAGGCAGCTGCAGCCACATGTGGCCTCCTAACCCACAAAAAGCAATGAGCACCAGAAGGATTGTGGGGAGGCTCTGCTTCCCTGTGGCCAAGAGAGGTTCAAACTCCCTGTAAATCCATCACTTGCTGTGGTGGAAAGGCAGAAACAGAGCTGCACATCACCTTTTCTTTGCCGTGCACTGGAACAGGTTGCCCAAGGAGGTTGTGGAGTCTTCCTCACTGGAGATACTCAAGAACAACCTGGTCACAATCCTGTGCCATGTGCTCAAGGATGACCCTGCTTGAACAGGAGATAGGATGAGACCCCCTGTTATCCCTTCCAACCTGACCCATTCTGTGATCCAGTGACTGGCCAGGAAAACCTGCTGGCAATCAACACTTTTTTGGGAGGCCAGAGACAGTCCTGCCCTAGAACTTGCTTCCCCAACACAACCTGAGTGTTTATTCCCCATGTGGCAGCACCTTATATCTGGCTTTCCACCATGGGATCTGTGGTGCTTTTTAATTTTCAGATTCTAACTTATCAGGAGTATGGATCATATCACATTTAAAGAACTGGAGCCACGCTCCCAACTTCATTGGCCAATGGCTTTATAAACCATTGAGTTAAATCCTCTTGGCGCAACAGTAAATTCCATTTTTCCTGGCTGCTTTTACAAAATTATTCAGATATATTATTCCTTCTGAGGTTTTTTCCCCACCAGAGATACTTAGAAAATAAGAAACAAGCCAAACCAACACACCTGAAAAATCTTTGGCAATTGTACTTATCCTTTATTTGTTTCAAAATAAGTTATTTTTGTAATATTTGCCTGGTTATGTTATCAAGCAAGTGAAGTCTGTGTTTGAAGCAAAGATGATATTTGCAGAAACAAGGAATAGTTTCTCATCCGTTAAAATGAAGAGGGAATGAATCAAAATAAAAATGGTTTTGATTATAAAATGAGGGCTTACAGTGAGCAAGCTGTATGTGGTTTTTGGCAACACTGTTTGAGTGAGTAAGAATTGGAGCCAAGCCTGCAAGATGAGTAGGTCTGAAGATAATGTAGACTGTAAAGAAATATTTCTGTTCCCTGCTTCAAATTCCATATGTTGGTTAACTTATTTGCACCTCTGAACAGCTCAGAATTTAACATTCTCTCTTAATTGTTTCTGAGCTGGTTTTTGTGGGTTTATGGGCTAATTTGCAGTGTCAATATCAGCAGTTCTGGTTTGGAGCATGTAAAGGCATCTAAACAAAGGGATTTTTAGTCTGCAACAACATATGGGTTTGGTATGTGAGGACTAGTGCAATACTGGAAATCCAGCACAGAATATTACAGGTCATTGTGTGAGGAAAATGCCTCTTTCCTGCCACTATTTTTAAGTTTGAAAAGCATTTAAAAACCTCAGAGACATTAAAGTATGTTTTATTTGAAAAAGTGGGAACAGACAGAAAAACACTAGTCCATTAGATGGCATAAGTGTAACAATGGAAATTCAGGGAAATAAATTAGAAAATAATCTTTTGTCTTGAGACTTTACTATTGCCCACAGCTTGTGGTTTCAAAAGTGAAGGGGGGGGAGGGAAGGAGGAAGAGAGAGAAAAAAAAAGACAATAATAATTTTCCAACATTTTAAAATTAAAATCTAAAGGCAGACTAACTCAAAATTCCAGCTGGAAACAACATTTGTCATTATGAATATTTGGTTGTTACTCATGGATATGTATTAATAAAATATCCTGATTTCAGCCAACGCCCCTAGTACAACATTAGAAGTGTTTAAAGGTCAGATCTGGATTCATATTGCAGCAAATGAACCTTATCTCTGCACTGTGCCAAAAAAAAAGCCACCTGAGTCTGAACAACCCTGAACTTTAAGCTGCTTAAAACCTTTAGCCAGGCATGACTCTGGTGAAGTTTAGTCATTTTGAACTGTACGCTTTCATCATTTGTAGAGCCTACAGCATTAACCCTTTTGCTTGCTTGATCTTTAAATGGGTGAAGAAAGAACAATACTCTCAAGTAACTATTCCATGTCTGGAAGAATAGGAGATCGTGGATTTGGTCATAGGTCTTGCTGTCTTGTGAATAAAAATAATCTACATTAAACCGAAAAGAAAATTACCCATTAGGATTATGTAAAAAAGCATTACATCTCCTTAAGCATCAAGTTACCAAGATACTTTTTTGCAAAAGAAAAAAAGGTCAGTTACAACTATTAAACATGTATATTGTTTTATACTAAGCCCTTCCAATGGCCTCTCTGAGGGACTGTTTAGTTTGTATTACACTCTAATAAACTCCAGGTGTGGAGGACAAACTGAATAATAAGAACCCGATGGACCAGACTAGTTAAAAATAATGTGGTACATTCCTAGTTCTCTGCATTTAATTTATTGTTAATCATTGTTATTACTTACATTTATTGGGTAGTTTTTCTAGATTTATTAGGCACTACATTTAACAGTGTTATCACTTGTAACTGACTATCAGTGGAATAGAAAACATATTTTCTTAAAGAGTCTTACCCTAATTAGTAAGTTGTTTCCCTATTGACATAAAACAGACCCTAGGAGAGTCAAGTTGGCTGACTTTTTTTTTAAAGTCAGAATAAAAGTTCAGCTAGGAAACCTGTTTTCAAGACCACCTGTCAGAGCAGACAAGGAAGTATCCCTGTACCCTATACATAGCTCTGGTGGCTGAAATACTTGGCTGAGAGTTAGCAAGTCAAGAACTTGAAGGTTTTTAGCTTCAAGGCTGAGCTAATCAATGGATTCTGTTCCTGACCAGTGTGATATATTGGGGAGAGCCACTGAAAAGACAAACAAAAGCCAGTTTGAGCAGCTTACTCAGCAATCCCATAGTGTACAGCCAAGCCAGTGGGGCACATGCCAGGGTGGGTGATGCTCCAGGGGTGGAAGATGACGCCAAAGGCAGGCCATGGTAGGACTCCCAGAGAGCATTGGAGAGCAGGCAGGGCTGGCAGCAGCTGCTTCACTCCTGAAAGCCACTGGGGAGCAGAGCCCCTTGCAGGTCACCTGCGACAGCCTCGGGGTGGGAGCCTGGCAAGCCCTGCATGGAGATCAAGCCCTGCATGGAGATTGAGCCCTGCATGAAGATCAAACCCTGCATGGAAATCCATCCCTGCAGCTGGCCCGCCCCTGTGGCTGTCCACCTGCCCCACCCAAACCTTGAGCAGCAGAGCTAGCTGGCTGCCAGCTGACTGTTGGCATCACCTCATTAAAATAAAAGGGCATGACAAACACATGTGTCGCTGTTGAGCCGCTAGCAGAGAAAAAACCCAGGTTCTCAGTGAGGCAAGAAAAAAGGTGCATTTATTATTTTGATTTCCATATATATAGACTTTTCAGAGGCCACCCAGATTGGTCAGCCAGAAACCTCCCCCTAGGCCTAGTCGGTCAGGCCTGAACTGTCCAAATCTCGAGACACTGCTTGCAAAACATCCAAACTTTATCTTTGTTTATGAAACACAGCAGAATGTTCTCACGAGAAAGACCTGTGCTAGCCACACACATGTAGCTCTGTGGTTATCTGCCTGGATGGACAACTCAAAACTGCTCCTTTGGTGGTAAGATTGTTATTCACCACTCATGGTAAAAGCAGTAACCTCCTTCCAAATGCCCAGGGCTTCTCTTGAAAACAGGGGATGCAGTCTGAGCTCACCTGTGTTCTAATCAGGAGGCCACATTCAGTTAAGAGCAAGCTGATATTCTTAAGTGCCTTCTGTTTGGAGACCTTGAAGGGTTTTTCACACAGCACAGGTCAGTTAGGAAGCTCAGCAGAAGAGACACTTTGACTTGATCTGTGTTGAAGGTGAAGGCAAAGCCTGGAGGAAACTCGAAGCTCCCAAGCTCTGCATTCAGCTGCTGCAGCCAGAGGTAAAGGATTGATTTTAGAGCTTTACCCCACTGTAGGCACCATTATATTTTAGCAGTGCTTTGGGCACTCACCCACACCATGGGTTCCTGGCCATAACACCCTAGGGGAGCCTCCTGGTGACAATCATGGCTTTGCTTCCCATCCATGAGGCCCATCCAAAACACCAAAACCCTCAAGAACCAGGGTGGGAGTGAGGATAGGAAGGTAGCCTGAGTTTCTTTGGACATCTATGCAGCTGCTCTTGCAAGCCATGAGCTCAGCTTCAGGTCTCTGGTGACTGTGGTATCAAAGGCTGAAACCTCCCCAGTGGCTTCTCTTCCTGTGGAACCAAATATAAATCAGTGCTGGAGGAAGTGCTGCTTGCAGAGAGAGAGATGGAGAGGGAGAGAGGGGAAGCAAGAGCCAACAGATGATTTGCTGCTCTGCTCATCCTAAATCCTCAGTATTTAACTCACAGGAAAGCAGCAGGAAATTTTACTAGTTTGCAGGAAAAGGGGATGAACAATAGTAGGTCAGATGAATCCTGATGACAGCTCCTCTATACTGCTAAAGTGGGAAAGTAGGGATCATCAGAGCAGTTCCTCCACTAAAAGTGCTTAAGTCATTGCTGCTGGAGACACCAAATCTAAGGGGAGCCATTCTCAGGTCTGCAGGGAGCAGGTGGGCCCTTCATTTTATGCTGGCTGCTGACGTTAGGTTTTTTCCCTTCTCTCTGCCCCAGATTTGGTGGTTTTATGGAGGTGCATGTTTGCAGAGATACAAATTGCTCCAAGGATTATTTTAAAGGAGTGCTTTTGTTATTGGTCATATTACACGTTTGAAAATATGTATTGCTTTTTCCACTGGTGATATCTTAGTGCTCCATCATGCTCCATCATCATCACTTGTGTTTTCTACAAGTTTCCCTGATTAAAAAAATTCCTCACCAGGAAGACTGCTTTGTGTACAGTCCCTGTTCAAAGCAGACCTCTGATCTGTCATTGTGCAATCTGGTCTGAGATCCACATACTGGAAATGGGTATCCAAACGTCCCATTCAGGCTGTGGGTACACTTATAGCAGGGAAGGAATCCAAAGAATTGCATCACTTTGCATGTGCCAGTAAAATTATATCTCAGGCAGGGAGAGTGCAGCTTAGTTCATAAAATAATAATAATAATAATAATATTTCACACGTGTATAGTTCTACACCTCCATTAAAGCTGTCCAGGTAGACTTTGCTCTGAAAAAGCCCTTTCTTCTTCCTTCCTATTCCTTCCTTGCATTTTGTAATATGTTGTTAGTTTGGGGCAAAATCTCTGTATTTTAATCCAAAAAAAGCAACAGGTCTTTCTAACCCCCCTCACAGAGAGGGGCATGATACACTGTGGGGGTGATAAGGAAGCAATGGGATATCTGCAGTAGTGGAACACCAAAACCTCCTCCTGATTTGGTGAACATGGAGGGGGCAGAAAAGTGCATTTTCCTGTATGACAGGAGATGCTCAGGGGCAGAATATGGGGGAAGTTGGATTCCTTCCTGTGGAGTTCCAGCCCTGAGGAAGAGCCACCCCGGCAGAAGGGACCTCGAAGGAGGGGAGCCCCTCAGGAGGTTGTCCCCAGTCAGGGAGTCAGTGGGACACACACAAACACAGATGTGCTGGTTTCAGCAGTGGGGTAGGAATCAGTGGTGTAACTGAGGGTTGTCATCCCATCATTTGGTGTGAAATTATTCCCAGATGTTGGAGGGTAACCTCCTAAATATACCAAAATGTACTCTCCCAAAACAGAAGAAGAAAACAAAATAAATGGGATTCCAACCAGTCAGCAAGCAGTCTTCTGCCTCTCCAGTGGTCTGCAAAACTGACCTCTTTAAAACCCTAATGGGACCTCCTGAGCTGAGTACCTGAAGAGGCAGGAATAGAAGAAATCCTAAGTTTACTCTTATTCACTCTCAGATAGGGAGACAGACATGAGAATTCAGCCTAATGTGAATAACTTTACCCATTCCTGATATTTCCCATCATCTACAAAAGCAGTTTCTTTTGCTGGTTGTTGTTTTGTATATTTTTCCAAACAATACCCTTTAGCAACAAGACCTCCCTTTTTTTTTATGCATTTCCAGAGGGACTTGAGTCCAGATCACACACACACAAGGCAAGTTTCCAGCATTCTTATTCCTCCACTGGAAGAAATAACCAGAGCCAGCATCTCTGAACCATTTCCCAAACAGTTCTGTTCTTCTGACTTCAGTGACAGCAATGCACTGTTTCTAATCCATTACAGGAATTTATCACAGTACGTGTCAATTTGTTTCTCTTCTTGCCTCTTCTCACTTTAAAATGACATCAGGAAAGAAACTTTACAGCAGGGCTGCTTCAATCCAAGTTTTAGTGACTGAGCACTTAACTGGATCCTAACTGTGCACATTAAGTTTTAAAGGCATATACTAAACAGATCAGGTTTTACTGTAGTCTAGAATTTCCTTTGTTTCCTTTTTGGTGGTGATCTGTGTTACAGTTTGCAATACTAGCAAAGAAGCATCTGGGTTTCGTATTTCTTTTCTGGTTTTTTTTTTTTTTCCTTTTTTCATTTTTATTTTCTTTTTTTTTTAAGCAGCTTGTCCTAAATAGATACTTTAGAGCATTGTAATAGGGAGCATCCATGCTGTAATACAATAGGATGATCCCATTTGGCAATGGTCCTAATCTGACACAGGAAAGACAAATCTATTACTGAAGAAATCTAAAATGCACACCTGTATGCTTGTTGGATCAAATCTTTCTCTGACAAGTTACTACCTTCTTTATGTGCTGGAGTAAGGATTAAAAAAAAAAAAAAATCTCTGTTCTGAGTATATTTTCTCTGCCTGAATTGTCAGTAGTTAAAAAATCCCATCAATGAAAGAAAACACTGGGGAAAACTGCATCATTGCAAGATCCTGAAGGGCCCAATCCTACATCACTTATTTTTATGAGTCATTGTGTGAACTGAAGCTGAAAGGATAAATCAAATGTGTGAGGATTAGTGCATGAGTAAAGAGTTCAGGATCAGGACCCTAACTCTCAGCCTCATAAATTTCCTACTGGAGATGATTCAATGTTACTCATTCAGCTTTTAAAGAGGGAGCTGGGAGGCAGTTGTGTCCTTTTTCTTTTTAATTAGATTTCATTTATTTAGATTGGTATGGAGATGGTCAACCACAATAGGGGACCAAAAGCAGAGAGCAGGACAATTCCTAGAAGCCTGTAACAATCAGCATGGGATCATGTTAAGTGCTGGGCACTTCATTTCCATGACACATAGTTTGATTTCCTCAGAGGCTAAATAAAAATGGACATGACTGAAGTTTATGGCGGGAGATATCTCAGTTCAAATGGGAACATTAAGACATCCCCAAACCAACAGCCATAAAGGGCCAAAGAATGAAGGAGAAAAAGAGATCCAGCTTCAAATGCATTCCCCAGAGTAATTAGTGGAGAAACTGGGGAGTGGGGGGCAGAACTGGGGGTGGCCTTTGAATGGGATGAAAACCATGAGCATTACAAAAAGAAAAGGAGAAAAGGGGGGCTGTGGGCAAACAGGATGGAGGAAGAGAGCATGAGTGGCAGATGTCACGGATTTCATTCCCTCGCCTTAACTTACTGTTTGAAAAAACTCCTCATGTGTGACCTGAAAAGAGAGAGAAACAAAATGAAAACAGGCATCAACAAAGCACTCGCTGTACGATTTCAAAAAAATGTAAATTAATGACTGGCAGTAAGAATCTCCAAAGGAAACAACATCCCAGTTTAAGCATTGCCATCAACAAAAGCTCAACAGCATATGGTAATGTTAACTTTAATATGAAAAGATAATAACAATCTTTAAAAAGTGACTTGAGAAGAAACCTTGCTAGGTGCTCATCCTTTTCAACTTGCCTAAAAAGAAAAGATGTTGGAAGGTTTTATGTTTTTCTTTTTTTCCCCCTCTTTCCCTAAACTGTTCACATTATATAGTTAAATGAGGTTGAGATTAGTACAAATTTTAAATAAAAGTGCCTAGGATCTCTGACTAACAAGGCAGAAAACCAGATTTGTAACGGATAATTACATCTAAACTTATTTAAATGTAGGTCTATTGATTGAAGTAAGTTCTTCAGAGCAGATTCAAGGTAACACTTCCTCCCCTACCCCTTTTCTAAAAGTGTTGTTGTTGTTTTTGTTGTATGGCTGAAAAATGAGCATCCTCTCATGGCCCATCCTGTGCATCTCCAGCTGTTGGCTGCAGCCTTGCTCAGCACCATTCCCCAAGGCCTCACCCCTCCTTCAGAGCCACACATTAGTGATTGCATCTGTGATATGTTAAGCACACATGCACATTGCATGCTAAAATGTTTTTTGCTCGTGCCATTGCTTTGTGGGTTTATGCAAATTTCTGCCTTTTTCAGGAACAACCTTCGTCTTTTGTCTTTGAAAATCTCTCCTCTGCCCAGTGCTGTAATCAAACAGAAGGAAATTACTTTATTCAGGTCACCTTATGAAGGCCTGAGAATGCTGTTTACTCACATGAAAGATGTAACTTCAGTTTGGAATTATATGAAAATGGGCAATTGATATAATTATGGTACCCAGAAGCTGAGGCAGCCTCACACATCACTTCTGACCCCCAAAGAATATCACTTTCTTAACATGCCTACAATGGGTCAAAGTGGCTAATTTTAGAAAGGTGAATACTTAAACCAACAACACCTCCATGCAAATGTGCATTACAGTGATGTTTTAACCCATGATCCCACAGTGAGGGCTTGGAGATATCACTTTGCAATAAAGAGGTATTTCATGGTCAATTGGCTTTATCCAAAAATAATAGGAAAAGAAGCTTGCAGGGGGAAAACCAACCTAGTTTGGCACAAAATGCTAGCACTACTGGATGTGAGTAGAGAAGAGTTTAAAAGACTCTTGTGCGCTTAGCTGTGTGCTGAAAGAATCACACACAAACAACAGCCACCACATGAATGCATCCATTATATCCTTTATTGAAGATCACAACAATAGTAGCACTTCATTGAAGAAAAGATGATTCCTCTATTATAGACAGGCCCCTCAGATCGCCTAGCTCAGCATACAACTGCAAGATGTACAGTTCTCTCTGCATTTTCATGTCATTGCCAAAACACACAAAGTAGATTCTCAAATGCCTGGGGCTAAATTACAGCCCCTACGAACCGCGCTGGAAGTTTGAGAGCCCAGAAAAAGTTCTGAAGGTTTTCTCTCTCTCTCTTCATGAGAGAAGCCAAAGCTCGTGGGTACAGTGTTTGTCATGTGAAACAAGGCTATTTTATATCATTTGGGGTTGTTTTATTAATGGTGCTGAAAAATTGTTCACTTCGTTTCACTTTTGTCTCCTTTTGAACGTAGCGGGATGAAGGTAGAGTGTTTTTAACACATCCAAGATAAGAAAGGAATAGACCCTTTTGTCTCTAGAGCTGTATGCCATCACTATTAAAAATCTTTCATCTCGTCTCAGACAACAAGCAGAGAGCATGACAAAAAATAGAAGAGTCAACAGTAAAAAGTGTGTGGCAGGGGGTGTAGGCTGACAGGTAGAGAAAGGCACCTCTTTGCCTTGAGTTTCATCCTGGAAGAGTTGGCCAGGGCAAAATCTGTTCTTCTTGGGCATTTCTTCTCATGTTTCATATGGGACAAACATCAGAAGCCCACTTGCAAAGGTCACCCATGAGCAGGAGAGGAGAGCTGTCCTGCAGGAGGAGGGGATAATTCAGCTGATGGAGGGATCTTGTGCTGCCCTGACATCATCACTGTCCTATAAAACTGGAGCTCCTGGGGTCCAGTGGGATATTGTCAACATCAGGGGTGAAGGAGAGCCAAGCAGGGACACTGTGGGCCTGGGAGGGACATCAGGGGCCAAGAAGGGAACATCACAAGGGGTGCTGCAGTTGGTGACTGCAAAGGAAAGCTCCGGGGCAGTCACGACTGCAGCACGGCCTGGCCACCTGCTTGTCACCGGATGGCTTTGCCCCCTGACAGCTGGCATGTGCCATCAGTCACCACCTGTGGGAGATGGCAGCGAGTGTCAGCTGAGACAGCCTGACATTTCAGCATCCCCACCACCTTTCCCCACGCTGGAGCTGCTCCAGGAGGAGTGCTCTGCACAATGGGATGAAAAGAGCTCCTTTCCAACTCAAGCAAACCTACTTGTGGGTCAAGTCTAAGTTCCACACATCATCCTAAATCAACTTGTAAATGAAGCTTTAATTCATTTCCCTTTGACATTTCTGAAATACATGTTTGGGTATTTCATTTTCAAAGAAAATTTATTTTGGAAATTGAATTAAATTTCCCTTACAAGGGAATGAAAAACAGTAACAGCCGAAAAGGAATAATTTTTCTTTTCGCAACCTGAAATTACTTCTTCATATGATTTGATTTTTTTGGTTCATTTTGGATTTACAGGAAGTATAAATGTTTCTTCAGTTAGCGTGAAACACTGTTGTTCAAATCAGTCAATGATTGAAAAAGAGAGGAGCAAATGCACCCAGCTCTTGTGTGCAGGGCTCTGCTTAGAAGCCCTTTTCAGTGTGTCACCCGGTGTCATCAGTCCCATTCCTCTTCAAAGATCTGTCATTCATTCAGTGATTAGAAGTCCAGTGGCATCACCTGTGGGTTTCAAGGGTGTTTGTTTGCCAAGGTGGACCCCATGGGTATTTCACACAAACCTAGAAATACCTACAGGATATAATAGAGATATTCTACCAGGACTTGTAAAGATCGATTTATAGACCTCCTGCCCACAACAGTAAAAAAATAAATCAGGAAAGTATAATTTTTGGCAAAAGAAGTCAGAGCTGAGGACGTTAATGGCAAATAGAAAAGCTTGTAAAGTCTTGGAGGTTCCTTCAGCAACTCTGATTTATCTTTTGACCTTTTCTGTTTATCGTCACATTTTGCCAAAAAAATAGTGTTTGCTGTTTCTAATATTTTTAAATAACCTTGTTGCTCTCAGATTTCCCCGAGATGGCAGCACTAAACTCAACAGTGCTATTGAAAAGCACGCTGTGGCCTTGAAAATGTGTGTGATCCAGGGCAGCAAGGTTTCTGCTTCTTCCCTACAGATTCCTTGGTCAAAAAACTGGTGTCAGCTCCATGTTAGCTTGCTTTCTAAATTGGGGGTGACACACAAAATATCTGCTTGGAAAACTGCTAGCCTTTAAAGGAGGCAGTGTGCTATTCAGTTCAATGGGGTGAGACTGGTTTTAAAGGTTGATCAACAGAACTGTTACAAAACAGATTTTTCAGCTCATTGAACATTTTGAACCTTTGTTCTAATTCTTCCTGTTGGCCATCAAGTCAATTTAGACTTTCAGTTGACCAATTAGTTGAATATATTAATCTTGAATGGTTTATTGCTTTTGTGAATTAGAGAAAACTTACATTTTTGATCAGGTGATTAGAGCTCGTAATTTAAATTAAAAAAAATTTAGATTGAAAAAAACAACTGCACAAGGGGGAAAAAAGCCCAGTATGAACTTTGTAAGATGCTGGCATCACCCCAAAATGCATTTTTAATTTAGTGGTTTTTGCCATGAAGAATTTAGACCAAAAGTTGAACAGAATTTCAAGAAGGAATATGAACAGCAAGAAACTGTTAGCCCTAAAAGTTGGATTTGTCTCAGCAGGATCAGTTACTATTCTAAACAGCATTTAGTCATCAAATCAATTTAAGGGGAGTGTTCGTGATGCTGCCAAATAACCAACGTGGATTCAATGTGTGTATCTTGTGTGGCAAGCTAATAAGCATGTTTATTGTTCAGTTTTTAAACCAACTGTTAGGTCTGGCATCTTTAAAAACTAGTGCTTGTAGTCATAGTCAAATCACCAAGTCCCAAAGGACTAAACTGGATGGCTACAAAGCTCAAACTGGTTTCTGAGACAGAAACATGGCAAAGTACTGGCAAGAGGCTTTCTGAACACAAGAGTTTTTGACATCTTGCAGTTGAAATCCCTCAACAGGGACTCAGATTACCAAATCCGAGCATAAATCTTGCCCTAATTCAATCTCAGAAAAGAATCTTAAGACCAACTGGGTCCTCAACATGAGGCAAATTTTGAGAAAGGTCTCCCTGCATCAGCCTTACTTTCACACTGCTGGTTGATGACCATCTCTATAAAAAATCAGGCTGGGTTTGGAGTCTGAGCAGCCAGCAGTGCTTGCAGGACTCTGTCTGGGAGAATGGACCTTGGAAAACCTCAGTTTTAATCCATTTCTTAACCCCTACGTCAGGGGCCATGAGATTGGTTCTCCATGTGGTTGAAACCAGTGTGATGTGTGGGAGTTCCTTATTGCATTTGGTATTTTTTAGATAAGAACAGAGAATACAAGAGGGTGCATGCTCATCTAAAGCAACTTTTCACAGTGTGCAAAAAGTTACTTCTAATTTCCTTTACAGTTTTTATCCTTTTACTTATGAGGCCCAAGAGTGACTCCTGCTCAGTGGGTTGCTGGAGCAGCTGGTTTTACTTCAGTCCTGTTGGTCTTCAGGCAGGACTGTGGTGTCCCACGGCTGCCAGCAAGGCAGAGAGGCTGCAGGGAACCTGTCCAGGAGGAGGGGGAACTGCCTGAGGATGCAGATCCCAGCTGGGATGGCACTGTCTTCTGCTGAGCTCTGTGAAATGTCTCTCCAAAATGTCCTCTTCAAAATTTTCTGGAAAGGGAGCCCTCCAGATTATTTTCACTTAACAGAAAAGACAAAAAGGAAACAAAAAAGAAAGAGAGAAATAAAAGAAAAGGCTTTATTGACTCAGAGCTGCATCAAAGGAAAAAGTGTTAACCCACTTGCCTCCCCCACCTTGCATGTTTCTGAGTCACAGTGACCCTCCCAATTCCTGCAGGAATATCCCCTTAAGGAAGCATCCATCAGCGCCTTGGAACTGGTTAGTCCTCCCTCTTACAATACCTGACACTTTGTTGGAAACCCAGTAATTTCTCTCTGCCTCTTCCTACAAGCTGGCTACTGTTGGTGCAATAGCTTCTGCAGCTCCTGCCATCTGGAACAGACTTCCCACCCTGCTGGTTTTGGCCTCCATTCATTTCAATTCTGACATGAAACAATTTTCATCTCCCTTGTCTATGACTCTTCATTTCTCCCTAGCCTTACTAGTATGTATTATTTATCCTAGTAACTGTTGGACAGTGGTCACTTCTTAGTATAAGCTAAAGAAAATAAAGCAAAATATTTCCAGTCACAAGCTGGTATTTATTTTTTCCTAACGTGGTGGCTTTCCCTAGGCAGTCTTCTTTTTGTGGCTGAAAGTATTATTGCATGATCTCTCCTGAAATATGATTAACATTAACTTGAATTCTTGAGAAAGCTTAATCAAAGTCACTTTTTAATTATGTATGCATGAAAAAAATATACACATTTGTGCAGTGGAAGAAATATTGTCACACATCCTCATCCCACTATACATTCACAAACACATCAGATGGCTCAGATGTTGGTAAAGCTGGAAAACGGGATATCAAATTAGCAGAGAGTAACTTTTATGGACTAATTGGACATATAGATCAGGGAGGGAAATAGCACTGTGTCTCTCATAAAGGATAGAGGATTGTTTTGTTTCTTAGCTTTTCCTCATATCACAAACCTGAGGAATGAAACATGCCCAACATGCAAGCAAAGCTAAGCTTGCACTAATGAGAAAGCAAAACCGCAAGTATTTTGGAAAGGGTTTAAGCCCTCATTCTTCCAGGCACAAAGGAGGCTTCAGCACTGGGGTCAGGGAGACATTTTGAGAAAGGTCTACTGCAGAGCCTTGAATAACATCCTCAGAAGTATGGGGTAACAGCCTCTGCTTGAGACACTCTTATCCTGCTGTTTTCTTCTGCTCTTGCCATTCTTCTCCAGCCACGGAACAAAGATGGGTCTTTGTCCCATCACAACTACGTCTCTTGGATTTGAAGGAGTGGCAATTAGTCTTTGTGAACCCATCAACAGCATTCTCCATCAACCACATCGACCTGGCAATGTCCTGCTTGCTCTCCCCATTTAACAAGAATGTCAGGAAAACACATTTCAAACTGAGTCATCAGTGACACTCATTGCCGCATGGTACCATCAAAGCCAATTATTTAATAGGATTAAAAAATCCAAATTTGTGCTTATTTGTTTGTAAGGACACCGGGCAGTGACACTGGATGGGACTGAGAAAAGGCAGGGGGCACAAAGGCCTTGGTGGGTGTAAAGTAGCAACAGCTGTTGTGTCAGGACTTAGGAACCCTAATTGTGGATGCAAACCCCTTTGTTAGAGGAGCTGTGTGAACATGGAAAGAGCAGCAGGAGTGACCTGAGATGACAAGGGATGCTGCACTGAGGCTGGGCTCCTCCAGCTGCTGATGCCAGCAGGGGCTGAGCAGCAGCAAGCAATGTTTAAGGGAGCTGTTGTGGGGGAAAGGAGAAGCTGTCTGGAAAGGGTGCAACCTGCTCCAGGCGAGTGGGAATGATGGCAGCAGTAGGAGTGAGCAGAGTGCATCCCTGATGGAGCAGGGAGCTGGGAGCTGGCGCAGAAAGCAGCATAAAAAGGCGATGGCAGGGAAGCTGAGCTGAGAAGAGCCTTGTGTTTGAAGAGAAGCCTGAAGGAGAGATTTGGTACTTCAGGGCTCCTCTTGGCCTGGAAAGCACAAGACCTTGTTGAGTAATTGAGCTGGGAACCGCAGGGTACCACAGGAATGAACCACTGGACCCCGATGGCTTTGCTTGATTTTTCGTCTTCCATTTGCTGCTCCTCTGTGTTCCTCTCTCGTTTGACTGTGGTCGATTTGTGGGGTTTGTTTTTCTTTACTTCATTCCACCTTTTCTCTTTCCTTTTATGTCCTAAATTGTTATTCAGCTGTTTTGATTTAAATTATGTTTATGTACAGTTACTCACAGCTCTGACTGTTGCCTCCTCCCTCCTGCGACTGTCTCTGATGCTTGCACATTCGCTTTGGCTCCTTTACAGCAGATGCCTGGAGCAGTAAATGAAAGCAGCTCTTTTATCAGTGAGCCCTTTCACCTCCAATTTTTTTATTTCTTATTAAGGCTCCAACCAGTCCTGGCTTTCTCTTCAAACATAGTACGCACAACTCAAAACAACAACAACAACAACCACCGCAGCCACCAGAAACCCAGATAAACCGGGAAATTATTGGCTCTTCTAAACCATCCCTCATCCCTCTCCCCCCTTTTTCAGCAGTGCAATACTGTTACTCGTAGAGGGTGTTGCAGGGACCCCACTGTGGCCCTCTGAACACCACATGTGGCCAATCTAATTTAGCCCATGGCTAAAAAAATTCCCCAAACGTGGAATAAACCTGCTTATGTTGTTAGCAAATGCTGTGAGAAAATGTTTAACTCAGCTTTGTGAACCAGAAGTTTGGGGGAAAAAAAAAAAGGCTCATAATTTCTTGCAGGGCACAGAAAAATCATTGTGGTCAGCAATTCACCAAAATGTGAATATTGAAATATGTATATAATTCAGTGTTTAAGAAAAATAAGGGGAGAGGCATTTTCTTTTGCTGGAGATTGCAAACATCAACACTGAAAATCTGGAAGCTCCTTGAAGATTTTCCAAGAAAAGTGGACAGTAGCAGCTCAGTTTTGAAATGAAGGAGTCTCTGCTTCCCAAGGGATTTGTGGGTTTCTCATAAAATGAGATGTTTTTCATAATTTTGAAAAGAGACACATCCCCCCATAAATTTACCCTCAAGAGTGCCCTTCTACAGATGAACTCTGTATACCAGTGTTTGAAAGGAAGATGAAAAATGCCATCAGTGTTGAACATATTACTAGCTCACTGAAAGATAGTTTGTTGGGGTTTTATTTGCTTTTATTTTTAATCTGGACATTGCACTACAATGCCAAGGGGAAAAAATTAAAAAGAAAAAAAAATATTAGCACAAAAATTTCCATCAACAGCATATTTAAAAGACAAATATAGCCAGCTTTGCAGCAAAGTGTACTCAACAGCCAATGGAAAATTGACCCAGGAATTGAACCCACAAGTGCTTACTCATGTGAATTGCCTTTCTCATCCTTTCAAACCACTGAAGGGAAGAATCCCTTGTCAGCCTATAACCAGCCTCACTAAAGCTCTTTGTCCTTCAGAGACCTTTGTTTCACCTTGCATGGAGATGGTTTTATCCCCTATTTGGAGTGAGCTCTTACAGGTGTAGAGGGACAAGGTCTGGATCCAGAGGCTCAAACTTGCAGTAACAGCAAGATAAAAGAGCATCACAGCTCAGTATGCTTGGAATGCTATCAAGACATAAGTAATAAAGAAAAGACATGTTCAAGGAAGCATAATAATAGAGTAAGTACAGCCAGTTAACATGGATGAATTTCAAAGAGGGAAGAAAGAAAACATCATGTAAAGAACTGCATAACAATGCATCTGAAAGATATCCAAGTAAGAAGGAAATAAGTCCTGTCCCAAACATTAGAAGGCTTCTGCCTGTCATTACAGAAGATTATGCTATTATTCAATTACATAATGGATACTTATATAATTCATCCAATTGTAAACAGATACTTTAAAAATCCATTTCATCCCACACACAAGAACATAATTTTTAGGAAAGAACCACTTAAACCTTTCTTCCTTCCATCCCTGCATATACAGCTTTTGATTTTCATTCACCTGACTACATGGTTTTCTGCATCCTTTCTGACCAGCACCAGAACCCTCCCCAGATCAGAGACTGGAGCATCAGAGAAGCAGCATCCTCTGCACAGCTGGAACTCAGGCTGAGCAGGACCACTCTGAGGAAAAGGAGCCCAGAAAAGTCTCCCAAAAACCCTAACCTAAGGGGACGAGAGAAAAGAGGGTTAGTCCTATTAAAAAATAATAAAAACTTTAATAATATTATTAATTAAAAATATTGTTATACATTAATATTATTGATGTTTTATTGCCACAAATATTAATATATAACTATTATCAATCTATAACTATTATTAATATATACTAGTGATACTATATACAATAATATTAATAATGTATAATTGTTGATAATATCAATAATAATATTAATAATAATATAAAAACAATTTTAAGAGTTAGTAATTTTAAAGGCCTGAAGATGGCCGCATTGAATACCTTCCCTCAGGTCCAAATGCAGGGAGCAGTGGAAATTGGAAGCAATTAAGAGGAAGAAAATCTGCTTGGAGTGTTCATTCCCAGGGCCAAAAAAGAAAGAAGATAATTGTTGCCAAGTAGAAGCTGGTGTTTAACCACATGTCAAGCAAAGTTGTGTTGAGGCGCTGGGGGATGCTTCGAAGTGGCTGCTCATGACAAGGTCCTTCCTGTAGGTTTTGCACACACCCAAACATGCACACATGAACAAGAGAGGAACCACTAGAGGAGACAGACAGAAAGCCTCTGAAGGTGGAACAGATTCAAGGGAAAAGAAGTTGACTCAGCCAAGCTGTCTCAGCTCTATTAACAAGGGATAGCTAAAGGCTAAACAAGGGGAAAAACATGGGATTATCAATACATAGGTTTGTCATAAAGGCTGAATTATTAATTTCATTTTTTAAAAAATATTAAAGACACTAAACTTGCACAGATGTGGCAATACTCCTTTCATACATACAAATTTGGGTGAAATACATTGGTTATTTGGGGTGATCCTATTGCAGAAACTACAGAAGATAAACTGTATTTATCGTGCCTTAGTCATTTTATGGCACACGTCTCATTCAAAGTCTTAAATATTGGCTTGATCTTCTACCTAGCAAAGTGGAAAAACACTAGTTTTTCTTTCCCCACTGAAAACCAGGTAACTTTCCAGGGTCATACAAGAAGTATGTGGCTGGGAGAGGAATTGCTTTCACCTCTCCTGAGTCACATGCCAGTGCTGCCATTTCCCAGCTGTTCTTTCTCTCTATCTGTGGTCAGTGTTTTCTCTTATAATCTGTGGAAAGATAGGGACAAAATGCAGTGGTCATCTCCTCCAAAGATGATGGTTCCATTCAGTTTCACTGCTCTGAGATGATGAGAAAAAAAAAAAAAAAAAAAGCATATAGAATTTTGAGGAAAGATCAATTAAAAACAGAAGAAAGGATTGGACGCCTTAATCATACTGGGGGTTTTAAGAGATGACTAGCAGACAGCATAGGACAAAGAGGATCCTTTTGAAAGGGATTCCTCTCAGTCCTGTGTTTCTAAATGGTAATGGTCTCTAACTATATGTCAACTCTTTCCAACTTCATTCATCAAACAGAACCTCTAGAGAGACCATGTTGATCCCCATGGCTATAAAATTCCCTTGGTGCTGTAATGATCTGAAGGTACAAAAATTCCATGGAAATAAATCCCAATGAAATTCCCATTAACAACGATGGAAAGATCACTGGGGCTATTAGAGGCAGCCCTGAGACACTGTAACCACACACACAAAATTGTCCAGCTTCTTATTTATCTGCTTTAATCACTGTAGTGCAAAGAAAAGCCTTCCTAATATTTCAATAACTAGTGCTAATTTATTGCAACTGAACTCAGTAGCATTTTCATAAGGCTGAAGTACTTATTATTTGTATCATGGCACCAAGTAGCAGTCTCAATCCAGATAATTCCTTTTTTCTCAGTTTTAAAAGACAAGCTTCTTCTTCCATCCTCCAAAATAAGAAACAATGGAAGATATAAGACCCCAGTTTCACCCACACAACACTAAGAATTGAAAAAACTTGTCCCATTTTTCTTGGAGGTTGTGGCAAAACCTGGAACTGAGCACACTTTTATTGAGTTTTAACTCTAGGAGACTCCCCTTTAACAGAAGGATATTTTTAACCTTCTTGATAGTAATAGGCTTGGATCACAAGTGTGCAATGCTGGCTGATTTCTGTCATGGTGCAAAGATTTAACACAGAATTTAGTAAGCAGATTATTTTTGAAATGTCAACTCCCATGTTGCCATTCAAACACAACTTTGAGCATTCAGAAATGTCTGATCCCAAATCCAGCTATGCATCATGTTCCCACGGAAAATATGACAAGAAGACAACCCTCAACCTCACTGGCAGCCAAGCATCATTCAGGAAACTGAACAGAGGGCAGCACCCACATGGGCATGACCTCTTCATTTACTGATAGTGCAAAGGCAGTTTCCTGCTGCACCTTAAACCTTTCTGCCACATGTAAGTAAAAGCAAACCTCACCACCCTGTGAAAAATTACTCCAAGCAAAAATCTGGTCTTTGCAACTTCTTCAAAACCTCACTGTGATTGTAGCTGCAGACCCACAAAAGTCCAAATCCTGAATATTCTGGATATTAAAATAGGCTGTGCCATCCTAACTGCACCATCACCTAACAAGTGATGTGATCTGTGTGATACACTCTAGTCCAGGTTTTGATCTCAACATAGCACACAGAGAACATTGTTGAAAGTGACATGTGATATCTGACTGAATTCAGGCTCAGGGAAATTGCCAGTACTTATCTTGCTTGACCAGAGTGCAGCCTTCAAAGCAGTAATCATGAAATCTTATTACTGTACAAAGATTGGAATTATACACTGGTATCTGTGGTTCACACTTTTTGATTGGTTTAGTCCTTACTTGACTGGGACACACCAGTTTCTGTCTCTAGGAAACTATTTCTTGGTTCTGCCTTCTTTCTGCCAAGCACCTCCCCTTCCCAAAGGGGTATGCATTGCACATGACTTCGAAAAATTTTGTCCTAACGGGCAGAAGCACAATTTATTTGGTTTTCCTCAAAGCTGAAAGGCCACTATGCACTCTTATCCAGGTGCCTTGAAATTAAGTAAAAAATTAATGTTTTGCAAACACTGTTAAAAATTGGAACCAGTGGTTCAGTGTTTTCATCCACTGCATTAAAACACTTACTTCCACTGAAAATAATGGACTAATCAAATTAAAACTTCCTCAGAAAAGCAAGTGGTTCTGACCTGGTCCATGTACTTTTCACTTCACACCAATAAATCAATATTTTTCTACTGTCCTTTGCCTTTCTTCCTGCATGTTACCAGTAGTCTCCTTGCTCAGTGCTGTTGCCTTTGCCAGCTGGATTCTGGCTTTTCCTTTCTTTTTGCTGGCACCTGTTTTAAAGGTCACACATAGCTCCAGAAAACACTGTCCATCAACTGACTCCATTAGAGACTTCTTTTTGCAACATTGTTAATCCCCTGGTGCAAGTTTTTGCCCTAATGTTCACATCTGGTGGGTCTCATGCATCAGTTTTGACAGAATAGATCACTGAGTTTCCCACCTAATCACCTTTAGCTTATTTCTGCAGAACATCACTTGGCCCACATTTCATTAAATAAAAAAATATTTAAATAAATAAATACCCTTAGGCTTGATTCTTAGCCATGTAACAGGCCTGTAGAAACCACAGCAATCAACTTCAAGAAACAAGGTCTTAAGGAACTGTGTCACATATTTTTAGTGTCTTTCAATTCATTTTGTCAGTTGGAAATGAGGACAAGCTAAGATTACATGACCAATGTGTTTCCTCCAGGTACCTCAGCATCATCATAGGGCAAAGGCTCCTTCACAAGCACCAGATTAGAAAATCAACTTTGATCAAATTCTGACCATTAAAAGAGACTGAACCCCAGAGCTGGCCACAAGCCCTTGGCTTTTAACTCCTACTGAGAATATACTTTCACAGATATGAGGTTTTTGGGGGGGTTTTAGTAAGATTGATCAGCCGGATTTAAGAATATCTAGAGCAAAGATTTTTAATAAAATCTGTGAAAACTAAGATACAATGCTGCTGATAGAGTTGGTATAGCCAATAAATAAACTTTGCTGAGCTCCTCACTGTAAACCATTGATTTTTCTAGGTTTTTAGATTCCCTTAAATGTAGCTGTTTGGGATGGATTATGTTTAACAAATGTCCATCTCATGCTGAGTTTTCTTGTGTTAAGGTTCAGTCAAAATGACCTAACGAATTCCTGAATGGGCTTGGGAGGATCTGCATTTCTTTTTCCATTGTAGTAAATGGCTTTCAGGATACTACTCCTCCAGGATGCTTTTCTGGGAACAGATGCACTCAGGTGGGGTTATGAACTCATAACCCTGTTCCTTTTCCTACTGGTGAAAACTGGGTAAGTTTATTTTTTTCATTGCAGATGGAAACATACCCAAATCTAACTGTGTTGAGGGTCTTTGAAATATTACAAGCTCCAGAAATTTTCATGGAGACTCATTGGATGCTGGAGTTCTCAACAATTCCACTGCATCATGTGGTTTCCTCCTCACCTCAGTCCTCCTATCCTGACCAGGTTATACAGATGCTGTCCTACAGAATAAAGAAGTGTTTTCCCATCTGGGCTATGTGACCACATTTCTCCTGCCCCCAGGAAATATTTAGTGCTGGAATTAATGTGGGGTACTGGAAAATAAAAGAGCAAGAGGGAGGTTGCACTGCTGAGCTGAAGCAGTAAAAATGCTGGTAGAGGGTCCTGGGAGGTTGGATGGAGAAGGTCAGGTTTAGAAAAGCAGCTACAAATTCAAAGGGGTGCATAAAAATGAGGAAAGGCAGATGAATGGGTGTTTGGGAAGACATGGTAGGCGGTAGGAGTCCTTGGCTTCTGTGGTCTCCCAGAAAGCAGCAATGAACATGCAAAGACCAAACAACTTGGTTAAATTAATAGTAAATGCAGGAGAGGTTCTTGGGTCAAATCCTCTCTTCAAGCCCTGTCCAGTGCCTGAAGAGACGTGGGACTATGGGAACCTGTGACAGCACTGCCAGCATGGTGAGCCAAGAGTGGTTAAGGTATCCCAGTGGGATTTAACGCGGAAAACAAGGGGAACGGGGAAAGTCTAACATTCCCACCCTACACGCCCCACTCCCAGCACCACTGCAGCCTCCTTCCCTGGAGACACTCAGAGGACTGAGCACAGCTCATTGCAGCAGTGGTAGCTGCAGTGCCACCTCCCATGTAATCTGCAGCCACAGCTGGCAATGGAAGAGCCCGGACAAGAGCAGGCACACCCCAGCTGGGTTTCCTCTGCACCCTGCAGAATTGGGAACAAATGCTCCCTGTAAGGACAGAGCTCCAACCCAGCCTCAGAGCAGAGATTCTCTGGGCATGGGAGCTGATGGAAAGCACCAGAGGGGACAAAACTGCAACCAATGGATTTGGGATCTCAGCAAGCCACGGGAGCCCTTGGCTTGACCCCAAATCTGTTGATGTTCTTTGCATGAAACAGTCATCAAGCAAATTTCTTCAGTACCCCGGCCTCATTTGATGAATAGCGAGTTATACAGTATTTCATTGCAACACATAACTCCATTATTGCTAAGAGGCATGAGGTGAAACTATAGATATTCCTTGACTCCCATCCTATTACTAGTATGAGACAAAATGATACATGTGCTGATAAAAGGATTTCAAATGATGGTCTGTGTGTCAGAACTGCCAGTACAGTCAGAATTATTTTTAAAAGATTATATTAAAGCATAAATTAAAAGGCTATCCAAAAAGAAAAGTAGATGACTTCCAATAGGGTATAACATCTATCAAGGTTTAGCATACACTGTGTAGTTACCCTTAATGGGCTCAGTCTTTCTCATAGATTATTCACATATTCTGTGGGAAGTCAGGCTGGATCCTCTTTCTATACCCTGTAAACCACGGTTGATAATATCTTTCCATTATATTCCTAAGGTGTAGCTATTTCATTTTTACCCAAGGGATCCCAGAGCTATTGTGTAGTCCCTAGAATGCTTTAAAACAATTTGTCTGTGTAGCAATTCTTCTTTATTCCTCCCTGTTGCACAAAATCTCACATTTTCTTAATTTGATCACATGAAATGTTTGGGTTTGACTACTGAAAGAAATCACAATCTTTTAAAGGGTGAAAAAAAACCCCAAATGTCTTGAGAGGTTACATGTTGTCTGTGTAATGCATGGACAAACAGTGCTCGGACAATCAATTGCTTGATTAGATCCTAATTCCCTGTGGTTTATCTTAAAGGTACACAGTTCAGCCTTTTAGCAAGTTCAGCCTTAAAAGCAGCACATATACCTGGACAAGCTAATAGAAAAAATAACAATGCTTATACAATGAAGATGTCCAGTCTTCCTACAGAGGATTTTGCTTCACAAATACTTCTATTTTTTAAATTTCTTATTCTGCTGGGAGTTCCAGAAATTACACAGATAGAATATCTGCTGGGAGAACAATATTCCAAATGCCTGTTAACTGCCTAAATATTGCTTGTAAATAAAATTTGGCATTGTTATGCCTAATAATGATTATTTCTTTCTTGGATATGAAGACAAATTAAAAAAGCAAGTGGAAGTGCTCTAGACTGAAATGCTCTAGACTGTTATCTTAGGTTCATTGAGGTTATTTCCTCCTCACGCTGACTTCCCAGAAAAACTCCTTGCTCACCATGGGGGCATGGTGTCAGGGTTTAACCCCAGCCAGCTCATCCCCCCCCACCAGCAAGATCAGGGAGCAAACTGGAAAAGTAAAACCTGGAAAAACTGTGGGATGAGGTAGAGACAGTTTAATAGGGGAAGCAAAAGCTGTGCACACAAGCAAAGCAAAGCAAGGAATGAACTCACTGCTCCCCATGGGCAGGCAGGTGTTCAGCCATCCCCAGGAGAGCAGGGCTCCATCACAGCTAACAGGGACTTGGCAAGACTAATGCCTTTCCCCACTTTTCTCCTCCTTCATCCCACTTGATATACTGAGCATGATGTTATATGGCCTGGAACACCTCTTTGGTCACTTTGGGTCACCTGTCCTGCCTGTGTCTCCTCCCAGTGTCCCGTGTACCCCCAACTTCCTCAATAACCCAAGATGCACAGAGGAATGAGAAATATCTCCTTCCATTTCCACAACATGTCCCTGATTTCCTCTTAAAATACCTCTGATAGTTACTTTCAATTGCTGGTATGTAGGCACTCTTTGGAGGAGACACTCATTCAAGGAAAATGTGCAAATCTCCAGGGCTGATTTTGGTTTTCAGAGAACGGAGTTCCCTAAAACGAATCCTTAAAAAAATAAGAAGTTGCTGTTTCTCTACCGAAAGTATCTAAAGAACAAGACATATATTTTTATTTTTTTTTCTGTCTGACAGATTGAAACATGAATCCTGAGGAACATTTGCATGTAATTACATAACTCATCTAGCTTTTCCTGATCAAGCGATATGGCATGCAAGCCAAGCACAAATGTACAATAAAACAGACTAAATCCTTATTGCCAAGATTAGCTTCAATTGCTTTTGGGGTTTCTTTGTGAAAATGTACTTTCAAGTCAGCTGATGGCTACATATTATTGTCCCACTAAAAAGCACTGCAAGGGCTAAGCACTCTAAACTCCAGCTATTGCAATAATTTATTCCTTTTGTTGATCTAAAAATGCAGAAGTCCTCTTCTTCTCATCATAACTGACTTAACGAAAATCTCTGGTGACAAATTGATTTTTTTCAACCTGCCAAGTTCCTGTTGTAGATTTAAAGTGAAACAATCTTTAATTTATTCTCAACATTTAATCTCAATAAAACACTCAAACAGCAGCTTCTGCTGGCGTTTGGAATGCAGCAGTTTGTGGATGGATTCATTTCTCTTTGTTTCTTTACACAATAGACAATACCCACGGTTAACCCAGTAACATGGTTAACCCCTGAACTGATTTTACCATGGTTTGGATTACCATACTCAAACCTTCTCATACAGAGGCTCACTGAATTCATGTTAGGCTGAGCCTTGAGAGACACCAAAGAAATTAATCCAGTTTGGTGTTGCCATTTCCTCAGCCTTAAATCAGTTTGTAGGGGAAAGCTGCCCACAGAAGCAAAGCCAAACCCAATGAAGTTCAGGGCTTTCACCTCTCATTTCCACAGGACACCCATCAGAAAGTCACTCCTGGGAATGAATGCTAGATGTGATGCTACAGGATGTGTTCCTGTAGCACGGTGTTTCAGTAAAGAAATCTATCATTACCAGCAGAAATACCCTCCAACCAGACACACACACTATCAGTGAATATTCTCTGCTCCTCAGAGTCTCTTGGTTTTTGACATGGCTCCTCCACACAGTAAGAAAGTTCACATTTTCCTGCTGCTCAAGTGTTGGATGCTGCCAGCAATGCTGCCAGCATCGACTCTGTTGCTCTCCATAGAGCCTTTCACAACTGTAAAGCACTTTTTTTTTCTTCCACCCTGAGCTTTTTGTTCGCTGTTGGCCAAATAATGTTGATAATAATCCCTTCAAGGGAAAGAAGTTTTCAAGCATAAAAATTACCTTTGTGTCTTGTAAGGCAACACAATCTCTAGCTCCCTGTGGTCATTTGTCATAGGAAAATGAAAATGTTTAATGGTATTGACCAATGCTACATGCTCAATCATCTTTGAGAGCCCAAAACTTTCAGTCATGGGTTAGATATTAGCCAGCAATGCATGCTACATCTATATAAAACAGAGATCTAGTTCAAACTTTCATCTTTTAAAAATGTTCATTGCTCTGCCTTTTTTCAAGTAAGTACTACTAATCACTGTACATATGTAATTTTTTTTTTCTGACATAACCTCTCACATCTCATAGAAAAGCCACTTGAGAGGGGGGAAATTGCACATGGGGTGTCTCTTACCCACCATTTTTGAACTTCTCAGAGGTGATGGTAAAATCCTAACCAGAACTATTGGAAGACCTGGATGAAAGGTGCACAATCCTTTCAGAAAGGTCAGATAAGAGTTTTTTTGGCCATGGACAGACATGAAAATGTTAAGGGCAGCACAATGAAGTTGGGTCTGCAAGTTCTGAGTTTGAGCTGAGGAGGAAACCACTGAGACTGCTGCCATCAAGCTGACCTGTTGTGTCTCCTGGTTTCTTTGCAGTTCTCCATCTGTCTCTGTCCATCTGGTGACCCTTGCCTTCTACTTCCATTGCAAGCTCTCGAGGATTTGGAGCTTCTGGTGATTTGGGACTTTGGGAACTTGTGTTGCACTTGGAACAAGCCCCAAAGTCCTAGTCATGAGTGAGGGTCCCTTGTGTGATGATATTGATGAGAGTGATGGACCAGAATTGCCGTCCTTTGAGAAATCCTGGTGTTGTGGTTATTTTCTCTTCTGGAACCAAAAGCACATATTTCCCTCATAGATTTTTTTTTTTTTTTTTTTTTTAAATAATGAGCACTGTTAAGTTATTTAATCTGAATGTTACCAAATATAAGTCTGTTAAGTATTGCATGTAAAAACATCAACATAGTATTAACAGTTGTCAATATGACCTAAGAGTCTAAACAAAATTAATTTAAATGCCAGTGACATAGCAGACCTTTTTATCTTTGAAGGAAGGAAAGGGTTTTTTTTCTATTACAAAGTGTTTCAGGATTACTAAATTAAAATGATAGTGTCACAGTTACTTGTTTCAACTTCTTGTCTTTGAAAACATCACAAAAGTTGACACATTGCTGCAAAATATTTCATAGTATGAAGCCACGCTTGTTGGATAGGGAGATGATTTTTCAGGAAAGCTCTACCTCAGAGAGTTTAAGCTTTGGTCAAATGCCAGAGCTCTGCATAATGAAATTACAAGAGGACTTGCATTTCATGGAATCGTAGAATGGTTTGGGTTGGAAGAGACCTTAAAGACCATCTAGTTCCCACCCCTCTGCCATGGGCAGGTACACATTCCACTAGACTGAACCTGACATTTCAGAGATATTGGAGATGAATGTACTGTGAAAACACCAAGTCCAAAACCATGGAAACCAAAAACATTAAAAAAAACCCAAAGGGGTAATGTTGGGCTCTGAGAAGTGCTTTGAATTCATTATCCTCAGAGGGCTTCACAGAAGTACTTGATGTCATTCTCCAGGCTCTCCAGCATCTCTGTCTTACCTCCGTGTGCAAGTATTAAGTGGCTAACTTTTCTTATCTTTTCTTATTAAAAGAGAGAGAGAAAGAACAAAGCAACAAACCCAAACTGATTCCAGTCCAAGGACCTTTACGGTCTCCCATAAAATATTCACAATCTTTGGCCTTATAAACAAGTTTATGTTAACAGACTAACATCATAAATAACAGCCCAGTTTGAAGCTGGCAAAAAGACGAACCACATCTGTGAAAAGTGGCTCACCTCCATGAGTCCAGAGCAGGCTGTGAAAATATAGCTGACCTGATTCCACGAGGCAGGCATGAAACACAGTGTGCTGGGCTCCAGGC
The DNA here is from genome assembly GCA_024500445.1 of Entomyzon cyanotis. Classification (NCBI taxonomy): domain Eukaryota; kingdom Metazoa; phylum Chordata; class Aves; order Passeriformes; family Meliphagidae; genus Entomyzon; species Entomyzon cyanotis. The sequence continues at coordinate 8,394,283 of JAKEPQ010001000.1, forward strand.
TTGGCCTCTCAGGGCACTGCTGCTGGAGGGTTGCAGGACAGAAGGCATGTGTCCTTTGGGAATGTGCCTTGGGTATGGAAGTGCCAGAAGAAAAGGAGAAAAGGAGAAAAGGAGGGTCTAGATGGTTGGTCCACCACAGCTTCCTTTAGAGATCTGGCTCCTCACACAGATGGCAAGGGGATGTCAACACATTCAGAAGTGTGACCATATATATATACATGAATATGTGTGAGTGTGGGTGAGCTGCTGCCCTACTGAAGTTCAATACCCCAGCTTTATCTCACTTGCTTTCTCAGGGGCTGAGTCACACGAACTTCTCTCTGCAGAAATGCTGAGGTGCAAATTTGCAGCCCATCAGCTGCTCCACAATAACTACATGAGCTTGCAAGGCAATGTTAGGAAAACCTAACCCCAGCTATAATATAACCCTAACCCTAGCCCTAGTTAATTACCCAAGCAGAATACCTGTGTTCTCCAGCTGAGACAGATGCAGGAGCAGCCATGTTAGGGCCTTCTTGCAATGGCCTTGTTCAGCTGCTTCATATTTAATGCAATGACTTACCACAGCCCCCTCACGGGCCACGGGCAAGCACAAGTCACCCCAGACCAGCTGATGTGCTGTAAGTTTGCACCATATATAACTGCTTTCTCTTGCCATAGACAGCTGCTGGGCATGAAAGGGGTAAAGGCAGCAAGATCAGCTCTGGGCTCAGGTTTCTGTGCAGAACAAAGCCCATCAGAAGGTAGAGCACATTGTGGAGAGAAGCTGCCATGTCAGGCTGAGCTCAGATGTGCTGTGGTGTGGGGCAGAGGGGAGATGATATGAAAGAAAAGCAAATCTGCTCCCCACAACCACTGTCCAGCTCACTATGCAGGAATATAAACCTTTAAAGTCCCTTTCCCTGGTCATGTGCTCCCACAGTCCTCACCTCCACCCAGCTTTGCATCTCCAGGTCCCAACCTGCCATTGTCTCTCTGAGAGCCATGTGGGGACAGCAGTGCCTGAGAGTTGCTGCTGTGTGGCACAATTTTGATTGCAGGGCTGAGAATCCCTCTTGGATTTCCCATTTGTTTCTGTGGGCATATTCCATCTTTGTCATCCAGCTACCAGCCTTGGTGGGGGAGCATTCCAACACATGGCAAATAAGGATAACCCTGCTGAGACGTGTTCCCAATGTCCCTAAATAAAATGATAAATGTAAATAATTTAGATAGAGTCACAAGGACATGGAACCCCAAACCCTGAGTCTGCTGTTCTTGGCCTTTCCCAGTGACCTAAAGGAAAGCCAAATTTTTATGAGCATGATTGCTAAACTGAAATTGACTTCTTGGAGGTGTTGCCTTAGGCCCAGCTCTGACAGATTTCGGGCACAAACATTCCCTGACAGTGAAAAAGCCTTTTCAGGTGTCTCAAGCCAGGCATCTCAAATCAGTGACCACTTTTGAAAATAAAAATGTAGGTCTGGGAGCCCATTCCCACTAAGTCGTGTTTATGTGAGTGCACAGCTACAATGGGCTGCTTGTCTGTGTAATGGCCAGACTCAGAGTAAGGATTTGCAGACTCAGGCTCCTAATCACAGTCAGTGGAATCCTAGTTCTAATGAAATCAAGGGAAATTTCCCTTTGACTTCAGCTGGGACCTGGGTTTCACCTTTTGTGTTCCCACCTACAAAATGTGATTAACCAGGCTGCTTTTTTCACCATAGTGTTGGGAGGCTGTAGTCATTAGTGGCTACAAAGCATGCTTTTATTTCTCAGGGTGGAAGCTGCTGTTGAAATCTAAAACATCGTTAATCCAGCTTTTTAAATCACATCACTTCTTGAGCATTTTGCAAACAAGCAAACAAAGCGCCTGAAGCTCCCCAAAATAAAATAACTTCACCTCAAGCACTTGAACTTGGAAACACCATATGTCATCCTGGGAGTGCAAAGTCTGCTTTTCATGAGCTGCAAAAACTCCCTGGGGGAGATCTGGGGACCGCCAAAAGTTCTTTGGGGGACTCTCTTTTGTACTGAAACTGGGGAACTCTCAGCGGGCTTACCCAGCTGCTGGAAATTCTTCCACAGACACTGATGTGCAGCGCTGTTCCAAAACAAATATCTGTGAGTCCCACACTTCATCCATCTGTTTCGCATTTCAAGGAGTTAGTGTTCCACACACAAGTGTGTTAAGAGACTGAGAGAGCAAGCTGGACCAACAAAGACTCATTAAAGAAGGGGGAGTGGAGGGGGGAAAGGGAAAGAGGAAAAAGAAAAAGGAAGGGAAGATAGAAAGCAAGCTATTTTCCAAATATTTTATACAGAGACACTGGGCAGGGTTAGCATGGAGCTGGCAAGGCCAGTGAGAAATCAAAGGATCTCTCCTCTAAAACCCCTCTGAAATATAAAATGTTAAGTTCCAGTTCAGAACAATACAGAGACCTCAAGCAGAAGCACATTAATGTCAGGGGATAGTGCAAGTCAAATTTATCCCTGATGTCAAATCAACTGTAGAGCAGTTACGCCAGGAATTAAGGAGGCTGCAGGTTCCTATCACTTGACCTGCTTTCTGCTACATTTAAAGTCATAAAAGATAGCTGGTGCTGACCAATAAAAATTTAAAAAAGACCATCAGGGGCATTTTTGTAGTTCCCTATGTCTGATCCAAACCCTTCAGACTTCTGGAAACCTAAGTGAACTGCTCCACAGCTTTTGTTTTCTGTAATTGTCCCCCACACAGTGCACCGTTGGGACTGCTGAATGCATTTCATACATTTTTTGGCAGCAGCATTCCGTGTTGTGTTAAGGGTTCATTAATCTGCTTGCCACTAGGCCCCTGTGAAAAGAGGAAATTGTTTCACACTTGCTGAAAGACCGAGAAAAGAGTTTAGAGAGGAAGGAGAAACAGATTAAATGGGAAATACAAGCAATGGAGAGACAGGTTTGGGGCAGTGCTTTGTCACGTCTCGGATCGTACAAAGGCTAACATGTGAACTTGGGGAATGCGACAGACTTTTGTTCAGGGAAACTGTGCTACTGTGTCATTAATTAGCCCAAGACAGGAGATTTGGCTGCAGCTCATCTCTGCTCAGAGTATGTGAGCTGAAACAATCAAGGCCCATTTCCAGGCTAGGATGGCAAAGGAAATGAAGGGGGCGTAAGAAAGATATTTGTAAAAGGAGAAGGATCTCAGTAAACTGAAATCATGACTCAAAGAAACAATCATGTCAGAGGCCGGTGGGCTGGGGAGAGATGATTTTCCTGAGAAAGGCAGGGTGGCACTGGCCCATGCCGTGTCTGCAGAGTGATGCCCAGCAGCCTGAATAGGTTCACCCAATTAACTCAGTCTGGACTCGCTGTGTGGTACCCAAGGCATTCCTGCAGCCAAGGCTTAGAATTCAAACACCCTCAAGGCCTGGAGATATATTTCATCTCCCAATATGCTTTCTAAATCTTCATTTAAACTTGCTGGCACACAAAATGGTTGGAAAGAGCATGGAGTACTCAGGTTTCACACTGCTATGGGAGCGTGGATGGCTGGAAGGAAAGACCAGGGGAAATGTCCTCCCAACCTGCCTTAAACCTTGTGGTTACCTATGGATAGCAGCAAGTCCTCTGCAGAGACAAAAGCAAAAGCAAGAGCTGTTATCACCACTTTTCACAGCAAACATGTCTTGGGGAACACTCCTCTGGGTCCCACAGATTTGGATGCCTTTGGTACAGCTAGTCATATATGTAAGGATTTCAGGATCAGGGCCAATTCTCTGCTGAAGCAGTGGAGATCAGACATGCAGTGAGGATGACATATTGTGTTTCTACCAAAAAATAAACAAAACACTGTGGTTTGAGTTTACAGGCCTATCAAGCATCCCCCTAAATATTAGTGGAAATTCTGATAAACGGTTTCAGCATTGCCTCACAAAAATGTGCTAACTAGGATGGGCTTTAGTTTTTCTTAGTGGTTACAAATTGGTTAGGCAAAGAAAAAATTGAAAATAATTTATATAGGAATAATCTACTTTATCTGAAACACGAAAATGAAAACACAAGACTGGAGCTGTTGAATAAATTCTGATTGCAAACCAACTCTAAAAAAAAGAGCTTCTTCCTTTTCTCCTCAAGAGCTTTAATAAAAGTTAACTGGTTGCTCTGGCCAGATGGCAAGAAGTTTTGCAATATCAAGTTTGATGTATTTTAACATTTTTGGCTGGTTCTGAGTGCAATCACCTCTTGCAGAGAGACACTTGGACTCTACCCATAGCTCAGCTGCTCAGAAACAAGATCAGACATTGTTGACTGGGAAGTACCAGTGTTTAAAATTTCACCTTGTTCTTACATTAGGAGGCAGTTTGGTTGGTACCTCTGCAGAATGAGAGGGTGTTTTCTTCGAAGCTCTAATATATGTTCCTGCCTTGTCTTTTTCATTCCACAGTGCTTTGCCTGTTTGACAGGGTTTGATTTGTGCATGAAGGTAAAGGAACATGAGGTGGGCAGATGTAGTTGAGCATTGACGTTACACGTAGCATTTGGCAAGACACATTGCTCATCCCAGGAGTGACCCTTTTATTTTTTTTTCCCTTCCCCATTGGTGTTTCATGGAAATTTGCAACAGGCCAAATGAACAGGAATAACCCATGACATTATGCCTCCCACCACTGAGTCACTGCTGGTGGAACTGGGATGGAGCCTTGTGTTCCTGTACCACAAAGGGGCCTATAGTTTCTCAGATACTTGATTGACTGCTAAATGAATGGCAAGCACTTAGTTTTCTGTAGTGTGTCATGATTAATTCATCTCCTTCTCATACCCCCACTGTACATGTTGTAGTGGGCTTCATTCATGAACCGAAAAAGACCTGAGTAATGCTCCCCTACTCACAATTTTGTTTCTCCATAGAAGGTCACAAAATATACCATGGCTGCAGGTGGTCTTGTGTAAACAAAGCAATCTGGCCACAGTTCAAGGCTCAGCAATATAATATTGTCAAGTGATCATTTTGTTGAAATAGTTGGATGCCTATAAAACATCTGCAAATGCTAAATTTAAAATACAAATAAAGCCCAAAGTTGGAAACTACTCAGACTTCTGGTGAAAACATTGTTTTGTAGAGCACAGCTCCTCTTGCCCCATGTAAATCTAACGCTGAATGTGGACAAACAGCTTAGTTCCTGATTGTGCCAAGAAAATGGGCTTTGCATGGGTGCAGAGCTCTTTTATTCCTGCAGGATCATAGCCCAGCTTGTGATTGGAGAGCAATAAAATACAGTTTGGGAACTAAGGGGAGAAGGCTCAGGGTGATATTCTTGCAGATTGTGAAACTTAAATTAAACAGAAGAATGAAATCATCTTTCTGTTACTGATTTAACACTTGGCTGAGACATTAGACCCTGTCCTGAGAAAAGTCCATAAATGGTATCACCCCAGGAGAGAAACGGTGAAGGCACTGAATCATGGGGATGCTCATCGGAGACAGAGGTCCCTGCTGACTTTATGATGGCCCACAAAGGGACAGTCCCTGACTGCTGGAGCAGAAGAAGATGAAAATGCCACCTCAGTATGTTTAACTGTGTGATGAAAAGCACAGGGACAGAGCCAAAGCTGCCTCAGCTCAGCATCTGCCTGCTCCAGACAAATTAAGGGCTTGCAGCAGCATGGCATCTGCTGAAGGAGCAGTGGGAACTGAGGCAGGGAAAAGTCAGGAGCTGGGTGATTTAGGAGGGTAGAAGGACTTCCACAAGAAAGGGCCTAAAAAGGGCAGCTGTCACCTCACCTTATCCCAGAGATGAAGGATAATATGATTAAAGCCTCCCACTAGGTAGCCAGCAGGAGCCCTTAGGTTTTAGTTTAGCACTTAACAAATCTGAACCAGGGGAGGAAAAAAGAAGGGAGTAGGGAAATGCTTTTCTACGTATTTTTCCACATTTGTTTTTTAGCCCTGATGACTTTTCAATTAACACCCTCACTCACATTTCCTGAGCAAGTCTTACTTCTGTATGCCAGGGGTGAGAGGACCGAGCGGTGCTGCTGCTCTCAGCATATCCCAACAATCCACACTGCTGAGGAGACACCGAGCGTTGGAACAGCAGGTGGTGTTGCAGGTTAGGAGAGAGCTACAGAGCAGAGTTTTGCTCAGCTCTTGCCTGCACAATGCCTGGCTCCAAACACTGCTATCAGTCTCCGAGGCCCCGTCTGAGCCTCAGATCCAGCAGCGCTTGCTCTCGCAGCTGTTCTGCCTTCAGAACTGTCGGCACAGCTTTCCTGGGATGGTTTTGCTATCCAGCTTTGCAGCCTGGGGTTTCTCTAACAATTGTGTGAGACGAAATCATGCTCTTGACTGTCCCTCTGGGTAATATGTCACTTAATTGGTTAATATGCTTATAATATCGCTTAAAGTCATAGCGGGTGTGGACACAAATGGCTTTGAAAAACAGCTTCAAATGCAATTATAAGCCTTATTAGCTTTTAAAAGAAAGAGAGAAGAAATCCCCCTCCTTCTGTGTCTGGCACAGGTGGGAATGATCCTGTAGATAGGGCAAGAAAGGCCTTTGGCACTTTTACCGCGGCACCAGGTCGTTGTTTCAAGCAGTGTGTAAGGAGCATTTTCTCCTCTGGGCAGCCCTGAGCAAGGTTAGGGGATGTGATGCCAGGCTTCCCACACACTCTGCTGCTGGAAGCACTTTCTTCCCCGTGGGCTGGGGAAGGTGGGCAGCAGTGTCTGAGGGCAGCAGCCCCCTGGGAGCACCGAGATGGCCACGGCTGAAATGCTGAGCCCTCCCACAGCCTGGGCAGTGCAAAGTGTTTTGTCTGCTGTTTTCATGGGCATCTCCCCCAGATCCCTTTGGGTGTCCCTTAGCAGCAGTGCTGCTCCCCACAGGGCCAGGCAGGGCTGGGGCAGCACTCCTTCAGCCAGTGCAACACTCCTACTCTCAAACAGGGCATCCCACAGGGCACAACTCTCCTATGACAGCTTTCATGAATGGATAAATAACCAAATTCTCCATTCCCATCTACCAGAAAAATGATGAGTGCCCACATGAATTTTCTAGAAGTGTAAATGTCCCTCAAGTATTAAGCAAATATTGCTTCCCAGCAGCCTACAGACCCTGCTGCCCTGCAGATGCACACAATTCACTTCTTGCATGAGGAAAACATACACATTAATGATATATTCAAACTGTAACAAAGCAGTTAATTCATTTGCTAATACATCTTTTCTGCTTTAGAGCCTATCAAGTAATGAACATTTAATGACCTATTCATTTTCCTAAGAACTGCTGCATGGCACAGTGGAATCAATACAAAAGATGACCATTTTCACGCATCAGATAATCTTATCTACAAGGTTAAGATAATATTATGTTAATGTTTCCTGCATTATCTTGCATGCTTTTGACTCCTTTGAGAGGCATTCATTTGGTTTTAGCAGATTTTGCAAGCGTTTTTCCTTCCTAGATGATTTCCGTTTCATTTTAACTTTACAATTATTCCCTGCACTTGGTCAGTTCCAGCAAACAGTACTGTAAAAACAATAAACAAATAATTTTTTAAAAAAGAAAAATAACAGTGCAGGCAAATGCTGTATTTGATCTGATTTAACCTCCAATTTACTCTGTAAAGACAAACCAGAGGATACAGTAAAGAAAGGCCAAGCTGCTGCTGAAGTATGGCCCTTGAACTGGCTTCCGAGTGCTTGATATGGATAATAATTGAACCTAAATTAAAAACAAACAAAACCAAAATAAAAATCCTTCAGACTAATATCCCTCTCAGCCTTCAGTTTGCTCAAAGCCTGGCCTGGAGGGCATGGAGGCAATGCCATCCACATGTAGAGCCTCTCATGGCAAGGAACATATTCCCCTGGAAAACTCAACCTCCAGCTCCCCCTGTGCCATCAGCGCAGTCAGAGGTGCACCATGGGCTTGGGGTGGCATCCCAGGCTGTCCCAACACATGGCCACAGGGAAGGGTGCTGGGCCAGTGTCGCTGTTGAGCGGCTAGCTGAGGAATGACCCAAGTTCTCAGACAAGGAAAGAGAGGAGAAGAGAACTTTATTGTTTTGAATTCCATACATATAGAGTTTACAGAGGTGCCCCAGATTGGTCAGCCCGAGACCTCCCCCTAGGCACAATTGGCCAAGCCCGAACTGACCTAATCCGGAGAAGTTGTTTGCAAAACATCCAAACTTTATCTTGTTTATGAAATATAGCAAAATGTTCCCACGGGAAGAACCTGTGCTAGCCACAGGCCAGCACGGGTCTGTGACACTGAGCAAGGTTGCAACACCTCCCTGCCAACAGTGACAAATGTACCCAGAGGTGGCGCCTGGTGTGCCCCACGCTGGAATTCCGAGGTGTGACCAGAGCCCTCACATGCATTCATGGTAGCTACATAATACGAACATTTAGGAGTCCCTGAAAACCAGTTTGCCTCTCCAAACACAACCAAGAGGCTAGTTATGGTCTGTTGGGTCAAAACACATTTTTTAAAAGTCCCTAAGCCCTGATTTTATCAGAACACCTCAACAGTGCCAACAAACAGGCCTCTAATGCACTGGATAAATACATTAAAACACATTAAAAGATCTCTGACCAGCATTGTAAGGAAGCTGCACGTGAGGCTGTGTGCAATAGCTGGGCTCCACACAGCCCCAAGCCCTGCTGTTGACTGTGCAAACAAAGGGTGTTTGCACCACAGCCACCTCCAGGTTCCCTAGGCTCCGGATGGAACCAAGCCCAGAAAGAGCTCCAGCTCTGCTACCAAAGCTCAGGACCAGTTAAATATCACCACTCCCAGCCCACTGTGTCTTTGTTTAGTGGTTTCTTCCTGCAAGGAGCACCCAGGTTTGGGGACAAGGACTCTCACATGGGTAGGATCCAAAGGAGTGAACCTGTCACTTCCACAGGCTGCTGGCCATGTGCTCCTGCAGGAGCAGCCTCCTGGCAGCTCCCCTCTGCTCTGTGCCCCTCTTTCACATAGCGACCCAGGAGAAAGAAATATTTGTAAAAACTGGAAAATGAGCTGGCAAAGCCAAAGAAATCTGGCAAATGAGCTGCTCAGTTTGGTGGTTTTTGTACTGACACAGCCTGTTTCTCAATTCTGTCCTTTTGGAGTGTGTGTTGCCTACCATCTCTGACCAGGTCTTTAAATGCTACTCCTCTAAAACAAATAAACAATTTTATTATGAAATGAACACTGATATTATTTTTTCAAGCTAAATTCCACATCAAGGTGGCAAAGTTTGCTGGCTTTGAAGACATGAACACATTCCCACTGCCAGCTCTCCAGTTTTCTACTGGGTCTTGAAGTCCTGGGCATGCTTCTTTTGTCCCTGAAAGCCTGCAACCCCTTGAGCTCACCTTTTGGTCTGACTATGCCTTCGGTCTCTGGGATGGTACTGAAAACCCTGAAAATAAGAGTTGATCCAATACTGCAGCTCCAAAAGCAGTGGATAAACATAAAGAGCAGCAGATGTTGCTGTTTCATGAGAAGGAGGGAAACTTGCATGCCATCAAGGAGACACAGATATTACAGAAACAATGGAAGGAAAAATTAGTTTGTCATTTTGTCATGAAAGTTATTTTTCTTTCTTTAATTGAAAAACACGCTGATTTTTTTTTACATGAAGACTGCAATTACATTTCAGGGTCTTGCTGTAGTGCTTAAGAGTAATAGTCTGGAATAGTATTACTGCCAATAGGTAAAATAAATAAATAATTTTTTAAGAAATATTTTTGCTTTGTTTTAACTTTGCACAATATCAGTATTTTAATTCTGCTGAGAATTAAGTTATTCTGTAAGTATGATGACTCCTATATGCAGGCAGCCCTAGCAGGACAGAAGATGTAATCAAATGGGCATCTCTGGGATGCTTCATAGCATAAAGGATTTTACCCTGTCTGAGCACAAATACCACTCTCAGATTCTTGTGTCTAAGGAGAGGAGAGGAGAGGAGATTTTGCAATTCACTGTAATAGCAGAGACATGGAAAGCAAAGTGGAGGAGCCACTAATTGCAGACAGAACTGTCCAGTTCTGTCAGTCCCATTCTTTGGGGGTACTATTGTTCATATAAACATAAAGGTGTTTCCACTGGCTTCCTGTGAGTTTGGGTGAGATCCTTTGTGGCTAAAACTTGCCTGATTTGCTTAAGCTCACAGATTAGTAGAGTGAAGGATTATGCTTGCCATGGAAGAGTAGAGAAGCATAAAGCATAAGCAAACCCTCAGCTGCAGCAGAAGGACCTAGGAGCAGCCTGCACCACCAAAATGAGCCACAATGATTCTATTAAGACAAATATGTCCCCCTCCTCTGGGGAGGAAACCATGGTGGAGCTGAAAAAGCCCTCCAGCAATAGCTATTCTGCAGTGTTATTGCACAACCTCTGCTGTAAAGCAGGGGGAACCAAAGAGAATACTATAAAGAAGATGCCTTGAAATGAGTGGAGAAACCCCTTGACAATTGGATGAGTGGTTAAAATTAGTCCCACTACACAAAAGCAACTGTTCTGGTCAAACCCATGAGAACAAAGCTCTAACACTGAAGAATAAAAACAGATAGAGACACAGGTTGAGAACACAGTTTTTACATAACTCCACAAATAAAAACAATCTACTATTGCTTAGAATAACAGTCACAATTACTAGGAAAGCATTTTAAAGGAATAGGCACTGGAGAGGCCCACAGGAAGAAAAAGGAAAGACTCAGGTTCTCAACAGCAGGGATGAGGACAAAAAAAATGAAAAAGACAAGACGAACTTTTCCAGAACGCACCAGGAAAGCCCTGTAAGATAGGGTCTTTGCAGCTAAAAGGCCTGACAGGAAATGGAAGTTTGGATGACTGATTGAAATTGATGAAAATTAAGCTAAAATGGATAAGTTCTGTTTCTCTTTCTACTCTTTCAATAACTGACAAGGTGAATGTCTCTGTTTTCCCACGTGTAACATACATGGCCTAATCAGTCCTCTGTCAACAGTGAGGGAATCCAGCACTAGATATAATTCAAAATTGCTGTGAGAGCCTTGTATGCCAAGAGTTGTATGGATTGTACTGGACTTATTTCTGGGGCTGCTGCTTCCAGAGATGAATCTATGAACATATGGGACAGTCCAGCAAAGTGACATCCTGATTGTTTCACCTCCATGCTCTTAACCTCGCTTTTTACCAGCAGTAGCTCCTAAATGTAAATGAATGTTTTCCTCTGTCCTTACTGACCTTTCTAGAATTGCCCTCTCCACTGGTTCTTCTGTAACAAAGCACCAACTCCCTACTTTTCCTCCCTCCATATAGTCTCTCTGCTCTTTCTTTTTCCACAGCCTGATCAGGATTTGGCCTATTGTCTTTCAAGCTTATGTGAATTGTTGTTTTTCCCCCTTACACAGTGGATTCTCATTGTTAATATGTGAGTTATATGATTGCCCACAGCTGGAAATCCACTTCTGTAACCATATAGCTATTTCCTGTATTTTTAGAAATGGCTTTTCCCAGCCCCTCTTACATCTAATCCCAGTAGTACTGGTTTTAAATAGAAACTTATATTTATCTACAATGCACTAAGTCCTGGCATCCCCCAAGGGACCTAAGAATCATTCGCCATCTCACATACATGACAGGTCTACAGAGACTGGTTTGTAATGGTGAGAGGGACCTATAGCTTGAGTATTGCTCTTCTAGGAATGGGCATCACAAGCATCTTTGTTCTCTTGGGGCACAAAATCAACCTGCAACCTACAGCCCATGCTTAAATATTCCACTCAGTTGCTCTCTGAAGGGGACTGCAAAGTGGTTGCTTGTCAAAAGCATCTCAGACACGTTGAGGGCTGCACAAGATAGGAAGCTCATTTGTTGTTTTTACAGCTAACAGCAGTTTTTATTTCTGATTTTACTCAGAAGGGCTCTTCCAGGTGTCGTGCCATGAGTCTACAGGGGAGAAACAAATGGATTTGGGGAAGGTGAGGAGGCATTGCTGCATTTGGTCTTAAAGACTAGAAGGAAACAGTGACAGTGAGTGCTAAGACAAAGGCAAGATCTAATGCAACAAAGGCCAAGAGAGTAGATCCCAGCCTGCTGTGGATGTTTGTCCCTTTTTAGAAAAGCTGTGTGACAGAAGTTGAACAAACTACCAGCACATAGCTTCCACCCCTGCAGGCTGCTGTAACACCTCCAAGGTGTGCATATATCAGCAGGAGGAGAAACCAATGTATTGTCCAGGTATTCTTTTTAAAAAGTAATGTGACTGTGAATAATATGCATAAATGATCCATGGGGTTTGTGAAAGATTCTCTTAACCTGCACACGGACCATTCAAGAGGAGCAGTGCATGGTCAGGACATCATGTAATGATCAAGCCTGTAAGTTTTGTCCCTCTTTCATTTGCCCAAGATTGTGGAGATGACAATGATTTCTATCAGTGATTCTTATCTCTCCTTCCTCCTTCTCCATTAAAGTTGGTTCCATAGGTACCATAATATTATGTATGTAAAGGCCTGAGAAAATTGTCAGTACAAACAGAAATGTCTACCAGAAAACCTTGATGGCTTTTGACAAAAGTATATCTGAAATGGAGCTAACTATGAAAATGGCCCAATGGTCTGATGGCCAAAAGAATATTGCCTTTTTTAGTGCTGCTAATTTAAGACCACACCATTGAATTGACTCAATACTATAACTCTGAAGACTTCCAATAACTGCAAAGAAAATAAAAGGTGTGAAGCAAACCCGAAATGCCTCCTCTCTGTGCTGCAGCAGGTGTGCTCCCTGCTACCTACCACCTGCCATCAGGAAACCAACCAAAACACAGAGTCCAGCTCCTCCTGAACTTGAGTAAATGTAATCATTCTGAGGTTACATCTAAATATTACAATGACCCTTACAGAAAACCCTGAAGTAGTACCAGCCCAGCTGGAAAGTCTCCCCAGTGCACCACTGCCTGAATGCATTAGCTTGGGATCAGGCACGTCAAAGTCACACTTGTGACTTTGTCAAACCCAGTTGTGGTGCTCCTGGAGCAAATTTTGGTTCATATTGTGGGAGCCATCTGCCTGCCTGCCCCACACCCTGAGCTCTTCTCACGCCGTGGGGATGCTGTGCAGGACTCCCTTTGTGCAGAGACAAGTTGTTATAAAGCTGAGAGATCACATCCCGATCATCTGACTTCTGCTGTGGGATCTTTTCTTTTAGGCCTCGGTTACAAAGACATATAACATGAAAAGGCTCAATTTTCCACAAAGAAATATTTTGCTGTACAAGTGTTCCTGTGAAGACATCATTTCATGACTGCCCTGGTTCAGTTTAGAGAATGCGTGCAGGGAGGAGGGGTTAAAAATACTTAAGAAGAAACTTTCCCCAGAACAACTCCCTGTTGAGTACACAGGGGGGATAAGCTTTGACAGTTTAGTTTTAAACAAGAGATAACATCAAATAGGCCCATGGGACTGGTTCCAATTATCAACCCAAACAAAAAGAACAGCTGCACCCAAAAAGGCTTGTGCTTACAGCCATATTTCATTTTAACCACATTACAAAGGAAAAGTCTCATGATATACAAGGCTTTTGGGTTTTCTTTTTAATTCCACAACGTATTTAGTAAGCCACCACATCATATGGTATAGAGATGCACAGTCAATTAAGCAGGCATTTCATTAACATTGCTTTTATACTCACATCAGAATGTCTTAGGTTAATCAAACCATTACATTAGAAGGGAATGCTACAAAAAGGAAATAACTGACAACTCTACCTACAAAACCCATGACGTGATGTGGATATTGTTCCTGGTTGCCTGTCAAGGTAAAGTATCTTGGGATTGTATTTCCTTGGAGTTTTCACAATGATAATGAGAACAATTATATTTCTCCATCTGGAATCCATTAAATATGATTATGATTGCTGACTTTCCTATCCTTATTACTATCTAGATTAGCTAACCCCATTACAAAGACCATGCTCCCAAAGCTCACTTGCAAATATTGTTATATGGTTTCCTGTCATCCAACCAGAGTATCTTTCTCCTTCTCTCTCCCTCTCTCTCATCTTTCTGTTCATGTACCATTTTACAAACTATTTTGCCCTTGTTTCAATTATAAGAACCTTAATAGGTTCAAACTCCCAGATGACCTGCATTTGCAGGTGTTTAAGCAGGGGAAGATCAGCTGCCCTATGTGGTAATGACTCTTGCTAGCCTCAATCAAGCAAATGGGTCTGGCCTGTAACTTGCAGGTGCTTCAGGGTGGAAACCTAAACATCCTGACCATTTATTTAATGTAGAATATGTAAAGATTAAGCAAGGACTATAAAGAAAAAATGTTATTACAGAGAAGGAGAAAGACAGACATTTTGTTCTAAAACCTTAATAAGTGATCTTGTCAATTCAGAAAGACTCTGGTTTTCATTCTGTGCTCATTTGCACTGTTAGTAAATGCAGAACAATTCCTCTAGTTTTCATTGAAGTCGCTCCAAATTTATACCAGTATAATAAGGATCAGAAGGCAACCAAATTTATCTGAGGATTTCCTTATTAAATTTCATTAAAGAGTCTATTAAAAGCAGAAATATTGTTGGGTAAGGGTCAATTCACAGTGGTTTGGTCCTGTATATCTCAGTGTTTGTGTGTCTTCGGCAGCAAAGTTTAATGTGACTCTTTGTAATTAACAGTATCAGTAATAGCAATAAGAAACACCAGAACTGTATACTCACTTTTACTCCTTGACACTAGACATGTTTCTTTGGGTCAGAGCTGCAAAGGTTTTCTGCAGGACTCCAGGGGGAGTTATTTCAGAAAAGATTGCTTCACCAATGCTCATGGTTCCATACCTTTTTCCTCAATTACTTACTCTGCTGTTCATCAATGCTCATCTACTGATTTGGGCATTAATTTAGAGGTTTGTTGATACATTATAGCTTTGCACAGCCAGCTCAGAACTTTCAAACTGTTTGCTTTGTGCTTTGATTATGCATTCATTTTGACTTGAAAAAGGATTATGTAATAATCAGCAGCATTTCAACAGAAGCCAGTTGTAGCTGTTTCTATCTGTAATGATTGTTTAATGACTATTTAAGATGTGCTGCCTGGGGTTGTCTAATCAGCCAATTTTTATTAGCTTTCAATGAATGAATAAAGTGATACCTAATCAGCAGTAAAACTTCAGTATTGAGCAAGGCAGAGTTTCACGTAGGGAAAGCACAAAGGTCAAAAAAAGTATTAATTTCATAGAACTGTAGAATAATTTGGGTTGGAAGATACCTGAAAGTGTAGCACTGGGGAGCAGGGAAACTTGTACCAGAAAAGTTGCTCAAATTCGCATCCAAAGTGGCCTTGAAAATTTCCAGGGATGGGACATCCACAACTTCTCTGGGCAACCTGTGCCACGGCCTTCCCACCCTCACAGGGAAAAATTTCTTCCTAATATGTAATCTAAGTCTACCCTCTTTCAGTTTAAAGCCATTACCCCTTGTGTGCTTCCATTATTAATTGTTATGGTGGGCATTTATAAGGCAGATATTGTCATGACATCCAGGACAAATATACATCAGAACAATGTTTTCCTGGCTCACATTTTCTTAACTAAGCTGTGGAAGCTGGGTTTGACACCAAACTTCTTGAAGTCAACAGAGAAAAACACCTTGGTGAGTCCACTGCCTTTGGATCAGGCTCATGGTGACAGCAGTTCTTCACACCTTGCTAATCTTGAATCCATTTCAGCTGCTCTCTGTCAATAATTTTTAATTCTTTTTCTTACAGCTCTGTTGTGGAAAAAATGCCTTCATCAAATTTGGGGAAGTACAACTGTGAAGGGAATTTGGGAACCACGGGTCTTGGGGAAACACGCTAGGTGATCTAAAACAAAATGAACGTTTCTCCCATTTTTTCTCTGAGAAGTCAGATACTTTTAATTACTGCCCCCCACTCAGCAGCTGAGCACCAACAACAGACTGCACATGTTATTTCTCCACTGCTAGTATGGACTGTGTGGTGTTTGCTTAAAACTCACTGAAAGAGGCTTACACAGACTCACTATCTGAGATTCAGGCTAAGGGCATACATGTGCCACTTCCCACAGCTCAGCTGACATACAGTAGTTCATTAAGCCACAGCAACATGATCATGTTTTAAGAATCCTAATTATCATAACTGTGGCTATCGCTAATTTGCTGTGGTTGCACTGAAATCTACCAAGTACCACCAGTACGAAATCTGCATTAAAAAGTAAAAACTTTTTAATTACGTCTCCTTCACTGCCCAAATTAAATATCCGAGTTGCCCAGTGACTCATTTCCTAGTGCCAGCAACTCAGATCTTATCTGCTGTTTAAAACCTACTTTTCTGTTACCATCTTGTTTCTGTCCAGATCCTACTCTCATTTATTCTTTGTGTTCATCCTTGCTAATGATAAATTTGCAAGGCACAGCAAGTTGCCCAACACAAGCACTGTCCACAGCAGTAAGAGCATTGACACTGATGGCCCAGCAGAATCAGAGCTGCAAAGCAGATACCTGGCCTAACTGAAACTACCACTGGATCATTAGTTGTCCTTCATATAGTTTTCTACTCGAGGAAAAACATCTTGCAGCAACATGGGCATCTTAAATCCAGCACTTGTGAGAAATTTGCAATGTGAAGGACAGCCCTTCTCTTCTGTGATGTAGGCTTGAATCCACAAAGTATTTGGACTGATGCTTTTCTGGTGTTGAATTGCCTGGAAGAATCACAGCTTCCATGCTCTTAAGACAGGGTATAGCCAGACATGATCACACTTCACACCTTGCAATCATCATATGACACACAAAAAAGAGACCTGTCCTTACCCAGATCTACTTGGTTTTGGCCTCCGCTCAGAGTCGTCTACAGAAAGACAAACCCAACCAGCAAAACCTACCATAAGTTGCAAGTAAAGTTTTTATGAGGTGAACTATGAACTTTAAAAAGTCTGGAATCTTTAGCAATTGCTTATTGCCTGCAGGATAGATGCAGTTAGTATAGTGCCTTGTGGGCATGCCCTTAGCTGCAATCCTCATTGATGTTCCTCTGCTACTGCTTTCAAAACTGTTAAAATTCCTTCGCTCAAGTGTTCTTAGCGCTTATGTTGATAGGGAATACTTCAAAGGATACATCTTTACTTTATCAAATCTGCTGTAATTTTGTAGGCAGAATCAAAGAGGTTCATTTTAAGTCTAGTCAAGTTTGCCAACTGTCCTAAGCTCAAGAAATCAATTCCATGTCGCCATGTAATCAACGCAAATAAGAAGCCTGGAACACAGCTTCTCAATGAAACTACATTTGCTTCAGCACATTTAACACTGGAAACAATTTTGCCCCATTATTCTTACATTCCTTTGCTATTTCTCCCATTCTTATTAAAGCTTCCCTGATGTATTCAGCTCCATGGCTGTACTGATGAGCAGCTGACACATCAGTCCCCAAACACAGCTCTCAGTGGTGTCTGTTGAAGGCACAGCATCATGTACTTGTTTCTTTTTCTCACAGAAGTTTCTTCTAGCACAAAAACTTGCTGGGTATTCTCATGTTATTACAAAAATAAGGCATTTAATGAGGGTCCATGCACTTGGCAAGCTTTTATCAACAAACAGCAAAAGACAAAACAGGGGTTTTGCAGTTGAAGTCCTGGGCATTATCTTGCACCTACTGTGGCAACAAATACTTTTTTTCTCTTAACAACTTAAATACAATTGTAAACCTTATGCCAGTGCTACTGACTCATCCCTCATGTTGTGTTTGGTGCCACACATAACTGTGATTCTAGCTGAAGCTTTAGTTTGGGTTATTAAGAATTCTATAGTTATGACACAAAAGGGATTTTTTTTTGTTTGGTTTTTTTCCCAACTTTTAAAATATTTTTAGAGAGAATCTAAACTGAAGGAAGAGATCTGAACAAGCCAAAAATTTCTGCAGTGAAAAATGTGTGCAAAGCTTGGAAAGCTACAAATCTTTGTAGTGAGGTGCTTATCGTCATTGGGATGAGGAAATAGACGAAGTGTTCTGAACAGAAGTTACACAGAAGGGTTATCAACAATCTTCATCCCTATCCCAGTAAAATGAACAGACCTGTAAAAAAAATTACCAGTGTGCATAACCTGGCCAATTTCAGACTTTAGGAATCACAAGATCAGTTTAGTTTTGCTCTTTCTGAAAGCCTTTTCTTCATTGTAGGCTCAGACAAGTTTTGTCTCAAGTGAGATTCACAGCCTTCAGAACCATTACTAAGTTCCTTATGATACATCTTGTACCATTGACAACAGACTGCTGATTATTGCCCTCTTGGGAAACATGGCTCTCAGAAGATATCCAAAATCAGTCTAAATTCAAAGATGCAAAAAATGTGGTAGAACAGTTACACGACTTCCATTAAAAAGCCCTAGTGATGAAAGATTAACCCTTTCCCTTTCAGAGTGAAAGCAATTCACTCTGCAGGGCATCCCCAGAAGGAGAATAATTCTCTTTCCTTGTGAATTTATCCTTGGAAAATTTCCGCCAGTATTTGGATTCAGGTTTTACCTTCAATGGTATTTTGATTAGGCCATGAAAGACTAAAAAAATGTGTCTCATGTTAATGCTATATTCACTTTAAAAGCAGAGTTCTCAGCCTTTTCAGTACTGAAATGAAAGGCTGACCCTGATGCAGGCAATGGTCATAGTCATGTTGATTTTGACCAGGTTTCCATATGAAAGAAGATACACTCCATGAAGGTTTTAATTCCTGCTCTGTCTTCTACTTACGTCTTCTGACAAGGAACTGACCTTGAATGTGTCCTGGAGCCTAAAAGAGATAACAAACCAAAGGCAAAGCATCTACAGTCACTTATATTGGCTCCAACACACTGCTTTTTGAGTCAATAAAGTTTCCATGTTCTCACCAGCTTAAAGTTGTGATAAAGTCTCTGCAGAAGGCCAAACAAACAAACAAACAAATAACAAAAAACCCAAAACCAACAAAAAAACCCCAACAAACAAATCAGGTGAGGTACAGATGTACAGATACACATAAACATGTATTAAAACCAAACAAAATCAAGGGTTATAGCATAGCTTAAATATCACTTTCTTTGGCTTGTGCTTCCAGCTGCCTGGCTCAAGGCCTTCACTACATAAGAAATTTGTTGGCATGGAGTTCAGGCTTCACGAGGCTGGGTTTCAGAGCAGAAACTCCATATATGTTTGTGTATTTACATATATACAATTAAGGGTATTTATTCTACTTAAATACAATGATGCCCCATCTTCTGCCTATCAAAGGATGGCCATTGAATTAAATGACCATAGATTTATTTTGACATCACAGCCAGAGGACAGCAGATGAGGTGTACCTGTATGTCCTGAAATGCAATATATCAGTGTACAAAGTACAGATAAAAGTATCTGTGGTTATCCCAGAATCAGTAAGGTAAGAGAAGATAATTAAAGTCATCAGGTCCAACCATTAACTTAATATCAATCCAGACAGCATCTGTGTGCTTGCATGGAGAGCTTCCTACCTGACAGGACCCTCTCATCCCCACCTTCAACGTGTGCACAGGGGTGTGAGCAGGCACTGACAACTAGAAGAGTGTATAAAGTGAGTGTGGATGTGCCAATTAGGCTGACAACTCCCATGCTGACAAGCCATGGCTCTGAATCCTACAATTCCAAACAGGTGAGAAGCAGAGTGGCTGCATACAGTGCTGTGTGGGAGACAGGCAAAGAGGGACTGCTGCTGTGATTGACACATAAGCACTGTGCTACCCTGAGAGCCTTTGTTGTGTGACTTTATGGTCTCTTTTTATTTTCCTTGGCGCTCCCCACAATTCTTTTAGTCACAGCACCACTTAAAGAGGCTGCAGCATCTGGTGGGGAAGAAAGGAGGGGATCCATTTAAAATGACAGCAATTTAAAAAAAAAAAAAAAAGCTCTCTCAACTATTTTAGTTGTCCAAATATTTCACAAATGCTTTTGTGTTTCATACAAGGAGGAAGGTGAGGAGATTTTTGCCTCTGTCCATGTGTGATGAAAGAAAGCACACAGTGACACTGCTGTTAAACAGGCCCATTTCCAGAGTTTAGAAGGACTCTTACTTGATATTCCCAACAAGGGATGTTCCTTGTCATTAACCTTTACATTAAGTTTGTGCAATTCCTGAGTGCCTTCCTCCGGATAGATATTCCCTTACGATTGGTTTTTTTCCCTTTCTTCCCTTTTGAAATGGGAGTGCAGTAAACATGCAGACTGACCCTGGTGCCAAAGCAGGCAAAATGTCCCCACGTCCCACAGCTGACACAAACCTCCCTTCTCCTGGGGCATGAAGAAGGAGGGTTGCCCTTCCAAAGGGTTAAGGCATTTTCGAATACAGATTTGTATCTCGGGCACAGAAAACAGCACGTGGGGATGAACAAGAAAAAAAAGATCCTGTTTAGTTTCAGTGTGTGACATTTGCCTGGGGGAAGAAAGTGCAGAGCTCATTGGAAATCCCATTGTTGAAACTCTGACCAGTCAGTTATAAAGTGTCATGATTTAATATGCCAGAGTTGTTTCCATTTTCAGGGTCAATCACTCCATCTGTGTGTGCGTGTGTGTGGGGGTGTGTGGGGGTGTGTGTGGGTGTGGTGAGCCTCTGCATTTAAAGAAATACTTTCAGGTTTTATGTTGCCTAATTTCCTTTACAAAAATTCTTTTTGTTTTCAGCAGAATAGGTCTCCAGCAAGATTTCCTCTTTCACAGCATGTGGAGGCACATTTTCCAACATCAAATCCTCTGATCAAAGCAACAAAAGTTAGAGATTGAAGCAATAATTATGACCTTGATCAGGGTTTATTCTGTTACATGATTAATCATACATAGTATTTAAAAATATCAGGTGTCTGCCTGCTGAAATATGAACTGAAAACAGCACTTATAAAATAGCTAGAAGAAAGGTCAACAAATCTGAGCTTGTTACAGCAACCTGCAAGTCCTACACATTTCACTGTTTAGACATCAGTTTGCGATACCTGTTTTCTTTTATGACTCTGGGCTTTGTTACCAACTTACCATTAATAGGGTTCAGCCAATGCAGATCTTTTGACTCTTTTTCTCTCTCTGTCCTCACCTGTCAGCCTTCTGTTCATCAACTATATTTATTACAATCAAGCCCTGTCAACTGTCACAGCTTACATACAGTCTGCCAGTAAATATGTCTTTCCAGTCATTAGACATTCCTTCCAGTCACCTTGGGATTTCTACCTTGTCTATCTCACTCCAAAAAAACTTTTGTTCAGAAGTATTAGACTCCCACAGAGCAGTGTCAGCTTGGGGCCATTACTGTAGGAAGTGACAGAAAACACCAAACTGTCACTCATTAGGATCTAGTTTTTCCAGAGTTGATGTAAGTCAGATTTAGCCCCAAAACGAATCATGATTTATTTAATATATTTGCTTCTACAAGTGTCAGCTCATCAACTTAAAATGTTTCTCCTTTAACTCTATTGAGGCCTGTACAGAAAGTTTTCTTTGAAACCTAGTTTTTGCTCTAAGGCTTGATAATTAGAACAGAATCGAGAACAGGCAAGTTTCTGCTCTACAGGTGCACTTTACTGGCCCTCAGTTTTATAATTATATGTACAAAGCATTCATGATAGAATTAAGTCTGGACACGTGAGAAAATGCCACCTGGTGGGTAAGAGCTTTTTTGCTGGCTCCCAAGTTTGAGGTGAGATTATAAATCTATGGATAAGTTTAAAAAGAGAAAAACAATTAGCTAAGGAAGCAGGGATGGAAAAAAGAAAATAATTCCTATTATTTCCTGGTTATGCTATGTATTGTCTCTCCAAAGGATCTACAGTCTCATCCAGGGCAAAACAACATAAGTGAGGTATAGGTTCTTCCTAGGTTCTTCCGCGATTGCACCCACAGTAAAAGCCTCTGATGAGAGGCATAAACTCCCACCAGTCCCCTGCCTCCCACCAGTTTCTGTGTCAAGCTGGTTGGTACAGGGGTGCATACTACTATTTCATCCCATGTGGAGTTAGGGAGTCAGTGGATCAGAAAAATGTAAAAGTAATATGTGGCATTGCCAGTGGAAAAAGTGAGAGGAAAGAAGGGAGGGATAAAGGCCCAGGATAGTTAACTCAGAAGATTTGAATTGCTTGCTCCTCATCACTATAGTAAAGAGTCAGGTCTGTCACTGGCAGAAAACAATGAATTTACAGTGAATTTACAGAGCACAGACTCACAGAGATAAGTAACACAAAGAAGATGTCAGCAGCCAGATTTTGCTTTAAATAAGGATATCATCATTAGTGATTCACTTATGTAGCAGCTATTACAGACTGTAGGGGACTATGCAGTATTAGAAATAGTGTGTTTGTACCAATGATTTATTTCATTATCAAAAGGCAAACATCTCTGAGGCAGAAAGGGTGTCTATAAAATCACAGGTTATTGTACAGGCATATACACACAAGTGGTGCAGAACACATAAACTATCCCATAAATCATAAATCACTTGGGATTTTTGGTGGACACAATTACTAACTTCTCATGCTTTCTTTTCTGTCTGTGGAAGTAATGATTCCTGCCACAAATGACCATCTGAGGTTAAATATGGAGCACAGATTATGACAGTCATCAAGGGGGTGAGCAGGGCTTATGAATCATCTGCAGGATTTCCAATAACTGTGACTGAACAGTCTTGACCTTGACAACTGTGTGTGGGAACAGGTTTCACCACCAGGGATACTGCACACTGTAGAATATTTGAGGTTTCCATCCTAAGACATGGGTTCCGCAGTGTTAGTCCTGACCACTCATATGTGGCTTCAACAGTCTCAGGATGCCAACAGCAGGGCAGCAATGAACCCTAGGACATCTAGAGCTACTTGCTTGGAATGACATTCTGGCCAAAAAATATTTGAGAAACCACATTTGAGTGTTGTGTGTTGTATCAAAAGGGTGATCCTTCAATATTACCCTGTTAGCCAAAAAGAACAACTGTAAATACTTCTGTTTATCTCAAACAAAAACACCAGCATGAGCGCAATTTTGTGGACGCACATTTATGTGATTGGGAAGTGGAGATCACAGGATTTAAGGGACCTTTCTGCAAGTAAAGATGTGCTTAGTGCTGGCATTGCCATCAGACTTCCTCCCCACATTTTGCCTGTCCGATGATGTAGGAAACCAATCTAGAAAACTCATCACAGGTCAGACTCCAACAAAGTCAGCATGTTTTGGATCAGCCCTAGGATTTAAAGTTTACACATGAGACGGCAAATAAATTGCCACAAAGCTATTGGAGATAGGAAGAAGTGACCATAGTTATATCAGCCACATTGGGAAATAAATAAAGGACTCAGCAGAGTCTGAAAGAGGAGATGGCTAGGACATGGCAAATGTACCCTCAGTGTGTTCCTCGGTGAAACCCAAAGCAAGATCTGCAGCAGGAACAGCCTAAGGAGGTGGGTGTCAATAACACAGCACGATTTCCACCTGCCCTTCAGGAGCTGTAAGAGATACCTTTTCATAGGAAGGCAGTAATTCCTGTCTCCCTTGCCTCCCATAGGGAATCTATCCAGCAGGCTTTCAAAGGACAGTATGACTCAACCAAAATCAGCTGCAGATCTTGCTGGAACTCCAGATCTGCACCGTCATTCCCATCATACCTTTGATTTTTAAGTACTTTTCCCCTCAAATATATCTTTTCATTCCATAAAAAATCCTGAACCAATCTAAAGCCCTTCATCACCAGCCCTAAAGAGGGTGTTCTAAAAATGACACACTAGATTCTGTTTGACAAATCATCCAAAATACTTACACTCATCTGACTCTTGCACTCAGCCTCCTCGGTATGAAAAAAAGACTAAAGAAATGCTTGTGTGTTGGCTGCAGCAACACAATTACAGAAACTGCTACCAACAAAGAAGATAATAACTGCTGGAGGTACAGACAAGGGAAGTGGTGGGGGGAGGAGGAATGAAGGGAACCTCAAGGTTAAATGAGCAATGGGTCAGGGCACACACAAACAAACGTAAACAACAGAAATCTTTCAGCATAATTTTGAAAGTAAAGGCAGACTGAATTGTATTATGCAGGTGTACAGAAAGCACTTTGCTGCATTATGCCATCTCAAGTTCTTGTTCCTATTTCCTTTTGTCAAGAGGTCTTTGATTGAAGACAAGATTGTCTTCCAAAGAAAGGATAAAATGTAATGTGAATAGCTCAAGTGATAGACTGCAGTATCTTGGATGCAGCAAGAAAAAGCAATGCTAATGGATTTGTACAGTAAATAATATGGGGAAAGAGGAAGAAACAATCAGACCTCACACAAATATAGAGAAGCTTTCTTGAATCACCATAATTTGCAGTGATTGTTATTCAGCTCAATGTACTTCAGGTTTGAGTAGAAGCACTTCCAAATTTCCCCCCTAAAAGTCAGAGGGCCACATCATGTGTAATGTACCTTAAGCCCTGATTTTTTATTAACTTTTTTTATTCTGATATGCTAGTTTCCCATAACTGCTTGTTGAGACACAGCTGTCTTCATTCCCGAGGAATGGTGCACTCCTCATGGATAATTGCAGAAGCACTGCAAGCTGGGACAGTTCTCTGTCTGGCTCCCTGACTGGTACCCATGGTCACAAATGAATGGACCAAATTTCATAGGGCCGTCTTTAGCTATGTGAACTGAATTTTGCTCTTCAAGAGACCTGTCTCACCTGAAGTTTTGCCAGTTCAGTGGGAGATAAGGACCTGCTAAGCAGGCAGAGGTAAGGCTCTAAACAAACCCCAGGAAAGGAGAATAAAAATCAGTAGCAGCAAACATCCTGCTGAATTAAACTTGTGTCACAAAAAGTTGCACACAGAGGCAGGAAACTGAATGCACTGTGACTTTCAAGGCTGGGTTGCTGTGCTGTGTCTGGAGTTGAATGCACACTTCCTGCTGTGTCTGAATCACAGAACACACGAGAGCAGTTCTGCTGCACCACTGGCAGGTTGCTGACACCAAAGCTTGGCAGGCTGGAGATGTCAGAGGACAAGGAGGCAGCACAGCCTTGTCTTCACCCAGCCCAGACAAACGAGTCTTTGAGCATCACTCCCAGTGTAGCTTTGTCAAGGGCTATGCTCTCCCCAGATGGGAAGTATTCAGAGGTGAGCTGTGGCTTACACAGCTCACACAGATCTAACTACAACTTACCAGTCCCCCTGCTCACCTTCACCCTGCCAGCCCCTCTGCTCTGCTCTGCTCCTATCCACTCACTGCACACATCATACCTGCCTCCCTCCTTCTGATCCTTTTCCAGCCCTTCTCCAGTGCTTTCTCCAGTTATAGCCACAGGCACTCTCCCTGGCTCCCTCTCCTTCCTCCCCTGCAATTGTTTCCTCCCAGCTCCCATCTCTCGCCCACAGCTCAGTCTCTAATTCACTCCTCTCACACCAGCCAAGCCTTCCCACTTCCGCTCCTTTCCAACCCTTCTTGTTTAGCTCTGGGCCCAAATGCTGTCCCCTCAGAGGCTTGTCCTTGTCATTGAGGTGTTCATCAGCATGGCTGCCTTCCCATTCCTCTACTGTGTCCCAGGCACCAGCAGAGGAGATGACAAAAAAAGACACCACCATTTGGGAGGTTTTTTGCCTAAAGCTATTAAAGTACTTGACTTTGATCACTGTGAATTTTGTGCCACAGGTTTCACAGTCCTGGGTGTTGTTGGGTTCTTGTCTCTAGCTTGTGTTGGGGATTGATTTCTGCCTGCACTTTATAAAGGCTCTCTCAGAAAAAAACCACTTGTCTGGATGAGGAGAGAAGGCTCATTTGATTTGTGTCCATCATGACTCACTCTCAGGGAAAGGTGGAAAAAGTGAGTTGCTTTGACCCAAACTCACCACCAGTGTGGGCAGTACAGCAAGCAGACTCAAGTGTTGGGCTCAGCTTTCCATCCATGAGCACACAGCAGAAGGCCTTTGTGAACAGTTAAGAATATCAGGTTTCAAAACCAAAACAAAACAAAATGAAAAAAAAGTACATCCAGCTCCCTTTGGCCATTTAGCTGAGATCAGTTGTGGTCTCAGTTTGAGATCTGACATGTGCTGGAGCAGGAACAACAGCACTCACTAGCAGGGGAATGTGCTCTGTGATCTGACACATCTTTGCTCTCTTTAACTCCTCTGATCCTGTGATTTGGCTGGCCTGTGGGTATGCTGTGCACTTACCTGAAGATGCACAAGGAGCTGTGGGATGCCATCACACTGTCAAGACCCTTCACAAAATACCAGCAGCAGAAGACTTTCAGGAAATGTCACCACATCATCATCCACTTTGTGCTGCTGGCTTTGTGGTGCTGTTTCCTGGAGCCATCTTATCCTGTGCAGGAAAAACAGAAGGGGTAAAAGAGGTGAAATATGAGCAGTAAAAGCACCATTATCTGGTTTTCTAGGGATTGAGAGCCCAGAGTGAACACCAGGATTTCAAGTGCCTCTTCAATCTCCTAGCTGACTCAGAAAGCTCAGGAGGTGGTGGTGGAAGGAGACTTTGTAGACCACTAAATCAAACGAGAAAACAGGACTTGTTCCTCCTTAAGATCTCTCTGGAACACATCAAGGGGAGCAATTGCACTGTTAGGGGGTCCTTAGTTTGGGAGGTATATGCTAGAGGTCTCATGAAGCTGGTAAATAAAACATTACTTGGATTTCTTGACAAAATAAGAGAGAGAAAAATAATTATAAAATACAATTCCTTTTGTGAGAAATGTACAGATTCAGTCCATCATTCCTGGCTGCCAGGAGTTAATTAGTTACAACCATGAAAGACAGTGGTCACTAGACACCTAGAGTTGCACCAATGATACAAACAGGAGTCCAAGCAAGGAACATATGCAGTTGGCTCAAAAGAGCCAATTAATCAAAATAAATTGAAAGGAATAAGAAAAAAGACTGAAAAATGCAAATGAAGATTAGAGGTACTTTATAATGAATTTCTTAAGCAAGATAATTATGGAATTGCTGTTAAGTTTAATTCACATACTGTTTCAATTGAAATATTGGTATTTGCAATACTGATAAGGAACAGGATGAATGGGTGAAGAGCTGGCTACTTGGCAGATCTCCAAAATACACTTGTCAACACAGAATCATCACTGAATGGGATTTCTCCTTAAAGGAATTTTGCAATGACTAGTACTGGTCTGCAACTAGCTGATGTTTTCTTGAGTGGACTCAGTTAGTAAACATCAATAGCCTCATGCATATGAATCAGCCTCAGTAAAAATTATGTCCACATTAGAACATCTCTGCAAATTGTTTTTGAAAATGTTCCCCTCTTTGAAAATGCTTCTGACCTGCTCTCTCAAAGTCTTTGCTGATTACAGGTATGGGAAAACAGAGAGCCTGACAGGGGGACAAAAGAGAACCCTGATGACGAGGGGGTGACACTTGCAACACACAGATCTCTTGGCAAGGTGGGAAGAATTCTAAGAGAAGGTGTTCTGATACATCCTGAAGCAATATTACATAAATGGGAAAGCCTGCCCTTCAGAAGTTTCCATCTATCTCTGATGACTACAGAGGCATCCTGGCAGATGCACTGAAATTTTGCTGGCTTTTAGATACAAGAACTTCTGGTTTGGCTAAACTTAGGTGGGATGATTCTCACCCTTGTGGCAAAGGAAAGAATAATCAGGTTATAAAATACACCTCAGGCAAACATATGCTAGACTGTGGGATCCAGTTGTCATGTTGAAAAAGGTCATTATGATATTGGAGGAGGCTCAGAAATGAGCCACAGAAATGATTTACTGACTGTAGATAATGTTTGACAGTGCAAAACCTAAAGATCTCACACTGTTTAATTTATCAAAAAGAAGATTAAAAGGTTACTTCATTGCATGCATTATCTCATAGGAATGCCATGTACTGAAATGTTCTTTAATCTAGCAAGAATGGCACAAATATTTAACATAGAGGGCTATTAGCCACCAGAATGAACCACCAAGGGAAGAGGTGGAGTCTTTCTCTCCTAATGTCTTCAAATCTGGTCTGAACACTTTTCTGGCAGATGTGCTTTAATCAAACAAAAGCTATGCTCTAGTCAGATGCAAGTTACTGGGTTGAATGCAGGGAAAAAAGGATGCACTCCTGGCATCAAAAATCTACAAATCTGTGAATGCCAAATGTAATTTGAATATACTTGCAGGAGTCAAAGTGTTCAAACTGTGCTCCACTTTAAGGGAGAGGAATCCCAGGAGAGTAGGTGGAGACGTGCTCCCAGTGTTTATGAACACCAACTACCTAAAAAATGTCAGCATCTCATCCAAAACCTGGCACTGTTTCCTTTCACAGTCCAGCTATAGCCACTGCTTCAGATAGGACTAAACCGGTGTGATTTTCATGGGGGGTGGGCAGGCAAACACGGCTCTGAGGTCAGAGGGATTTGTCAGCACTTAGCACCTCTGGATGTGAATTTAGACAACTAATGAAAGGGGAACATTTTGGGAGTGATTTCAATAGCATCTGAAAGACGTGCAGGAAAACCACCCCTCACTTCCAACCGTGTTTGGGCTCCTAGTTGGGAGCAGCACTTTTAAAATTCCTGTTTTCTGGCATCACCTTTCTTTGTCCTCTCAGTTACAAAATAATCACATTTCCTGGACTGGGCAGCTGAAAGGATTAACATTAGAGCACTAGTTTTCAACCCGGGGGTCTGCAGACCTCTGGGGAGCCCTGTGGTCTACTTCTAAGGTGTATGTGAGAGGTGGCTAAGAAAAACAAGTCCATTTATGCTGCACAGCACTTTAAGAATGTGCATTTCAAAAGGGACACATTCCTCTGGAAAACACTTCATGGTTCACAAGTCAAAAAAGGTGAAACACACAGAAACAGAAAGTGAGAAACAGTGATTTAGAGTGGCTTTCCATGTGCGGCAGCTGGGGTTGTTCAGCAGCATTTGAGAGCAAGGCAAGGAGCCCCGGCTGCAGTCCCGCCAGCCCTGCCCGAGAAACCCCCAGGGGAAAGGAACTTCGCCTCCTCTCCGGCCAGGACCCGAGCAAGTGCAAACAGTGGCAATAAACAGAAAAAAAAGGCGGTAGGAAGCAACTGAACCTAAAGCGCTCCCTCCTCTGCCGGCTGCCTTGGCTGACGCCTCGCACCAAACCCGGCTGGCAGGTGCTGCATTGCCTCCTCTCTGCCGTGAGCAGGGCGCCCGAAGGTTGCCGATCCCTCTCCCAGCATCCTCCCACTACGGATCGCTCGGGATCACTTCTGATCTTTGTCTCAACCCTCTGCCACTTTCACCTATTCCCGTGAATCTGAAGCATCCCCCCCCCCCCCACCCCCCCTTCTTTCTTTAAAGAAAAACCTTTGCTTGTCAAGCAAGTTTTTGTCTCCCTGAACTCAGACTTCCAGCCTTGACACAGACACAGAAACACTATTCAAAAGGTGAGAGTTTACAGCATCGAATAACAATGCCAGCTGCTCTCTTGGTGACAAGTTCTGCTTCTGATGGAGGAGGGATGAGAAGGTGGGGTGGAGAAACTGGCAGCCTGGATGGCTGATGCTGTGGGACTGTTTCGGTATCTGAGAGCTGTGGTCCAGAGGTGTCTGTGTCCGGCTGGCCTGGGAAACACCTGTGTGGCGAGAGGGATGGGGAGACTGCAGCTAGGCTGGAGCATCTGCCTGGCCTTGAGGAAGAGCATCCACCTTCCTCGTGCCCAGGAATTGTTACAGGGAGTGCAAACTCTCTGGAGCTGGCTCAGCCTGAAATCAAATAGAAAGGACATAAGAGAATAGCGTGCATTAAGGGAAAATTGTTCAAACAGCATCGTTTGGGGCTTTGCTGCTCCTCTAACAATAACTTTTTTTATGGGCATCAGAGTGTGGATCTTTTACAGCTGGAGGAAGACTTTTCTACTATGCATGCTTTTTAAAGCATTTTGGATAATTTCTTTTACTACGCTGATTTTTTTTTTAATCATTGCCAAAAAGCCTCTAAAATCAGACTAACAATACACATTTACAAGAGACATTCATCTCACTTTTTAATCTTGGAATCCTAGTTCTTCTTTAATCTTAATACTCCAGCTTTGTATTTGAGCTTTGTATTTGCATACAGAGTTTAAGCAAACAGTCAAGATATCAAAAACACAGAAGCTCTAAGAACTGAGATGGTAAATAAGAAACATATATCATAATACCCAGGCATGACACTGGACATTTTGAAATACCATTCTGCTGAAGGAGGTTTCACAGCACCGTTCTATTGACATCTGACTCCAAAACCTTTCATCATTTTGACATTATCAACTACATAATAAAACAGGCTTTTTTTTGTTTGTTTTGTTTAGATACATAATTTATGATTTTATCAATAAAGGGTTATTTTTTTTTAACAAGCCACAGCCTCAGAAAGCTTTGTGCTGGTTTTTTTAAAGCATCAATGGAGCTAAGATGTATCTATCTAGTACAATCACGGACCTGTCTTTCATATGTATTGTATATGTATGTGAGTATAAATACACATACACAAATTTACTGTATTGATGTTTTTAAAAAATCTGAAGTGAACATTTCCTGGGATAAAAACGTATCGACATGACGTAAATTGTATATCTGAACCAAATGGGAGCTGTGGATTTCTTAAAGGAACTCACAACAGTAGGAAAGCAAAAGAGCTGAGTCCCAGAAATCAGCGAATTTTTGGATATATGTGTGAGCAAGGACTGGCAACATGTCCTGTGCTTGCCAGGGGTGTGATTAACAGAGGCTTTGGCTGCACACACCTCTCCACCAGCCCCACCCTGCAGTGGCTCTGCCACCCTCCCTTGGTCCCTGCACTGGGGACGTGGGACACGGCAGTGTTGTCTCCCTCATCCTCCTCCTCCACCTGCCAAGGGCAAGAAGAGTTAAACTTCGGCAATTTCTTCCCCCCAACACACACTACTTCCTATCGCTGCTTGAATTGCTGGGGCTTTGTACATCTGGTTCAATTCATTCCCAACAATTCAGGTTCTCGTTTTTCCCCTCCCTTGGGGACACCTTTCCTGAGTCTTGCTGCGGAGCCTGACCCCAGTGCCAGCAGGATAGAGCCCCAGGAAGTCCCAACAGCCTCATCCCGACTGCGAATACCCAGCTGGGTTTTAAATGCATTGCATCAGAGAGCAGTAGGTCACCACATTAATCAGGAACTCTGAAATCCTCCGAGACACCTTGTTGGGAATGGTTACCGGGTTCTGGCTAGTCTTAAACATAATTTAAAAGACTTTGGGGTTATTTTAAGGCTTTTCCTTTCCTTCAGCCCTGTGTCTATGTAAATGTTCTCCTTCACTTCTCACTGCTGACTGCTTCTAACAGACATATTATTGTGCTTCTCTGGCCTACTTTGTTGCAGACAAAGTTTTGACTATCCGAGTTCTTTTTTATTCCATTTTACATTTTTAATGCTATGTTGTAAAACGTCCTTCCTCTTGAGCAGTAATAAAAACCTTTTTTTTCCCCCTCCCCTCTTCAGATTTCTTTTATAACACATTCAGCATTTTCTGGGACATAATTAAAACATCAAACAGTTTTCCTGCTGGTTATGCTAAAATCTGAATGCTTGAGTCTGCTGGCATTATTGAAAATTAAAATGTACTAGTCTTGAGTGTATTTAGGATGCCCTTAAATAACTATCAAAAATGGTTTTGTTCTGTTTTATATACAGACCGGCACCATAATGCTAAAATACCTGCATTAAATAATGTCTCTAATTGGTAGCATGAGGATACTTTTAAAAAGTATAAAATATGTATTTTTGTTCACTATTTTTCCTAGGCTAATGTGTCTAATTTTCCCATACAACTTTATCCCCAAGGAAAAATATAGATGGAAAGACCATTACCAATACATGAAGTTCAGTGGTTCTCTCTCTTTAAATGTAATTGCTATCAAGAAGGCTGGCAGCAGGGTAATTTTAGTTCAAATGAGTACATAGCCTGAAAAAGGATAAATCAACCTTTGTAGGTCTGAAATTGGATCCCAGTGTGGGATTGTTCTAACTAAGTGTACATCAGGTTCATAAAATATATTTGCCAGAATGAAAAGCCCCTAAAATCCAAGGGCAGCAGTGAACATGGGGCTGGAGGGGGAAGGTTTCAGGCCCTGCTAGAAGACCTCCTTCCTCCTACCTTTGCTGGTAATGGCCTCAAATTACCTTCCTAATCAGGCAGTGAGGGCTCAGTGCTGCTCCCATTCAAGGCAGTGGAAAGACTCCCACAGTACCCAAAATCCCTTCCTCGGGATGATTAATACCTTCAGTCCACATTCACAAAGAAGCTGAGAACAGAGGAATTGATTTCATTGGGAACGAAAGGGACACGTTTGCCAGAATTAGGCACCTAAATACCTCTGTGGCTCTGGCTCCAGAGTCCCAATAGCACTCACAGGTTAGATAGCTGGGATAGCAAAGCCTGCACATCACTTTAAATAAGTGGAATTAACTCTCAATAAAGTTTTTGTTTATTGCAGAGGTTTCTCTTTTCTGTGGATACCTTGGATGTGGTGAGAAATTTAAAAATGGGGGCTGGCTGGTGCATGAAATAGAATTTAGGTCACACCTCTGTTTTGCACTGTGTGATGTTCCTTGTACATTATTTGAGAACTAACACAGATGTGCTGGGCAAAATGCTGGCAGATATGTTCCCCATGAGTGTGTGGGTTCACATGAGCAGCGGTGAACCTGAGTCCCCCTGCTCCTCCCACACTTATGGGAATGCAGTATTTCCCACCTTGGGGCAAGGAAAATCCCCTGCCATAGGAAAAACCTCAGACAAAAGATTTTACTGAAAGTACAGCATAGCTGTCTCTGCATCCCAAGTCTTTCCTACAGTGTGAGATGTAAGATCTTGCTTGTTCTTAAATTTGACCAGCCTGTTTTTTGCTAAGGGCTCTGTTTTGGTCAGCAAAAGGACTCCAGCTTTATAACTGTAAATTTGCAGCAAGACAGGGTTCTGGGGTTTTCCACACTAAAAAACATTTTATTAAAAGCATACATGTCCCAACCAGCATCACTTATTCACCATGACTTGGAGAGCTAGGATGCCTGGGAGGCAGCAGGGCTTCTGCTGTGTGCATTGCCTTGCTGCTTCAGAGAAGATCCCTTGCCCTATGGTCCACACCTCTTCATCAAAGAATGAGTGTTGAATGGGAAATGTCATAGAGGATCAAATTTTAAAAAATCTTTACTCTTCAGTTGCTTCTAGAAAGAGCCTGAATTTTACAGAAACAAATCAAACTGTAGATAAATGTTCCAAATAGTTTATGATGCAGTTTCTGAGAAAACCTCTGAAAGCCATTTTCTCCTTCAATTATTTGAATCTAAAAATTCAGGTCCTGCATGTCAGAGGCCACAGACTCTGCAATTCACTTGTATTGAGGTTCAATATTTCAATTCATTGTAGATATTTAGGCAAATTCTAGCCAATTCCCAAGAAGAAAAATTGATAAAAGTGTTCTTAGAAAAATAGGCAGGTGACTGAAAATGGAAGAATATATGTGGCTCCTTCCTTGAAAAGCACTCTTACGATTAAAGCCACTTATCCTGATGATGAGGAGGATTTGTCTTGGACTCCCACTACTGCTCCCAGCCACCCAGTAAGCATGGACAAAATATTTTCTGAAAGGTTAAAGAGACTCTCCATAACCTCATATGTGCACTGTGTCTGCTCCTTGACCTCAGCTCTCATCGTTGTCCAGAGAGGTACTAGAGCGACAGAAATAAACACTCCACAAATGCAGAAGATTGCTGAACACATTTCTTAAGCCAAAGATTTCTGTCTCACTACAGTGTGCTGAAGTAAAAACATATCCAGGAGTTGTCCCTGGAGTCTCAAATCATTCTCTCATCACACTGGGTTCAAAGACAATGCGAGTTGTGTAGCGTAGCTGAAAGTATCTGCATAAAGCAATTCCTCTATGATGTTGTTTTGTTTCTGGCTTGCTTTTACCTGGGCTATCTGAAGACATTGTTTGAGGCTAAGGAAAAAAATGAATAATGTTTGGGCCTAGAGATCAAAAAATCAGGCTTATTTCCATAGTCGTTAGTAGCCAGTATCCCATGTGAATCTCTTCTTTTCTAAAGCTGCACTGAAATGCTGGGTGTATTAGGAAGGATTTCTTTTTATTTTTATTTTATTTTTCTAAGAGTTTGTTCTTCTTGATTTTTGAAGATGCTGAAAGCTTTTTGATGTCACAAAACCAATCATAAGAGGCAAAACACAAATTTAAATGTGAGATAAAAGTGGCTTTGCATGCATGCATAACAAGAAATCCATTGAACAAAACAAATTACTTACCACCTCCACAATAGCTCTCTGCCTCCAAGGGATGGGCTGGTTCACAATGAGGAGGTGATGGTGATAAAGTCACTGTGATACTGTGATCAGAAAAGCTGCAGTAAGAAAAAAAATGTATATAGGGGAAAGCAAACTACAAAGAAGGGAGAGTGGAAAAAAATGGATCACCGTTCCCCTGGGACTGTGAGTGACTTTCAGTATTTCCCAAAAAGTTTCACTTCAAACGTTGCAAGGCCGAAGAGGTTTCTTGCTGCTTGTCACTTCAGGGAGCTGATGGAGGAAGGCAGGGGAAGGAGGATGGCTGAATTTTTCATTCAAATAACTTTGTTCCCATTTGGATATGCCTTGTCTGGAATCCCAGAGTGGAATCCCATTGCTTGGTGGCAATGAGGTGTGAATTTTCCTGATTTGGAGGGCAAGAGTGATCTCTTGGATCTAGTTTGTTTTTAAGACATTTGCTTTGGTTTACATTTACAACTATTTCTTTTACCATTTTAAAGCCATGAATGACAAGCATGAAGGGTTGGGGAAAGGCCAAGCGGGAGAGGGAGATGTGGTTATAAATTTACTTTATTATTTTATGTTTCAGTGTTTGGGAACCATTTCAGACTGGTTAGCAAAACCTACTTTTCCCTCCAGACTCCCACTGCTAGCCCTGGACAGGGGTTGGTCTTACTGGACACAATCCTCTAATGGTTTTTTGACATTTATTTTGCTTCCCAGGGGAAAGCTCTGGTTTTTAGGAGCTGAGAGTCTGGGGATGCCTCAAAGGATATTGTATCTATTACAGAATAAGGATATCAAAGGTACTTGATCTGTAGGACAGAAGTTGTATCTTCATTTTGACCAGCTGTCCTATAAAAATAAAAATTTAAAAAGCGAAGAATTTTCTGAGTACAAATTCTTATCTATGTATGTTTTATGCACTTTTTGTGCCTGGGATTTATCATTGGTTCTTGGTATTAAAAAAAAAAATAGTTCTAAAGTGTGTTTGTTGTAACACCAAATTGAAAATTATCAATTTTAACTAAATTTTACTTCAGAGATTCCCAATGTATTTTTTGAGCTCCAATTTTACTGTCAGTCTGGAAAATATATCTCAAGGTGTATTTTGTCAGGAGGAAAATATATCTCAAAAACACAGAGATTACACAGAATGTGTAACTGTGTTGGAAGAAGCCTGAAGGAGATTTAAGAAGCCTTTGGCTACTTTAAGTGAGAATCTCTCTGAAGAGCTGTTGCTTTTACCTGTGATTCTATGTCGTGAGGATCTGAAGAGCATTTCCATCACTGAGAGGAGCTGCAGAGAGTTATACAATAATCACCTGCAAATTTGACAAAGCAAAGTCAGGATCTTAATCCTGCAATTCATTTCCTTTGATATATTATCTGTCATATCCCCCTTCCCACACAACCTCTTTATCCTGAGAGGGAGATGACACACCACCCGTTCCCTTGACTGTTGAGACAGCTATTTCTTTCACCTTTCTCCCTCTCTGCCTCTTTCTTTCTCTCTCTTGTCTTTTTGTCTCTTTGGATTCTTCTGGTTGTTTCTGCCATATCTCCATGTCTCTTTCATGGCTCTTTCACAGGAGAAGGAAGAATCCTGCTTGTTTCAGCTTGACCCAAAATACTATATAGCAAAGACAGCCTGTGATGAGGACTTTGGGCACATGGTCCACACCAAGTAAGGGGTCCCAGGGTGCTCCTTTAGGCATGGCTGGGCTTTATTTTAAGCATAAGACCAAAGTCTGCTCGTTTCACTTTCAAAGAGTCTGAACAGGCCTTTGGGGAGCTCTGAAGTCCAGAGGAGGAGAAAGCTGGCATTCATGCTGACAGCAGTGTGGACAGGACAGCCTTGGCTGTGGACATATCTGCATGCCCATGTTTGCCACCCAGCTGCCCCGGGGGAGCAAGCTGGACATGAGATCTGCATGGCACAGAAGAGTCCAGATCTGAATGATAATATTTATACAACCAGGCTTTTCATTACCTTCTCTGTCACTAGTTCTTGTTGGCTAGCAGAGGCTGCAGAAGCCTAGATTACAATTCATTTAATTAAATATCTTCTCACACCTTACCACATAAAGATGACCTATGTTTTCAAGTGTGATTCGCACGGCGTATCTGGCCTGTAATTTTAAATTGACTTAAAAGTTTTTGATAGAGACTCCAAAGGCTACAAAACCAAGGTTTATTTATATCTCTCATAATCCCTGTGAAATCCTAGGAGTGGAGTCACAGTGTTTGGGTTCTTGTCTAACCAAGGCTCATTGATTTTTAAGCACATAAATTCAGGAACTCTATAGACCTCGCCAAAGACAATACAGCAAGCAGCACAGTTCAGAGATCCCCCTGGGGAGGAGATGTGGTTGTAAACACTTGAAAATGTTTAAATCTAGTGAATGGTCTAGTTATATTTGGTATTTCTGATGGGACAAGCAGTCCTAACAATCTGAAACACTGGACAGAATGGAAGGACCAACTAGCCAAAGATAACAAAAACCTCACAGCCCTTTTTGCGTTGCTTCTGCCAGGACACGGAACTATCATGGTCTTGGTCCTCCCAGAGATGTTCTTCCCTCTGGGCAGCTCTGATCCTAGGGAAGTGACAGATATCCTTTGCATTGCAGGTTCACCTGATGGGAGACTCACAGACTGCATGAGGAAGTGAGGAAGATCTTTATGGGGAGCAGAAATACAGCTCTTTCATGATGGTTCACAGTGACCTCACACAGCAAAGCCCTACACATAGGGTCTGACACCTTTGGCCACTTCTAAAAGTCTCTTTGTAGCCACATGTTAAAGATGGGTTTATATCAGCATTTGTACAGATGTGCTGAAGCAGAAAGAATAAATGACTTCCCTCGGGGGAACCTCAAGGGACAGAAGAAAGGTTTGGTCTGGGTTCATCCATGCCCCAGGCTGGTACCCTGTATCATCTCTCCTGTTAGTGACCAGTGCTGGGTTTCAGCCACTCAGCTCCCACAGCTACATTATGTGGGGTAGGAACGAAGCCCTCTTAGGAGGAAAAATGGAAATCTGTGCAGAAAAATATTCCAGGCTTCTGAAAACATGTCAATTCAAGAAGCCTTAGAATTCCCCTACAAAAAAAAAAAAAGGTGTTGAACAAGGAGCAGATAATGTCCAAAGACATGCTGAATATAAGGGGATTGTAGTTCAAAACCAGGACTCTGAGGTTTGTGAGCAACAGACGTGAGTAGCAAAGAGACCAAAGAGGTTAGCGTTAGATAGACGGGTAAGGAGAACAAGAGCGCTCGCAAAAATACCAGGGGAAATGAAGTACTAGCAAGAAGTTGAATCCTTCAGTAAACTGAGAGACTGAACTCTTTTGAAATCTGCCTTTAAATAAATATACAAACACAAAGTTTGAACAACTAGAAAACACTGGAGAGAAATAAACCTGTAGAAATAAAGATAATGACAAAGAATGGGTAAGGGAATATAGAGAAAATATGAATATAAACAAATCAGCTTTCCACATTGCATAAAGCCCAGAACACTTAGGGAATTGAACAACAAATTTATTGTACCACCAACAATTATTTTTTGACAAATCATGGGAGATTCCCAGGGCCTGGAGCAAAGCAAATATTGTTCAGATTTTTCAAAGAACTGAGGCATGATACCAATAATTACTGTCTCATACATCAGTTTTCTCTCCCTGGTAGCATAATAGCAAAAATAATTTCCTGAGAGCTATGGGGCTTACTTGCTCATTACCCACAGATGATCCAGCATAGTCCTACACAGAGCTGATGCAGGATTGACTG
This sequence comes from Entomyzon cyanotis, assembly GCA_024500445.1. Classification (NCBI taxonomy): domain Eukaryota; kingdom Metazoa; phylum Chordata; class Aves; order Passeriformes; family Meliphagidae; genus Entomyzon; species Entomyzon cyanotis. The sequence continues at coordinate 8,432,327 of JAKEPQ010001000.1, forward strand.
ACAGCCATGGTCCAAACCAGGGGAAAGAAGAATGACTTGTTGGGCTGTGATGGTCCAACAGCATTTCTGTATCCCACAGTGCAAACCTGCACAGATGAGAGGATGAGACCAAACAAACTCATCTCCAAACTATAAATTATGTTAGTCCTTTGTCAAAGCTAATTAGTGCCAGTACTAATTTACCTGATACTAAACTCACTGATGCTGTGGAAAAGCATCTCCTCTGTGGAGAACCCGTGAGGAAATAATCCCAGCTCAACTAAGTGCTGATCAACTCACAGATCTTGCTCAGATCTCACATTCCTAGAAATGCATTGGGAAGGAATTCAGAGAAAACTAAAAGATTTACAGATGGCCTAAAAACAAACCCCACATTGTTACTATGATGAAAAAATTTAAGAGACAATGAGTAAGTAGCCACAGCTGCCATCAGGCTGATGTTTGTTTGTCCAGCCTCTGGGAAAGGGCTAAGGAAAAATTCTTTTCCTTAATTTCTTATTCCCACCCAAAGCCTGCTGGTTTTTACTTTGTGCAGGATATATATATTTCATCTATAATCACTATTTGTAGATACTTTTTAAGGCCAGGAGGGACCATTAGATCATCAGTTCTGGCCTCCTGCATAACACATGCCCTAGAATGTCATCCAAAAAGGTAATGAACTATTCACCTCGGTTGTGGAAGTGAATGAGGGCTGAACCTGCGACTGTTTGGTTCTGTGACTTTTGGGGAGATCACAGATGTATTCTGACATTTCTTCATATAGATTCTGCAAAGCACCATCCATGGAAAATCCCATATGATAAGAAATTCTCTCTAAAGAAAACAAACCACTACTTGGAGAAAGAAAAGTGGAGAGGAAGGCCACAGTATAAATGAAAAAAGTAGAGATTAGATTTTTCCAAATTTCATAACAAGCTTTTTATTCTTGCCATCTTCCCAGATAACTTTTGTCAAAATAACCAGATGCAAGCATCAGGGAAACTAAATGATAGTTTAGTCTCCAAAAGAGTGGGAAAAAAACTTACTGAAATGTGTTTCTACAGTAGACTTTATACATCCATTCAGTGTGATCTAATGTAAGTCAGTCTTTAACAAATATTTTTGCTCAACTTGGTTCCAGGATAAAATTGTAGAAGTTACTGAAAGGTGAAAAAACCCCTCAATCTATTCAACTTAAAAAAAAAAAAAAAAAAGACATTTAAGGGGGGTCTAACAGAAGTATACAAAAATCTTAGCTGAATGGATAATATCAATGCATGTTACTACTTTTGATACTGCACAGATGACAGGATCGGGGGCATAAATGGAAGTTCAAAAAACAAATTCAGAGGAGACATAAGGAAGTGCTTTGTCACTCAAAGAATAATAAATGTTTGGAATGGCCTACTGGGCAAGGTTGTTGAGGCAAAGACAGTGGGCTCGTTCAAGAAGCAATTAGATGCTATCCTGGGGGAAACGCTGTATTACAAGAGACAAGCATCAATGTGTTGAATGGCCTTTTCTCATTCCTAACATTTTCTATGTTCTTTTCTCCAGCTTGTACTCTTAAGGGTCTGCAGCCTCGGTGTATGATATCAAAACTGAAATCAGGCCCAGCAGTGTTCTCCACTAAACTGGGCCAAGAAGCATAATAAAGATTTGGCCTTGCTATAAAAATGTGCCGCGCTGTACTGTTACCCTGCTTATTCCATGCTGGCTTCTGGGCTTCTAATAAAGGAACAGGAGTTGGGCAAAGCACCCAGGGTTCAAAGATTTGTTTCACACCTTGTGGCGAGTCCAGAGTGCACTTTTAAGAAACTGGGGCACCCTGCCCTTCAGGTGGGAGCACTTCAGAGGTGGGCCAGGACAATGCCAGTGCATCCAGGGCTCTTTGGATCCATCACATCCTAAACTCAGTATTCAAATGTGCCTTTATTAGTAGTTATTAATTTTTTTTTGAGAACTGCTCTGTCTCTTTCAGCTTACCCATCCCTTCTAATGCTGTTTCTTCCCCCTCCAGGCACAGCAGGGACACTTTACCCCCTTCTTACCCCTTTGCAAACATCAGAAGGGAATAAAAGTTTGAATTTGTTCTTTGGTGCATGAAGGGGCACCCACAGGACAGGTGAGTCTTTAGAAGGTTAAATAACACACCTGTGAAATGTCAAAATGAGTGCACAGCTCAGAGCCATTGGCTGAAATGGGGAAATTGCACCCCACCACTTCCCAGGAAAATCCCAGCCCCTTCCATGCTGAGGTCACTGCACTCCCCTGTGCTCCTGGGGCAGCACAGAGGGACCCACAGAGCTGCAGCAAGGGATGCCCCTTTTGGGAGGTGTCAGGTTCAGCTGCTGATGGCACAGAGCTCCTGGCACACAGCTGAGCAAGCTGAGGGTGATTCAGGATACATCTGACATTAGTTGTTGTATTGCATCAATCTGAGTGAGTCCGGAGAAGGGCAATGGGGCTGGGGATGGGTCTGGAGCACAAGTCTGAGGAGTGGCTGAGGGAGCTAGGGGGAAAGGCCTGGAGAAAAGGAGGATCAGGGATGACCTTGTCACTCCCTACAACCACTTGCAAAGAGGTTGTAGTGAGGTGGGAGTTGGTCTCTTCTCCCAGGTAACAAACGACAGCATGAGAGGAAACAGCCTCAGGTCACACCAGTGGAGATTTAGGTTGGGTATCAGGAAAAATTTCCTCGCTAGAATGGTTGTCAATCTGTCAATCTGTGGCTGCCCAGGGAGGTGGTTGAGCCACCATCCCTGGAGGTATTATTTAATAGATGTGCAGATCTGGTACCTGGGGACATGGTTTAGTGGTGGACATGGCAGTGCTGGGTTTACAATTGTGCTTGATGGTCTTAGATGGTCTTTAGCTTTTCCAACCTAAATGAATCTACCATTCTATGGTTTATAGGTTATGGAGGAAGCTTCAAGGGCTTTCTGAAGCAGGCTGCATTGAGACACTACAGTAAAGATGGTCTCTCCTCCCCTAAACTTACTGGGTTTCCTACAGGGTGTTACAGGCTGGCACAGCTAGACAAGGAGGAAGTCCTCAAGGACATTAATTTTACTATACACACAGGATTTTGCAGCTCTCACCAAGTATTTCATCAGCAACTCAGCAAAGAGGCATTTTAGGGAAATATTTAAAGAATGCTGCATTTGCAGCTGTGCTTTTTTTGTATGGGAAACCTTCACCACATATGAGGCACTGCACGAGAGAAAGTATTAGACAACTTTGTGGGGTGAGGGGAGGAAAATGTATGGCTGTGCAAGAAATGCTCAGCTAAGAAAGCAGCTGAACAACTGGAGGAGAGGGATGGCAATCCCTCCCTCTCCAGCCAGGGTGAAGAAGAAAAAAAGACGTTTGAACAGCCACCCCTACCCAGACACTAAGGCAGTGCCTCATTCAGGGCCATGCAAATAGAAGTTAAATTAATATGAATTACTGAAAGACTCACAGTCTGTCCTTTCTTCCCCTGAATCTTCTGCAACTTTTTTCTTTATTTTTTTCTTTTTAAAAAATATTATATTTTACTAGTGAAGAATTCTTCTGTTTCTAACCTTCATTACAGTGGCTTTGTGACCCAGCACTCCTGGGAAAACGCATATTCAGAATAGCTTTGCAAGTGCTGCCGAAGCCATTTGATGTCTGCACCACTAGCTAAGTTATTTGCTAACAAACACTGAGACTTTTTGCCCTTCCAAAAGAACTATTTCACATGTGGTTTTTGGCTTCCTCTGCAGTGGCTCAGCAATATTATTTTATCCCAGCAAAGAGCACATTATTGTTTAATATCACTGCTATATTCCAGTATGTTCCCAAGATGATAAATGTTGGCACAGAAAAGAGGCAACTTTTTCAAACAATAAGTAATAAATTGTGGAAGGCTGAGGTAAATATTTTTCCATGTCCCCGAACAACTCTTGAGTACATTCCTGAGGAGTGTATTGACAGTAAAATGTTTGAGAACAAGAAAATTTGTTGGATTAGGTTGTGGTTGTTGTCCAACCCATAAAATATCATGAAAATTCCTAGCTCTCTCTCCCATCTGTTCCAGCGTGTACTTCTGGGTACAGCTTTAACTAAAGCATTCAAAATGTCTGCTATAGCAAATATGAATATGAATGAATTAGTGTGAGGAGACAAACTGCATTGTTCCAAGGCTTTGGAAAAAAAAACCAACCTGAAACAGAAAGTTTGTCAGCTAGGCCCAGATGTCTTGGCAATGAATTATTCAAACACCTGGATTCACTGTGCCAGTGAGATCTGGAGTGCAATGGGCAACACACCCAAACAAGGACAAGGGAAGTCACATGTGGGTTGCTGAGCATTGGATGTGTGCAGTGAGTTGTTTGTGATCAAATCACAGGTCACAAACGCCAGAAATTAACGACTGAAAATGTCACCTCAATATTCTATTTGAAAAGACTGTCCCTGCTAGCAGGCAAGCTACAAAAAGATTACCAAAATCAGAATATTGTTATCTAGTGTAAGCTTTACTTGCAGGTAATGCCTCTGCAGCCATCCTTGTGTGCATCTCCTCCAACACCACCATGTGCCTGTCCAGCTCTACCCCTGCACACCCCCTTGAACCCCATCCTTACAGCTTTTGCCCTCAGGCTGGCACCCAGGAGTGCTCCCTTAACCCAACGGGAGCCAGAGGGAGCAGCACTGGTGACTGGGAGCAGAGCTGCAGGTGCTGACCCCAGCAGCATGAAAATGAGCACCTCAGGATGTACAGAAAAGGCTACTTCGTTATAATTTCTTTGCATTGATTTCAAAGGATTTTTAGAATTTTTAAATATTGAATATGGACATGTTCAACATCCTTCTGGGCCAATATCTGCCTGTTTAAATGGAAACTACTAATCCCCTAACACTATAAGGTGAAGGCATATTCAGTATACATACTCTGTACTTGAGACATAAATAATAAATGCAATTTAAACTGAAATTTGAGCAGACTTTCCATTAAGTAACAGATCACTGTTGGATGGGCATGGTTTTTTATATCTGGCAGAGGGCTGTATCTCAGATATGTAGATGTCATGTAGAGATGGGATATTTTGTACGAGCATTAATAATGATGTTCCTACATCGCTCATGCTGTGGAAATGCTTCCTATTCATCTCATTATCTTCTGGTCCCACAATGGCAGCATGATGAGTGCAGAGAAATAAGTGAGAAGCCTTCTATGTCTTTGTGTGGTGGGCATAAAATGGTTGCAAACTAGATGAATGCTTAAATACATTATCTCTTTGACATTTCACACTACCCTTCTGGAAAGACCCCATATATTTAATATCAAAAGGGCAGAGACCACTTACCATGGGAGAAAAAGAGAATGACTGCTTTATCCTGCTATCTGTATCCCAGGGAGCAGATCACAGAGGACCGAGATGGTTTCCCTCACACCTTGAAAGGGGCTGATGAGAACCCAGAAGCACCTAGATAGAAGTCAGATCCGTTCACTCATATCAGTCCCACAGATCTGCTCTAAATCTCTCTTTCCAGTCACCTCCTCCAGGGTTAAAAAGATGGCACAGCAGAGTGTGCCAGAGAGGTTGTTCTGAGTTATTGTTGTGTGTGTTTCAGTGGTCATTGCTGTCTTCACAGCCCTCATTTCAATATAAATCACTTCTGTTTTCACATTTTCTCCCAGACTAGTTCCACATCCCAAGGACCATTCCCATGAGTACCAGTTGAATCTGGCCCCCCCAGCTCTTCTCTAACAACCTTTCACAACATTGGTAAAGGCTTCAGCACTCACTGAAGGCATCAAAGGGCCTATTCTCATCTTTCATGGAATCTAATAAGAATGGTGGGGCTATATATTCACAAAGCTGGCACTGCTTCTCCGCACGTCCTTTAAAAGCTGCAGGAGTCTCTGTGTGGGAGAATGGGAATAACAGCTCTGGCCTGCCAGCCATGGAGGCTACAACACAGAATCCCTCGAGAGAATTGTTGAAGTCCAAAACAGTTGGTGCTGGAAAGAAAACAGTTTGCAGGGAAGTAAGAGGTGAACACATTCTTGGGGAGGAGAGCAATGTAGCTCAGCTGCCACCCCAACCTGCAGCCCCAAAATACAGATGATGACAAGACTGCAAACATGAATATCCCAGGCTTTGCTGACCTAATTTACATCAGTGGACAACTTCTTGTGCAGATGAATCTCTGGAACAGGCTTCCTTTCCACATTCTATTAACAGAACTATAAATATTTAATTTGAAATATAAGATACTAATAAGCATCTTTAATAAAAGAAGATTGTGATAGATTGGCAGACTGCCACATTCATCTCCACTTCATACGGTGTCTCCTTCTTGTCTTGAACTGCTAGATGACATCCTTCTGATGGAATTAATTGGCCTCTTTCTTGCCCCACGCTATTTCTGGTTTAATTATCTTGCAGTTTGGCCCGTGGATGATGTTATTCCTGCTGCTGCTCTTTTGCGCTCACTGCTCTCAGTTGGGGCAGGGTGGTGCCTAAATTCAGTTCCATTTTCCTCTTACAAGTTCCTGACCAATATCTCGCGACATTTTCTGCAGAAAAAGCAATTAGATTCCAATGCAAAGTAAGCTGTGATCAAAATCCATTGGCTTCATCAGCTCATAGATCAGCTTTTCACACTTGCCACATGCCTCAAGCAGTCATAAGATAGAAATGTGCATTGAAAAATGAAGTTGCACATGTGAGGAAGAAGAGATGACAAGACTGATTGGAAGAAAAGAAACCAAGTTTCTGTTTTCTCAGGAAATTACAGCTTGACCTCAGGTTACAGAGATATTTCCATTGACTTCACGGTTTTTCCTCTGCAGATATATCAGATATGAGATCTATCCAGTGAAGTACATTCCCTTGTAATTACCGAACTACCAAAGTGCAAAAAGTTACAAAAGAGATGGAATGCACTTTAGAATTAGACAATGGGGTTTGGTTAATTTTTACATTTCTCCATATACTGATTGACTTTTTTTCATTTGGGTATTTTACATTTTTAAGAAGAAAATTAAAAATTAAGGAGAAGGAACATTTCTGCATAGAAAAGAGGAAGAAAAAGGAAAGTCCAACTTCCAAATAAGCACTCTTTCCTGGTAAACACAATGGGTAAAAGGGGGATGCCTTGAGAAAATATGAAAGCCATTCCTGAGAAATTTCTTAGGTGTGGAAGGGCATAATGTCAGGTAAAAGCAAATCCAAACCCATCCCAAAACCTTAATTTCCATATTTTTCTGTTTCTGGGAAGTTTTCACATTTCACTCTTTGTCACAGCTGGTACCCAACTTTTCCCATGCTATGAGATACTACCTGTCCAGCCAGTGCTTTCTATGTGGCCTGAGTTGGTTTAGTCTGTTTCTGGGAGCCAAACACTAGCAAAGCTAGGGAACATGCTCGTGGATGAAGAGAGATTCCTGTGCCACAAGCCAGGCACTGCAGCTATGCTTGAGACCAGCCATGGACACACACTGCACTCAGCAGTGGCATTTATAGGATTGTTAACTGCAGAAGAGATGTGAGGCTCACCCCTGTAACAGTATTTCCTTTGCCTTCAAAAAGCACTTCTCTGAAGTGCCCGGAGACATCCTGTCTTAGGGGTTATTCCCAGTTAAGATAAACCAAGGGAAAATGGGTGGCTGCTGTCAAAAAAAGAATAATGTCAGTGCTTACATAAGCTCTCCTTCACATAGGAACACCACACCGCTATGCATAACCTCTGTGTTTGATTTCTCTGTCATATTTTCTCACACTGGAGATGGTCCCAAAGCTAACCTCTGAATGCAAGCACAGGACATGATTAAGAATCAAAGCCTAGAACACCAGAACATATGTTTGGCTTCTTGCTTGTATCTTTGTAGAGGTCCAGCCAAAAACCTCAGTACAAACACCCTTAAAGATTTGTATGTTTTGCACAATAGGCCAGAATATTAATGCTTACCACTATTAACCTTTTGCTGACTAAAACTTTGATGCAGATCTAGAAATTGCCACTGATTCTGCAGGGGGGAGAGAAGCCATGTTTGACCTGAATACAAGTCTAGCTTGGCCTTTTTTATCCTTGAAATATTCTGTCTGTTCCTTCAAGTCAAAAGAACATTACCTCACACTTCCCTGAGGTGGGTTCCCATAATGTTCAGGCCTTTAGACAAAAATCTGGGAAGTGCAGTTATTCATGGTATGGACACACCGTGCTGACTTCAAGAGGACCAGATGCACTGGTTTCCACTGGAAGATCTTGGTCTCCAGTCAAGACAAAAGTAAATGAAAAATTTCTCATATTAAACTGGTTTACTCATTGGATATCACACGAGATAATCACCTTAGCAAAAAGGTCTTCAGTATGACCAAAAACCTATGCATGTATCTCTCAAACCTAGAATGAGAGGAAAGTGAAACTTATCTGCAAATTACACAGCTGGAGGTGTGACATCATCAGATACCTCAGACAACCTGGACTTTGCCCCCATCTGTTTTATGTGTGTGACTCTTCAGATTCCACTGAAGGTTTCTGCTCTCCCAGTCCTGCAGCTTTCTTAGACACATCTCAGCAGCCTGTTGACCTCCCTCACAGGTCAGGACAAAGTGTCAAACAAGTGCTTTTTGTCATAAATCAAGCTTCTTCTCATGCTCACGTATTCACTGTCTTTTCCTCCTGGAGGTTGTTTCTGACAATCTTGCTAAGTGAATTAATGAATATCACGCCTCTAGAGCTATTTTTCCACCAGCCATGGCACCGCATTGTAAGAAAGATATAAAGCTATTAGAGAGCATCAGAAGGAGGGCTATGAAGTTGTTGAAGGGTCTGGAGGGGAAGATGTATGAGGTGTGGCTGAGGGCATTTGGTTTGTTCAGTTGGAGGAGACTGAGGGGAGACCTCATGGGAGTCTGCAGCTTCCTCATGAGGAGAAGAGGAGGGGCAGGTACCAATCTGTGGTGACCAGTGACAGGACCCAAGGGAATGGCCTGAAGCTCTGTCAGGAGAGGTTTAGGTTGGATATTTGCAAAAGGTTCTTCACCCAGATGGTGGCTGGGCACTGAATAGGCTCCCCAGGGCAGTGGTCAGAGCACCATACTATGTAAGATTAGAAGCTGCCCAAACTACTACAAAGTATGTGAAATCCACCCTGGCTACCATCTATGTATCATAAAGGGCATAATTTAACATATTTTCCTCAATCCCAATGAAAATAAAATTATTTTAGACAGGAAACATGTAACAAAAAAATCCTGTAAGTATTACTCCAGAAAATTTCAGCGTGGAACATCTTAATTGTGCTCATTAATCAAACTCCAAATAAAATCAGCTGTCTTCTAAAGTGAGAACAGAAAAAATTAGGACAACATATGTCTGAAAAAAAAGTTAGACTTTTTTTATTCCAGGAGAACTCAACTAAAAGCTCCCTCCATTCTGGCACCTGGGTTTCGTTTCATAATAGCTTCGGTCCATTGTTCCTTATTATCAGAGCTGACTATGTTCAAGCTAAGGCAGATCTTGTTCCTAAATTTATGTCTCTGTGTGTGACCACTACAATATGTGTTTTGTATGCTTTTTCCTGAAAGCCTAATATAGTGATACCTGTGACACGGCTTGGACTCCCCCTTTCATGTATATTACCAACTCGAACTGCAACCTGCTGGTAGATTTTTCTTAAACTCTAAAATGAGGGTCTAACCTTCTCTTCTTTTTCTTTTTCTTCTCTGTTACCTATAATCTTGATTTGACTCACACAAAAGTGACACAGTGGGAAATCCACTCAAGAAGACTTTGACAACTAACAATGGAAACCTACCTACACGAAAGTTGACTGGTGGCGTTTATAGTGAAAAAATGTATTCAGGTTTAAAGATGTCATCTGTGTTAACTGATCCGTGTTGGTTTTGTGTGTTTTTGTCAAAAGAAATGTGCTGCGGAGTCACCTCTGTTAGGGTAAAGAAAACTAGCCAGAACAACATCACCACTAAAAATAGACAGGTATATACAGGAAAAAGAAAAAAATCCCCCCCAAATATTTAAGATTGGGTAAAACATGAGTTTTAGGTTGGATCAAATCCAAAGGACTAATATGAAATAGTGAAACATTCAATATTTAAATACAACTAACAGAATTATTTATACTTCTCTCCCTTTTGTCTTCTCTAACACACACTAAAAAATTATCATTTTATGCATGACCAAAATTGTTTTAAATGTGCCTCATGGAATAAATTAAAATAAGATCACTGTACATTTTTCAGTAGTAGCTACCAATTGTTTTGGCTTTGGTTTTAGAGTTGAAGTTGAGACATTTTACACAGATTCCTGTCCACCTGGAATGAATTCTTACTGTGAAACAGCTTTCCTCATCAAATGGGACACCAGAGGCCATTAGGTGCCACTGGAAATCTTGGACATTAAATCCCAGAAAAGAGAAGAGGTGTCAGTTAGTATTAAGTTCAAAGACACTGAAACCCAAGTAAAAGATCTTGACTGAATTTTGAGGGTATTAAAGTCATTGATATTGTATAACCAGTCCTTGTGTCCTCTTCCACACTACTGGGTCTGCTCTGCTAGGCCAGACTTTGTTGCTGGGCACAGCTGCCTTGAAGCAGTTGGTCTCGGTATTATATTCACTGCTAACAGACTGTTTTGATGAAAACCATATCAAATATTCCACACATGTGAAACTCAACCCAAAAATGGTGTTTTGGGTCAGGTTACAAACATGTGAAGTAGAGATCTTGCTACTATGCCATGCCATGAAATGCAGGACAAGGGGTAAACCCATTGGAAGAAACAAGACGTGACGAACGCTGTGCAAAATGTGAATAGATCTGAAGGCAGAAGGAGGAGAAATTCAGCTGCCTCACTCAGTTAATTTACAAGTCAGAGTATCCTGAAGAAAGGACAGAGTTCAAAAGGGTCTGTGCTGCTGTTGTCATCCATGCTGCAGGCGTTCCCTAGCTAAACTGAAGGCTCTAATGAGTGAGCAGATTTCTAGATGGCAAATCTTTCCAACCTGTGTATTGCCTATACCTGAAAGATGCCTGTTAATTAAAATTAACTTAAAAATTTAGAGGGTGGAGGAAAGAAATAGATCATCTCTTAAAATTAAATAAATTGAGGTGAAGCCATTTGTTCAGTGTTTTTTCATTAATACAAGTTCTTTGTCATCCCTCATGATGAAGAGGAGGAAAAGCTCATGGAAGCAAAACTCTTGACTGCTTTAGCAACATTCATGCAGTAAACAGGGAACTCAACTACCTTGCTGGTGCAACAAGAAGTACCCCAGAAAATCCAGTGAGAAACATATTGTGGGATGAGTGACTGGAGAAGGAATTTAATCTCCTGCCATCGTAGCAGCACTGATTCTGCTGTAGAGGTTCTGAACATGCTTTTTGTAGAGAATATGAGCTGTGCCAGTTTGCCTCGTGACTGCATGTTTTTTACCACCATTTTAGAGCCAGGTAAAATGAGGGACTTGGTTAATGCATATCCCAGACTTCTAGGAATGCAATTTGTGCATCTTGTTTTGTATCAGACATTAACAGGCATTTTCTGGTGTGCTCCCTCATGCACAGCACACCTTTCCTACACGGACCCTCCACCTCAGCCAGACAAGGGCTATTGCAGCACTCGTCACCCACCTGATTTCTCCTGCAGCTTCACTGCCAGGCAATTCTCAGCATCAGAGATGAAAGCTGGCTGAAATCTCCAACAAGAAACCCCCCCAAAATTGTGAGATTAAACAAAACAAACCAAATCCCCTTTAAATGTTGCTTTAGAGAGTATGTGTTCAAGTTCAGATGGGGTTATTGTGTCTCAGTTTGCCATCAGGCAGTCAGGGTAATTGACCCAGCAATACCTGCCCAGAGGAAGAGACAATGTTTGAAATTCGTTTTAGAAACAATTATCTACTTGACTTTTAAGTATGGGTCTTTCTGCTCTTATTTTTTAAGGAGGGCATAAAAAACAAAACAGAAAGGCTCCCAACTCTTTGAAGGTCCTGTTTGTGCTAGAACAGACTCTGTAAATTGGTAATTGGCCGCACAGAGCCCAGGGGATGTGAGGCTGAGGCAGCTTGGCAGGTAACACCACTGCCATGCTCAGCACTTCTGCAGCCACCCTCTGCCCCTGCCTGGCTGTGGGGTCTGTGCTGCAGCAGGACATCCCACTGTCCCCATCCCGCAGCCTGAGCTCAGCACCATCCTTGCTCAACCTCTACCCACCCTTCCCATCCCTTTACGCCCCTGCACACAGCTGCAGAAGGGTTCCCAGGAGATGTGGCTGCCACAAGGCTGTGGATGGCAAGGTGCCCAGGTTTCTGTGGCGCTGGAGATCATGGCCTCCCTCACAAGGCCAAAGCAGGCCGCAGCCTAACTCTGGACAGCCGAAAACAGAAGCAAAACAGCAAGGCCACAAATATGTAACTTTTCTGTTCTTCAGCACTGTTTACTGTTTCCTGTTTCCTGTGAAGCTGTTGCAGGGCTGGCTCTCCTGCAGGTGAGGACAGGGAGAGGTGGCCTGCTGGCAGCACAGGGACACCTGAAGCTGCTGGCTGAGGAATTATAGAATCACAGAACACGCTGAGTTGGAAGAGACCCACAAGGATCATCAAATCCAGCTCCTGGCCCTCATAATCACATGGATTAGAAACAAAGAATAATCTCCAGCAAGACCATGAGCATTTCATAGGCAGGCACTTCATGTCCCTGCTCGGTCAGGGGACCCTGGCTGGTCCTGGCAGTGTCACCACAGCCCCTCTGAAAGCAAGGCTTGTTGTGAGCCTGGAAATGCTGCACAGAACCATCCTGTTGGAATCCTGCTCCTGCCTCCTGAATCCTGCTCCTGCCTACCCTCTGGGGCCAGGGGCGAAGGCAAACCCTGGTGTGAATGTTCACACACAGGAGCTGGATAACGCTTGTGGCTGTGCGCAGAATGGGCGACTTCAACTCTGCTGCTCCCAGGGAATTCAAACCGTTAGGAAAATGAATTAAGCCTCGCCAATATCTTTTCTTTAAAAATCAAAACAACAATAACAAAAAGACCAGTCAGGTTAATTACACTAGAGCAGGGAGGAATCTGTGAGACGTAAATACATTTCCACGAACATTAAAAGCAAACCCCTCTCTAAAGTGTTTTTCTTTCACAGGCAAGCAAGAAAACGCATTGGATAAAACAAACTTTGCTTATTTTAGTTTCGACTCAATTACCTGTTAATGGAAAAAATCTGGCACCACCAATAATAAGGCAGGAATGAGATCACTGTTCTGGAGGCCTGGCTTGTCAGGGAAGCTTGCAACAAGAAGTGCATTTATCTGCCTTTCTATAACCCTTTTCAAGCACTCTGTCAGGGAGCCCAAACTGAACAGCCAGTTTAGGAGGGACTTGGAACCCGCTCCAGGCCCCCTCGGCCCTCTGGGAAAAGGAAAATTATTGTTGGCAAGTCTGCCTGGCTCCAGAAGTTGATCCAGTGCCCCCCACTTGCCCATGCAGCAGCAGACAGAGCTAAGAATTTTGTTATAATTAAATAACAGTGTGCTGATTGGTTGCTGGAGGTGGTCTTGAAACTGGTGTTTAAGGCAGTGGAGAACAACGGTTACTATTCATAGAAAAAGCAGAGTCTTAAAATCCATCTGTTTCGTTCCAAATTTAGGCCAAAAAAATGCTCACTCACTGTCTTTAAAAATACCACCTGCTTAGCTATTTTGTATAATGTGCCATTATATAAGTTTGAAGAAGGAGCAGGCAGGGAGGCAGCGGGGGCTGAGGAGGGGTGGGTGGAACAGATTAAAAAGATATAGTTAGACCCAAAAATACCCCAGCAGCATATTTAAAAGGGAACACAAAATAAGGGAGCAAAGGAGACAATTTCTGATGGAGATTAAAACCAGGGTGTTTGCTAATGCCTGGGAACCAGCTACTACAAATGGGCTTGTTTGCAAATAAGATAATAATCCCTTTTCTGTCTTTTTTGAAAAAAACCCCACCCTTCCTCCTTTGCACACCCAGCTCCAGTCTTCCCCATGCTACAGTGGAAACACCCTGAGACTTTCCCACCCTGCAGACTGTTCTGGTGGGGTCCAGGCCAGGGCATCACAAGTAGGTACCTCCCCAAGGGGGCTGTGCTTCCCATGGGTGAGCTGGTGCCAGCAGCTCAGTCAGAGCAATGAGACAAGGAGCTGATAACCCCACAGCATCCACTTTTCCAGAGCAGCTCTGCTCTGTGAGCAGCATTAGCAGGGCCTGGTGTCCTGCAGATGTGTCTCCTATCTTTCCATTGTCCTTCCCCTCCCCTTGCTTCCCCACTGCAATCTTACATAACACTACATATTGCAGCTGCAGTATTTCCAGTTTTCCCTATACCCTTAACTCTCTCCCTTGTTCCCTCCAACATCCCAATGCTGTCCATGTCTCCTACCTAATCTCCTCGGCCTGCCAGCTGGGCAGGGGAGCACAGATGCTGGTCCAGAAGTAGATGTGTGATAATTGGCCATCTGGATGCTGCCAGAGAGAATGGATAACAGCTGAACTCTCCCTGCCTTTTCTTCAGCAGTGGATCTGGAAAGCTTCTCTTCTCAGTGCCGGCAGAGATTTCCCTGGAACTCAGAGGGACTTTATCATCTCCGAGAATTTGACTGCTGCTGGTTCAAAATGCCAGAGTATTCAAAAATTATCAGGAGAGGGTCAAGCAGATGCACAGAGAGCATGACTTCATGTTCTCTACTGCCTTAGATGTCCAGACTAACATCCCCCCACCCCAAATTTAAAAGCCTTTCCAACCTCAGAGACAGAGCAACTCTTAGAACATGGATGAAAGTCAAGAGTTAATATTTTTGATTGATCCCAGAAGAAAATCAGTCCAGGGGTTGGAAGACTACAGTCCTCAAAAGGTCCTTAAATGGGTTGGTGACATTATTGACAATGACTGGTGCTTGGAATGAAATCACTTGTAGCTGATCTGCCTCAAAAGTCTCGAGATGTTTTCCAAGGACATCTGAAAATTAATACCAAAGTAACTGTCTGTCCTTTTTTATAACAGAGCAATTGTCACACTCTCTGGTCAAATTAGAATATTTATCATTTTAAGGCTCCAAAATCTTTAGACATCCTGTCCAACAAAGGTCACTTGAGATCAATCTTGGTCTTGTACTGACTTTACTTTTCAGCTGGAGCACCTCTCCCAAAACAGCATCCAAAACCTTTACCCAGAGTTTTTGGTGGTAAAGTGCTCCTATGTGTGTATGCCAGACGTAGCTGGGCAGCACTGTCACACACATTGTTGTTATTATTATTGATATTAATATATCCATATTAATATTACCAGTTTTCATTATTGTTGCAATGACCTATGCAACTATTTTACTGCAAATTCTCTTTACATCTTTTTTATAATCTACTGAAATGAACAGGATTCTAAAGACTGCTCTTTTTCTCCTGCCTGTCCATTTTCTTTCTTTTAAGCAAAGCATAAAACCATGTGGCACTGCTTTGAGTCAGCAATTGCTTAAACTTTTTAAAATTCCATACACTAAGTGAAAAATGAGATTTACAAAACTAATGGAATATAAATGTCTCACGAACATGCAATACATTGACTTGTTTCCTTGCCTTATTCCATGGAAACAGATGGAAGCAATAGCTCCAGTGAATTACCTACTGTACATAGGGCCCCAGTGCTGTCCTGTGGCAGCCCTGGATGCCAGTTTGTGGCAGCCCTGGATGCCAGACCATGCCAGTTTGTCACCATCTAGTTGTTGCCCTCACTGGTGTGGATCTGGGGCTGAACACTTGCTCACCCTATTTTACACTTACACTGTATAGGAAGGGCTGTCTTTCCACCATGTTTTCTCTTTACTGATGGGGTCCATGGCTGTAACTCCTGGGCACAAAGGGAGTACAGATAAATAATGGTAATTTTCTCCCAGGAGCCTTGACCCAGCTCAGCTCCTCTAAGCAAGGGAAGTTTGGAGGCAAATCTGACGGCATAATCCCTCTAAGGGACACAGCCAAGGCACAACCTACAGGAAACACAAGCAGTTGCTTTCCCAGGAATATACAATTGTTTTCCTCAGCAAACAAGTTCCCAGCATGAGTTATCCACTGCTCACAAGCTCTGTTCAATGTACCCTTGGAACACATGCCCCTCTCACCACACACAGAAGGAAAACTAATTTGTACAGGAACAGTGTTTTAGGGCTCTGTTTTCCAAAGTTTGCCTAATAAAGCAGTGAGCAAAGAACACAGCATTTTCCTGAATATATGAATCATACCTTGATGGTGTCTACTTTGAATCATGGCATTCAAAGATCTCCCTGGAGCACTATTCCTTACTTTAGAAGAGAGCAGCTATCCCCAGCAGAGATGCAGCACATGCGTCTGGCTGATGGATGGCCAAACTCTAGCAAGAGTCAAAACACTTAAGAAAAAGGAAAAAAAAATTCCCTAGAAACCTTAACTAGCTGGAGAGTAATTTGAGCATTCCATTCAATTTACTGGCTACCAACAACAGCAAAATTTGGCATCTTCCACAAAGGCTTTGCGGCAATGTCCTTTTCCCTGCTGCAGAGCCCTGTCCCACCCACGCTGCCCCTGTGCCTGTCGTGGGTGATGAGGGAACATTTTCCACTAAGGTCAAGGGCAGCATCATGTCAGACCACAGCAAAAACACCATCAGGCCTTGGATCAAGAGAGATAAATGGAGATGGTGAAAAATTCACCATGACTTAATTCTTCTAATAGGACATATGAAGCAATACTCATGTATATTGCCCTTTAAAACATTTAAACAAAAATGCTTCTGGCTTATAAATGAATAATTAAATACTAGGAATTTAAAGTACTATATATTGCTTAAACATTATTTAATACTTCACCCAGGCATTCTTTCCCTCACAAAGGAAATTCCTTCTGCAGCCAACAAATACTTTGCAGGTTTCATTGGACCCCACAGGAAAGGACAGCACCATCCCAGTGCTGGGCTTACCAGGGCTCTGCAAAACACTCACCCTTCCTGAAGAGCCTGCCAACACCAACCAAAGAGAAGTGCTCTACCTGGGCAATGCACCTGCATGACAGCAGGGAACAAACCTGCTCCAAGACCTTTACACTCCATTGTCCCCAAGTGCCATTGCAGGAATTACTATGGATGACATTTTCCAAATTGACTGGGCCTATGGTGACATCCACTTGTGACAGATTCCTGCAAATTATGAAGTTTAAATCTCCACTTATTAAAAAAAAAAAAAAACCCAAACAAATCAATAACATAGTAAGAATCCTTATATGTAAATTCTCTCCCATCCTGCAGCCTCTGCAGACGCTGCTGTCAGGTGGATGCTGGATGCTCAGCACTGAGCAGGCTGTGCTGCAAGGGCTCATTGCTTTAAAAAAACCCTCAAATATATGCAAAACTGGACTCAAATCTGTCCAGGAGACAAAGCCTAAGGCCAACAGAAGGACTTTACTAATTAGGGCTACCTGGGCTCTCCTGTGTGACCTTTATGGTGCACCAGCCCTGTGCTGCGGGATCACCAGGGTGAACAGAAATACATTAAAATTAAAGGTATCACCAGCCCTGGTCTCCTGTCCCCCAGTCAGGCTCACATCACATGGAAGGACATTCCCCCAGCTCACATGCTGTCTTTTGCCAAATCATGTGCCATTTGCTTTGCATAAAAAGGATTTTTAACCACTGCTACTCACACGAAAATGTGCTGAGCAGGGAGAAGACCAGTGCAAATGAATTCCATGGGAACCCAAAGGAAACAGGATTTCTCACAACTAGAGCTGGCTGCAATTTGCCACAATTTTCACACATTTTTTTTCAAGCAAATTTTCCAGTCGGCCTGTAAATCTTTCCAGCCAGATAAAATGCAGTCAACGCATAAATGAGTTGACAAGTCATTCTCTGCACATACTAAGTTGCTTTTATTAATCCAGAACTGCATGCTACAGATACTGTACAGCATGAACATTTATTCATTACAAAAAATGGCTTCCAAACCATTAAAAATGAAAATCGGAATAAGAGCATAAAACGGAACAGTAACATCACAACTGTTAGGAAACATTCAAAGTATTCACAAAAAATGTTATAGTTAGCATCTTAATAAACCAGAGAAAAATCTGAGACAGTTTTACAATCGCTTCATGTCAACTACAATGGCACTGAATGAACAGATGAACAATTTTTCAGCTTTATACAGCGTTTTTTGCAACATCAACATGCCTAGGTTTTTTTTTTGTTTTAAGTTTGCTACCTACCTGTATGTAGTAAGTGTACATAAAAGTGGCAGTCTGATTTTCCTTTTATGAATAATCTAATATACAGAATTTGGCCCTTAAGGGTTTATACCTCTTCATTTTAAATGCTTTCCGGACAATCTGCTACCAAACACGTCTGTTATAGGTGACATTAAAACTACATACATATCTACCTATGTAACATCACAGCAAAACATGATGAACAAAAAAATTACAGCATTAAAAAAAATAATAAAGTTGTCGGGAGAAAGTTAAAAGTCACTGAGAATTTTGGCACATAAAAATTTTGCACACAGCCTACAGTCCTAATGTCGCAGGGGATTCAGCTGCAGTTCTGAACGGGAGACACTTGGACCTTGCTATTTTTCAAACAGCATTGCTAAAAATTCCCTTGCTAAATTTTCAAGTCTTTTCGTGTGTAATGGCTTTTAAAGCAATTTTATTCTTTACACTATTGATCCTTGAAAAAATGCATCTGCGAATGTCCATTTGGTGGCAACCGTATTTCATATAGCAAAAAAAAAAAAAAAAAAAAAAAAAAAAAATCACGAAAAGAAATCAAAAACAAAATCCCGGAAAAAATATATATATACACATTTATATATAAACTTAAAAACCTTGTACAAATGAGTTGTTATATATAAGATGCTTACACTAAAGGAAAAAAAAACCCTTTATACAATGTTTCAAGGAAAATAAAAGAAGAAAAAAACATTTAAAAAGGGACAACATACAGATACAACAAGCAATTTCTAAAGCAATAAATACTACTGGTCCAATAGCGTTGTGATACTTTTAATTGTTGAGTAGCGTCCCCTCCCCCAAAAAGAACAACACCATGGAACAAGGTATATTAACACATTTTTTTAACCCTTTGTTTCTGTACATTTAAACAATAACAAGTAACATCACAATAAAGGTTGTTTCACACAAGGAAGAAAAAAAAAAAGAAGTAGTAGCGGCACCGCATTCGTTGTGCCCTTAAAGGTTTAAAAACCAGATGTAAAATGATTGGTTCGCAAGCTCGTATTTAATACAAATAATAAAGAACCAATGCCTCCGGCAAGGGCTGCTTCAAAATTGCTTCTTTTTTTTTTTTAATTTTTAAAATCAGTCTTTAAAACTAAGCTATTGGAACTACATAACAATTATGTATATATATATATTTTTTAAACGCTACAAAGACTTTAAACAGCTGTTGATAAAAATTTTGGCAGAATCATGAGGCTTTTCTCATCTACATATTTAAAAAGGAGAAATTGAAATAAGAATGGGTCAAATATTGACCAATGAACTCGATAAAACATCAACTAATGTAGCCACATGGCACAAATTAAAAATGAAACCGAGAAACGACGACGGACAGCGGACGACAACGAGGAGAAGAAAAAAAATTAAGAAAAAGAAAAAAAAACCAAACGAAACCCCAAATACCAACAGAAGTCAATCCCCCCGAAAGGAAACCGAAAGGGCTAACGAGGCTAAAGCTATTCTAAGGACTTTGTTACAAGGGAGAGCGGCTGGGGCTGTGTCCCCGCCAGCGAGCTGTGGGAATGCAAGGAGGACGTCGAGGGCTGTGCGAGGGATGCGGCCGGCGGGAGGGCGGCCGGCGGGTGGTCCAGGGCCCCGTTGGGGCAGCTGGCGGCGGGCAGGGCGCCGGGCTTGCTCGCGGCGCTCTCAGCGAGCACGAGCGAGGATGGCGGCGGCATCATCACCAGGTGCGCCAGCGGGTCGGGCTTCAATGAGAGCGAGAGGGGTTGCGTTTGTTCAGTCTGTGGTTTCGAGTCTCTGGAGGGGGAGGCGAGCATGGCGGGGGAGGACGGAGGAGAGTCTAGTAAGCTTCCATCTGAAGAGGGTGGGCTGACGCAGCTGCCTTCACCTTGTATGTAGCGAACGCACTTTTTTTTTCTCCTAGAAACAGGGAGAGAGTTGTCTGTGAATAAAGGGCAGAGATGCTGATGGAGACAGTCATCTACGGCAAAGAGCCGTCAGGCAGCTACTCTGGGCTCTGCGCGGCTGGCACTCTGACCCCACGTGCCATCCTGGGGGTCTGGCAGGGTGTCCTCGGGAACCTCCCCTCAGCTAGCAGATTTGGAAAGGATTCACCAATTAATTATTTCTTCATCCCCCTCCTCTTCAGGCCACCTTCTTTCCTTATTTTGATAATCAGAAAACCAGATAAATCGGTTTTGGAGCCCACTGTGCTAATCTACAAACTTTCCTCCATGGGAAAAAAAATAAAGAAGAAATGTAATCCTCCTAAAATAAAAACCCTGGATAGCTGATGGTATCTCAAGGTATCCCATAACACTGTCCAGCTCAAGGGGGCTGTTGCTACACCTGCATCACCTGTGGTCTCTTACGATGCCCTGCCCTTGGGAGGCAAGAACGGCTGCAAACTACTGCTCATTGCTTTCTCCTCTGTTAAGAACCACACCAAATCCAGAAATGTCAGTCAGACAGGAGGGATATATAACAGAGAGAACGAGAGAGAGGGGAAATAAAAACAAAACGAACAAACAAAGCAAACAGAAGAAAAAACCAAGAAAAGAACAGGAAAAACAGAGTATGATCCAAAATAACAAGAATAACTGGTTGTATGGCCTGCAGGTTGTGGCTTTAAATCGACTCAGTTTTACTTTTTGTTTTAGGGGAGAGTGGTAGATTTGGGAAGCTGCTTGTCTGCATTTTGGGGAATTTTTCTCTGAGAGGCCATCCACGTAACTCCAGAGTGGGGTCCAATTTCAGTAGGTGAAGAGCACGACGACACGTACAAAGGTGAGGAGCAACATGGATCTTATTTCACACCAGGGAATATGAGTCTCGCAAGAGCCGCTCATCTTCAAATAAATAAGTGACCCGACAGAGATCTTTTCTCTTCCCTCTGTCCACTGGATAATGTAAAGGAGCAATGAAAACAGATGACAGTTTCACACCATCTCTCTTGCCAAGTGCAAGACAATTCTAGCAGTAGGACAGAAATAATGAGGCAAACAACCACAACATCTGGCAGAATGATGTTCAGTGGCCACCTTGACCCTAAGCATGCTGGCTCTGCAGCCTTCCTATTCACAAGCACACTTCCCATGGGAAGTGCTGAAGCACTGTCACACAGCCCAAGGCATAGGACAAAGTCTGTCTAGAGCAACTCTGCCACAAAAGCTTTGGATGCTCAGCTCCTGCACAAAGCCACCAATGTGAAGGAACAGGCTGCTCTCCCTCTCCAGTGGATACACCACCCTCAGCAACTCCATCAGAGTGTGGCACAGCAGCTGAGTGTCACTGGGGGACATTCCCCACTCCAGGAGGTGTCCCAGTTCCCCTGCTGGTCACCAGTATTCTCCCCTATGTATGGCAACTGAGTTTGACTGGGTTAAACCAAGCTCTGCCCTCGAGGCAATGGGGACAGATGCTTCTCATCTGCAAAGGAGATCAAACCAGCTCAATCCTGGGGTTAAAGCTATCATCTCCCATAGCCAGGAAGGGAAGGACAACCCCAGCATCCCATCTTTCACCAGCTTCAGTGAGGGACCAGTGCTGTGACATCCCTTCCTGCAGAGACTCAGGTCTGCTCTCAGATTCTGCTCCATGTTCCACATGGCAAGGTAAGGGGTTAGGGCTATTAGAGTTGTAACCACGTTAGCCTGCAGATCAATACATGCTAAAAACTAAAGACAACCATGCAACTTAAATGTTAAACAGAAAGAAAGATAGAAGACAGCAAGTGAAGGCTGTAAACCATGCTTTATTAGAGCAACGTTAAAAGACAGGAAAAAAATTAATTTGGTGGGCTCAAAACAGACCTTGTTAATTCTTCTACCATCAACAAACAACATGGGAAGTCTCTGGCTCTTGGCTAAGGACATTTCTGCTCCTCTTTCTCCCCTCTCCTCTCTCACCACCTCCTACTTCAGCTGTGCACCACTACCAGGGCCACAGTCCCTGTTTGGACCTTCTGTACAACTCCAGTGGCAAAGCAGGACAGTTAAGCTTCACAAAGATCACCAACACTACTAGAGTGGAAAGATGGGTTCTTACAATTTGGAGACTGCAGGACTCCCTCTCCACCCCCAAATTAAAATTATTTGCAAGCAGAGACCCAAGCTCTGCCTGCCTCATGGATGGGGGGCCAGAAGTCATTCAACTGGACTGCTCTAAACCTACAGGGCAGTGAATTATTTAACTCAAGGCAGTTTGAATTTAGTATGCCAGCAATTCAAATTTCTTTTTATTTTATTTAAATTCTGTGGCCTGAAAGAAAGAACTTCCACGGCAAAGCAGCCTTAAACCAGGTCTACCTGACTTTCTGACACAGCAGAGTTAACATTTTTAAAACCAAATCCGTTGCTTTGCTACCTGAAGTAATTTTCCTTTGACTAGATTTATGGGAGTGTATTGCTTTCCCTGCTAAACTCCTTGATAGTGTGGCCACTTTTAGTCTGAAAAGACATTTATTCAAATCATGATGGTTCAATCAGGGAGACATTTCTGCAGTCTGTGTCAATCCCACCATGTGTTACCTGTGGCCATGTACCTGTCCAGGTTAGGTGGGACAAAAGGCACAGAGGGCAAAACCCCAAACCATGCAAGCCTCATTTTACCAGATGGGAACACCACCAGGCAATTCTGGTGAAGGGGAATAAGTGAAAATCTAAGGAACTACCTGTGCCTCAGTTTTGCTCTCTTACATATCCCCCCTCAGAAGTACTAGTGAGGATTATTCACTTGTGCATCGCTTTGAAAGCGACAACTTGCTATATCAGTCTGACCAACACCAACAGACCTGACCCCACTCGTGCTGCCCTTGAAGTTAGCCCTGGGACAGCACCAGGAAACCTGGAATGCTGCAATTGCCATAAGTGAAAGCCACAGAGGGTGGCAAGGGTTTATTCAGTTGCTGTGGGCAAAGATGTTGCAGTTTTCACCATAGCAGCAAACTGCACATCTTTAGCACCTACCTAAGGTGTGCTACAAAATGCTACTGTGCTAGTAAATGCAACGTTATAATGGTTAGGACCAGCACTAGGAAAGAAATGTTCTAATATCTCGTGACAAAATGCCTCCATGCATTAAAAAACAAAACAAAAAAGAAAACCAAAACCAAACAAAAAGAAAAGCAGCTGACCCTGAATCAGTAAGGCTAAAACTATCAGCTACACCACTGAAGTTGTCCCTGACGTGCTGAAAAGACTTCTGACCAAAATCTAGCATAAGCTAAGGGAAGGTTTATGCTTCACATGTAACCTAAGCACTGTACAGACCAAATAAAAAGTTTCCTTGCTGATAAAATGTAGTTGTAAAAGTATGTTGCTTACTTAAGCAGCCAGGAAAAGATAAAGCAACACCAACATGATGTGCCCCCAGTTCTGGTACTTGGCATGCAGAGCCTGACATGCTTCACATACTCTATCTCTAGACTACACAAATATCTGCTGATAGTGTGCAGCAAACTAACCACAGAATAGAGCCTAACCAAACACAGCACTGGAGCCCTTGGCTAGCACAAGGCTCGAGCCTCCTGACACAGTGAAGCAGCTACTCAAGCTCTTCTGGACTGAACCCTTCTCCCTGAAAGCACTAAGAACCTGCTGCTTTGCCAGCCTGTTTAACATATGTCCTGGTAACTAAAACCCCAAAATCCCGTACTGCCATGCCTCAAATGGGACAGCACACAACCTGCAGAAGGCATTTCTGGTGCCTCCTCTGGCACAGTGACACACACCACCACCCTCGATCCCTGTTTTCCTCGACACTAAGCACAGACAAGACTGCGTGCATACACAAAATACGATGGACGTCTGAGCTACATTCTAAATGAGATGGAGCACATGGGACTGGCATGAGTAAGAGGGGAAAATGTGGGAGAGGAATCACTACACACAGAGTGTGGTTTGGGTTGAAATACCTACCATCATAATATTCCAAATTCAAAGACTGCTTGTATCAGAATAGAGAAACAACAAATTTAACCAAATGCGATCATATAAGGAAAAAGGAATGAGAAAAGAACTACTCAGTATCCCTCCACCAAGAAAGAAGTACGTACTGAGTTACACATGGAATTAAACTCCAGTAGAACATGGGCTGCCGGAATTTGGGCTCTGTGATGTCTTTCATCTCCTTTTAATGCTGGAAACTGTGCTACTGAAGTTGCAATTAGTTTTGTGAAGCGCTCAGACATTTACAGCTCACTTGTTGGGATAAAATTTAAGAAAAAATATACTTCTGGAATTAGAAAAAAATACTTCAGATATTTTAAAAAATTGTATCTACGTAAACCTTACTGAGGCACAGAAGCCAACAGGTAGCTGTTTAATTTTTCAGATAATACCAAAAGAATGGATACAATATAAGCTGTAAACACTGGCTTTTACATCTCTAATCATGAGAAAAACACTAGTGCTGCAGATCCCAGAACCTTTTTAAAAAGCCTTTGCAGGCAGGGGACATAGACCCAAATGAAAGAGAAAATATAAATGTCCAGCTAAACATTAATTTTGCTGACAATCTGGGGAAAAAAAAAACCAAAAAAAAAAAAAAAAAGCCAAAAAATTGCCAGCTTTAAGGACTTTGAGTCTTCTTGTTCCCAGTTCTACCACCAGGGAGAGATTATTGGTAAAGAAAGAGAGAAAATGGCATTAAATTAGCAAGAAATTCCAAAGATCAAAGATTATTAGCAATTGATGCTGTGGGAGAGAGAAAGGTGGGGAGTGGGGAAAAAAGATTAAAAAAATAAAATCACACAAATGCACTAAGAGGACAGATTGCTTTTATTTCCCCAAAGGCCTAATGGGTAGTTTTATACCTGCATGGTTTGCACCATAAACTCTGTCGGTCAAGCCCGAACAATGCCCGACACTTCTTTGGAGTATTTGCATCTGTTAGCATAAGGTAAACACAAAAAATACAACACAATGGTGGATAGAGCTCATTTGGTCTGCGTCATCTTAGCTACAGCTACGTTCAGCTTTCAATCACCTCCGTTTTATTTGGTAATCTCCCCTCGTACCAAGGGCAGGAAGGAAAACAGGACTTTCACAATGAGCCAAAGGAAAACCAAAAAAAAAAATCTCCGACACAGCCATGAGCCTGTGTGGGGTCAGTACTGCACTCAATGCCGCGTTATCGGGGGCTTGGGGAGCAATTTTCCTTGGGTGGAGGCTTGGAAGGCAGGAGCATGGTTGAGCCACAGATCAGATGGGCTTAAGGTTGATGCTGTTTTACAGTGGGTTTTTGGCTAGCAGCAGCAAAGAGGAAGGCAAAAAAATAAAACCAAAAAAACAACCAACCAACAAAGGAAAAAAAAAAGCAAAACCCTTTCAGAGAGACGATAACTGATGGCAGTGTCCCACTCCCTTGTGTCTTCTAGATCACAACACAGAGCTACAAAGCAACAAGGCAGGAAAAAAAAGGGGAAAGTACCAAATAAACCAGCTGCAAATCAGCCATAGCGAGTCTGGGAAAACTATACACACCTGCAGGGGCCGCACCAGTTATTCTGTTGATCAAGGCCAAAGCGCGCTCGGCATTTCTTAGGAGCGCTCAGGTCTGAATGAGTTCAAGAAAAGCGAGCAGAAAAAGGAGAAAGGGAAAAAAAAAGAAAAGGGGAGAGGAGGGAGTGAGAGAGAGAGGGAGAGAGAAAGGAAGAGAGAAAAGGGGAGAAAAAAAGAGAAAGGTAAAAATAAGGAAAAAATAAAAATAAAAAAGGGAATAAAAATCAATGTCCTCGTTATTAATTGCAAATATTGACTTTTGATTTAAAAGTTAAAAAAAAAAAGTGATAATCACATTTTTATTCAACTCTTGAGATTAGCTGTTGCAATTAAAGCTGCAGTATCCCTTTATAAAGGACTGTTTCTTTCCCTTTTAAGAGAGCAGGTAGAGTCATCGTGGTTGGTCTAGCAGGATGTTTCAGGCAAGATTTATTTGGGCTGGGGTTTTTTTATTCTCTTTTTTCTTTTTTTTTTCTTTTTGAAGAAGTGGGGGGAAAAAGGAAGAAAAGAAGCTGAGTATGGAAGTTAGATCCTGAACATGCTTTTTTCTTCAACTCAGATACAAAATAAGAAAAAAAAAATAGAAAGGAAAAAAAAAGGAAATTATATCTCCTGGGATAATGCAGCTTTTGGAGTAACATTCAATTTACTTGTTTTCATTAATTTGTATTTAAAAGAATGGATAAGAATAAGCAGATTGCAGAATGAGTATGTTAGTATCAGCCAGAAAATAAAACGTAAAGCATGGCAAGGTGCTGAGTTAGTACAGCTAGTGAATTGCAATGAATAGGCTTGAGCAGAAAGGAAAAAAAAAAAAAAAGATCCAAAACTAAAATAATAATAAAAAAAATGCGTATGCATG
The DNA here is from genome assembly GCA_024500445.1 of Entomyzon cyanotis. Classification (NCBI taxonomy): domain Eukaryota; kingdom Metazoa; phylum Chordata; class Aves; order Passeriformes; family Meliphagidae; genus Entomyzon; species Entomyzon cyanotis. The sequence goes on from JAKEPQ010001000.1 coordinate 8,458,913, forward strand.
CTAATGTGAGAAGACTTAGTGGGAGCCATGAAAAATGCCATTAGATTAAGGAGGTTCATTACTGACTTGCTTCCATTCTTTATCAGTCTCTTTAAAGAAATACTGCATATTCAATTTGCACAGTTAGTACAACTCTTGCGTTATTTTTACTGTATTACTGTTTTAATAGCAATTGTTACAAAAACAAAAAACAAAATTAAAAAATAGTATCAAACATAATAGATATAAAGATATATAGATAATAAATACTATCAAAACGTGTGGATGGTATTTTTTTCTTAATGTCATAAGTGTTTAATGTTAAAATCTATAATGGCAGGAAAAAAAATTAAAAAGCAGTTTATAAACTATTTTAAATGACTCAAAATGACGTTAGCACCTGTAATCGGAGGAAGTGAAAGGCAAGGATTTAGGAAACATTCGCTGTGTTCTGAAAAAAAAGAACAAATTATACAAAGGCTTCAAAAAAACTAAGTCAGGGCTTCCTCAAAATCGACTATGAGATTGCCTATGCAGTATTTCTAATTTCCTATATATATATATATAGAATGGCAAACCTCCTTAATTTAAGATGGGTGCGATTTACCACTGTAAGGCATGCATCAGGACATCCAGGGACAGCCCAAATTAATGCCACACACACACAGCCACGCACACACTCACACACAGAAGTGCCAGGGAAGCAGACACTGCACGAACGATGGCACAGGCATTACAGCTACGGCTCTGCGGTTACAGGCTCGGCAACTACCACGGGCAAGGTCAGCTACTGCCACACGAGGCTCTGACATGCAATGGCTTGGTTACTAGTTTTAGAAGGGCGGTAACGCGTGGATAATTGGAGTGCATTTAAAAAAAAAAAAGCTGTCTAGCATAGGGACTGGCTCCCCTGAGGCCAGATCTGTGCCCACCTCCCCCATACCTACAAGGGTCACACCAGGATTGCCACACTTCCACTAAGCAGGAGGTTTAGACTTATTTTTACTTACCATTGGTCTCTCCTGGCTGCTTATCCCTTTTCCTCTTCTTCTTCTTTCCCTGCAGAAAACATACACAAATGAGAAGGATTAAAAAAAACCCCAAAACAAGTGTCCTTGCAATAGGGCACTGAGCAATGAGGCTGTGGCTGGAGCAGGAAGCTCCCAAGGGGGGACACCAAAGTGTGACACTGGCTCACCCTCAGTGCAGGGAAGTTTGGGGGGACCCAAGGAGATGTTGCACCCTGGAATTGACTCTGCCTGCCCACCCTGGGACTTTTCAGACAGCCTCACTGCAGCCCTCCCAGTGCTAACATCCACCAAAGCCATGGGCAGCTGGGGAGGAGGCAGAACAACCTGCAAGATACTTCTTTTGAGCTAAGATCATCATGAAGCCAAAAACATTTGACATGTCTAAGCTCCTGCATGCAGAAGTTTCAAAAATTGAGACAACTGCCTCAAGGTCATAAACCTGAGTTTTATTTATTGATGGGGTAGGGAAGGGAAGGAGAGTGAGGTCTGACTGAGCCCCTGGAGTTTCTCAGCACCAAAACCCAAGCATTCGAGCAGACAAGGAAGACACAGTAATGAGCAAATCCTAACCTGCAGTTTCACAGTTCCACTGGCAACCTAGAAAGCAATGCCAGGACAAGGAAAAAAAAAATCCAGACATAGCAAAGACCCTTCCCACATTTTGATCTATCACAAGGAAAAAAACAGTAATATTTTGCTAAACTCTATCCCTTTCCCAAACACAGTACCACAAGATGATGAAATTTGTTACAGCTTTTGACTAGAGGGAGAAAAGCCCTTTTTGTTTCTCTCCAACAGTGTGGGAGAGGACAACTGGGAGCTCAGCTTCTGTGGAAACAGTAATTGCTTTCCAATAGAAAAAATACAAAGGAATAAGCATAGCTTGAAAGAGAAAATCTATTTTTCCAAGAAAATTCCTCTAACAGTGAGGTACAGGATTTGCAGAGCAGTGCAACAAGGCCAGTGCAGGTGACAGAGTGATTTCATTTTCCCAACTCCCCAGATGCTAAAAGCAACAACTTTTGGGCCAGCAATGTCAGCTGTGAACAGAGGAAGAGATCCTGGCTTTTGAAGACGTGGTGGCAAGAGCAGCTGGTGAGAAGACCTCAGAGCAGCAGTCCCTTGTGGTTAAGGGGCAACAAACGTATCTTGGAAGAAGGAATCTCACAGCACCTTCAAAGGGCTGGACGTATCTGGGAAAGCCAAGAGGTTCTGCAAACAGTGGGCATCTTTCTCAGTAGATGGATCCCAGATACACAGTTAAGATGGGCTTCAGCATGGCACATCCACACTTGGGATGCTCACTATTATAGGTTTCCTGGACCGTATTAGTAAAAAACTCCCCCAAAATGAATGTAGAATATTGATTTGTTGTCCTTTTCTTCCTCCACAAAGCTGGCCTTGTGGCATGGGGCGTCTGCACTCATTCCCCCTTGCTTGCTCAGCGTTGTAAAGTGCCATCCTGTTGTCCAGGCTCTTCCAGGTTTACGAGATCCTTCTGGGGAAGGAAAAAGCCGTGTGCACTGTGCATCTTAAAGGAACTTTAAACAGCATGCACATGATCCTGTAGCCTGGATGCTGATAGCAAACCATCTCAGACACCTCTGAGGTAATTTTTTGGAATATGGAAGTTGTCAATTGCTAGAGCAGCCATCAGTCTAACATGACAGACAGACAAGGCAGACAAGCATTGCTCCTAAAGCTCCTTGAGAACAGAGTAGGGAAAACCATGGTATCTTGAAATCCACACATCACATAAAGATGCAAGAGGCTCAGACTCTGCTCCATCTATATTGATCTAGATTGACAGTAACTCTGTGAAAGTCAGTGAATTTTTTCCAGCTTTCAACAATGTAAGCAAAACCAGGTAACTGCCTCAAGATCATAAGCCTGATTTTTATTTAATCTCAAGGAGGCCACTTGCATAATTAACAGACTGCATCTGTGGCAAATTTGCTTAATTTTTGCAGTACATTTGGGAGTTCAAGGGCTATTTCAGTTTGAGACCTTATAACTTCTTCACTAGAAGGCCAGCCAGAACAGAGGTCAGGAGTCACCTGCCCTTCACAAGCTCTTCAAACCAGGTATTAAAGTACTGTAATGCCTTTAGGGAGCAATCTGTTAAAGACAGCTGATATACAGGAATGTCAGCCAGGGACCAGGAATTTCTTGTTCTTTTTCAACACAAGCTTTTAAAACTGTTCCTAACAAAGAACGGACAGAGGTCCCATCAACTTCTTTATATCCTTTTCAAAGGAAACAGGGAGAAGAATCATCTGCTTTGCTTGTTCAATTTCTGTGTTACAAGAGGCTATTTGACTATGTTGCTAAATTAATATATGGACTTAAGGAAAGAACTGTGGCAGCAGTTTTTCAAGTGCTCTGCAGAAGACACCATTTTGTCTTTGCCTCAGATTGTCCTCCCAAGACTTGAGCAGAGTAAAATTTTCTGTCATCATACTATACAAATTTTTATGTTGCAAGTATATATGGATGTAAATACTTGCTAACCATTTTGGCAGCTCCCTCTCCAGAGCCAAACCAACATGGGTTTTGACAAGACTGCAGAGTTCTTTGGTACTCATTTTCTAGACAAGCAGCGGGTAAGGTGACTAGACCCTTACATACTTCTGAGTCCAACACTCAGCACTGCTAAACATCTTATATTAGATCTCAGGAAGAGCCAATGTGCCTTGTGACACCAACAAGCCATGAGGCTGAAAGCTGCATTTCCTGAATGCACTGCTCCTGTCTCTGAAGACTTGGGCTATAGCTGGCCTCACACTTGAGCCTGATGTGAAGTGCTTAACAATTTAACCACTTCAAGCAGCCCAAAGTCGCTCCCCTGCTAGATGTGTGAAAGGCTCAAGACCCTACAAATGGCTGAGGGAGGAGGGGCACTCAGGAGAGCTGTGAATGGACCAGGAGAGGAGACATAAATAAATCCTGCAGATGATGCAAAGGTACCATGCTCTCCTCAGGCAGGAAGGTTCCCCCTGAAGGTCACTCGGGGGTACAGCATCAAGCCGCTGGGAAAGCACCGGCTTTCTCATCCTGTCCTTTTTAGCTCGAGAAGAAAGGGTTTCTCAGTGTTCACACAGTGAGGACAAAAGTAAAAGGTCCTAAACACTGAGGCTTTGTACATGCCCATCTGTCGGTGGCACAGTCACTGCGCAGAATGAGCATTCCCGAAACCTCAGTCGAGCCTACACTGCCTTTTGAACACCCAAGACGACGATACTGCGCAGTGCTGAGGAACTACCTCGAGCCTATGGTCTGACAGCCTCAGGCCAGACTGAGTTGGAAAGGAAAGGAAAATGTGCTAAGCAGGAGCTGTGCCTCGTCAGGCTTAAAAAGGTCTCCTTTGAGGAGCATAGAATCAAGAATATTCTGAACTGGAAGGACAATCAAGCATGCACAGCTATACTTGCAATGACCAAGGAGGGAGAGCTGAGCCCAGGGGAAAGAAAAGATGATCAAGAAAACAGAAGGATTTGAAAAAACGTCCTTAAGTACATATTGCTAAAAAAATGAACGTGTGTATTCTCCACCACTGAAAGAGTGAAGAGAGCTGCTGCTCCTGGCAACGCTGCAGACTCTGAACTTCACACCCATACATGTAAAAATGCAGATTCAGAGCCATGTATTGTCATACACCACAAAATAACATATTTATGGTAAAACAGGCAGTGATGATGATGGGGATGGAAGAGATAGACTTAAAAAAACCCATAATACATAACTCTACACAAAACTGACATCAATCTTAAGAGCTGTTGGTCCCCAAACCTGTGGGAAAGTCTGACTAGAAGGCAGGGAGCAGGGTTTATTACAGAGTTAAAGACCTTGGAAGTTTTAGGTGATTTTTATTTAACTTAAAAAAAAAATCAAGATGCTGCTATAATCCTATTAAAAAGGGTTTAGAGCGCCCACCAATCCACAAATCTGTCAAGAATTTATGGGCTTAGGCTTGCAAACACTTATTACCATCTGCACCGCTTACCCTTCATGGAAGGAGCTATATAGTACTAGGGGTTATAAAGCTGGCCTTATGCTTTTTAACAGACAGAAAACTTTAACACTTTTAGCTCAAAAACAGGCTTTCTGAAAAGTGGATGGAGAAATAAATCTTAAAAACAACACATGAATTGACCACAAATTCCAATACACTTTTAAAAAACTAATGGGGGTAAGGGGCAAAAAAAGGTAATATGGGCATGAAAAAGAAAACACAAACAAAATATACAACTGTAGACTGTGGAATAATTCATTTAACACCACTTGAGAGTAAGACTCTCAAACATATAATGCTTTTGGTTTTGCCAGTCCTCCTCTGAAGCTAGGATAAGTCATTCTTCCACTCTCCACTATACTCTGAGACAGATAAGCACAAGACACTAATTATTTGTCTCTTCTGGAGGAAACGAGAGGAGCCATACTAGGGGGATTTTTGTTTTAAAAAACAAAATTCAAAATGACCAGCAAGCCAAACAGCATTTCCAGATGCTGGTAAAAGTGAAGGCAAGACTTTCCTCACAGAGCTCTACTGTCATCCCCCCATTCTAACCCCTTACTAGTCCCAGCCAGGAAGCCTCTTCCAAGCAGAGGGCTGGAAATTACCCCCAGTAGTTTTGGTATCGCCGAGGGAAGATGCCTGTTGCTGTTACCAGATTGGGATCCTGAGGCTTTCCACATAGTGCTTGGGTGGAATGTGTGGTTGTAGCTCAGCAGGTCACACAAACATTTCTACAAGCTCTACTACTAAAAATGTTTCCACCTAAATAGGAACCTACATAGTTATCCCGTGCAGACCAGCCTGGGTACAGCTGCATGTGAAGCTGTCGCTCCTTCCTTGCTAGTTCATAGTATTTTGCTTGCTCTTCTCTGGATAGCGCGTGCCACTGGAGTGGAGAAAAGACAATAAGACAAAATAAAAAGCACCAGTGGTTGGGGTTTCTTTAAGCACATTAACAGCAAAGTGTATTGTTTATATATATAAGTACAGTTAGAGTTTTGTAAAAAAAAGAGATAAAACCAGATGATCTGGCATGCTGACATTCGTATTTTATTTATAACACCAGATCATAACAGCAGTTAAATCAACTGAACCACAACTAATCATTTACATGCACTCAACCCCTTTGTCTCTTGTTGAGAGAGGAGAATTAAGAAATCTAAACAAAAACAAACAGCAGGGGAGATGGTCCAGAAACTGAACCACTTGTCCTGAGCCAGAACTCAGTTACAGCTTTGGAGGTGGCCTCCCCCACTGGTACTCCCTCCCATCTTCTATCTCTCACAGGTGCTGATACTGGTACTGTACTCAAAGGATTTTAATTTCCCATTTGCTTTTTTGCCTATCTTAGGCCAAAATAAAAAGCTAAGATTTTTTCATCCACTGGTCATGGAAGTAACACTGAAATAACACTGCTATTAATTAACTCCTCCTCTTCCCCAGGAATGACTCCACTGGCAAGAAGTGTCCGAGAGAACTAAAAACCAAACCAAGGCCTTTGGTTTACAACAGCAGAAAAACACAGGGATTCAGAAGGTAAAAATCCTACCAAGTTTCAGGCCCTGACACTTGTGCCTGTCCCTTGTTACCTACCCTTCGACCGAGGATTTGGTTGATGGCTGCGCTCTCTTTCAATGTGCATTCTGCTACAACTTTTGCTCTCATTTCCTTCATATACAACATAAATGCATTAAGAGGTTTCTTTATGTGTGGCTTCTTTTTCTCTTCTTCTTTTTTGGAGTCCTGATGTTTTCTGAAGGGTAAAGATACAACAGACAGAGACCTCACAGTGAGAACCCCTTCTGAGTTTATGAAATTAATCCCCTCAATCTCTCTAGCATTAATCCTCAGCAATCTCTAGGAAGAGGACCAGAAGGTTCTCTATAGCCTTCACCCTGGCTGCTGTTTGGGAACAGTCTTAAGAGAATTATAAGAAAACTCATCTCATGTTTATGCAACATCACCAAGTACCCTCTCAACCCCTACAAGAACCTTGGAAGGACATGGGCATCCAAAAAAATGGGCTCACGAGAGAGCTTGAGCATGACAGGAGAGGAAATAATTACACCCCACCATCAATGGGCTCTCATCAGTTCAAACCTAAGCTTGATACCAGCTCTCTGTAGCACTGAAGAATCCATTTATGCTCTAGTTTTTTGACTCCTGTGGTGCATCTGTTATCTCAAGGCTTCAAACTGGGCACTGAGTAGTACAGAAACTGGTCAAGAAACTTGAATCTTGATCAAGAAATTCCACTTCCTTGTTAAAACAGGTGAAATTAGTAACTACTTTCCTATATTACAGAATGACTCTGAAAGACTACTACCATCATTTTGACACACTTTGGCAGCTAAACCATGTTCAAATCAATTATAACGGAAAAGAAAAAAAAATTAAAAATATTTCACAGCAGAAACATCACAAACTCAAGCCTTTTTACAAACCACACATGCACAGGTGATGCTTTGAGTATTCTAAAGGGAAGAGAGGGGAAGCAACAACTTACGAGCTGTGGAGTGAGCCAACGTCGCTCTGGGAAGATTCCTGTTTGACTGTTGGTGTGACTATGGCCGGATGAGGAATTCCAGTTGTGTGTAAACTATGGTGTGGCGGGACCATGTGGGGAGGAAACCTAGAGGAGAGAAAGCTGTGTAAATCGTCAGAATAAAAATGAATGAATGGGGAGGGATGTGTACACACATTAAAAAAAAAACCAACTGGCATATAACAAGCACATGACAGCTAGACAAAGCATATGAAAGCTGGCAGCATTAATTAGCAATAAATTAAACATAATGACTCTTCTAATGTCATTAAAGCCAATCTTCCCCTTCATTATCATTACTGACATGAGACATCATGATTTTTAACATCTTTAACAAAAGGCGAATTCAACTGGATGAACTTGTATGAAGGTGGAATTTCAGCTACCTGAAACAAAATCCACCAGTCCATTTTTTTGCTAAGAAATTATGTGTGGCAACCAAGGAATCAATTTTTATTGTTTTGAATCATGTTGTGAATTTAGGATGACATCTTTTATTCTATATTGACAGTAAAATAAAATATTAATGCCAACACATTCTAGATGCATTTTTGATAATACTTATAGACACCTCATTAGCTACATTTTGTTGATGGAGCAGAAGAAAATATTTATTTGTGTCTAATAAATCTCTAAGCCACATTACTTTAACAGGAGGTGGAAGACTGTGGAGTTTCTGATCCATTAAAGTAACCTAGAAAGGCTTAAATTAATGCAAAATAACAGTGTAGCCTTTCTAAAGAGAAAAAAATGTTGCCAGCTTTATGGTTTATGGTCAAATACATGGACAGATCCCGGTCCTGCAAGTGGATTCAGAGGGATGTGCAATCCTTCTGTATGAATCTAATTGCTTGGTCGGGATCACAGCACAAACATGGCACAATCATTCTGACTTTTTTACATTTTAACAGAAATGAACAAACTTCTCAAAAAAGCAGGATTGACTTATATCATCACTTCCCAACAGTCTCAGAAAGGTTTTGCAGTCAGTAAGTAAAGCACAGTATGACTGACTACCTTTCCCTTAAAAAACTCCCCCTGAAGTCAACAGGTTCCCAGGGAATGGGTTCTAGTCTAAAATTATGTTTAAGAAGTAACTTTCCTCAAAATGCCAAAACTAAAGTGATCTGGCAAATGACAAGGGCTTTTTTCACTGCAAATCCCTACTACTCTCATCCCAGATTTTGAAGCATCTAGTCCACGTAAAATAACTCAAGATTATGGAACACTCAATGGGATAAACAATTATTTCTTCTATCATCAATAGACAATGACTTTTTTTCTATCCAACAGGATTTAAAATGGGGTGATATACCACGGATATCACTGTGTATAAGCATCATAGTGGGGTTATCTTTTTTTCTCCCCTCTTATAAATCCCAATACTGAGCTTAACAACCCCACCCCCTGTGACTGCCTAGACATTCCCTACATTCACAAGGTGACACAGAAGCACTTTCATGAACAAGAGCACTGTCCACTACAAGCTCTGAGGATCTTTGTCTATCAGCTGGTAGTACTCATGGTGATTAGACACAAGTATTTTGTCTTTGAAGGCAGTGGTGGGAAGAGCAAGGACTGACAGGGAGAATGTGAACTTGTTCAAGTTGTAGAGAATTGCAGTTCTTCACGAACAAAGGCATGGAGAGGAAGGAGGCAGGAAGGTGAGATGCCAAGGGAAGAGGAGAATGGGCAGCAAAATGGTCATTCCTACTTCTGCTAAAGACTCACGGACACAAATCTCCAAGTGGGTTGTCCAACTGCCTTCCCACTCTCTGACAAAAGTAGCTGGGAGAGAAGCACACATTTGAGGATACACTTTGGTTCATGGTAGGTCAGAACAGAAGACAATGTCGAGGCTGCAAAGGAGACTGACATCCTTGTCCCAGCTCTGCCACAGAACTGCTCACCATCAGCAAGACACAAACTGGACCTTTGTATTATTTTTTTCTGTTCTCTCTTTATTTCCATGTGTATGTATTTGGATTGGACACATCTAAAATTTGCTCATACAGTGCCTGGGAACTTCAGACACGGTACAACACAAATAAAAACTGACAGTATGAGTTGTTTTATTTTTAAAATAACTTACAAGCATGGGCAAAAATAAAACCGATGGCAAAAACCTGACCTCACTGAAAGCAGTCTTCCAGGAGGAAGTGGTGTGTCCATAACCAGTGACCATTCCCTTTTTCATACTGAATCTCTCCAATTCACAAGGCTGCCTACAGGAGTTACACACCCCTTCCTATGTTTAGGGCTTTAAAAACATGCTCCAGAACCCAAAGTTGTTCTCACAATTCCGTAGACTTCCGTGGGCTGGGTGAGGGTTTAGCCCAAAGTCTGAGTGCCTGTTCATTTCCATGTAGACAGCCACTCACATGGCAATATGAGCAGGGGAAGAGTGTTAATTTTTAACTTCCTGGCTACACTCCAACTTCAGTAATTACATTCAGCAAAAGTGAATTTCCCCTGAAATTTCAATTACAGAAGGTATTTTCCACTGCCACCACTTAACTGCTGTGCAGTGTTTGTCTGGTGTAATTCTGCTAAATTATTTCCTGATTTCCTCTCACAGCAGTTGTTTTTTCATAGTGGGTCCACTGTTTGCCCATCAGTCAGTTAGCCCTGTCTCATTTTACCTTAAAGGCATATTACAGAGGGGTAATGAAGGATCAAGAGATGTTACAGGCATGCTGCAAGCATACAACGAGAATGTGGCGACGCTACAAGCAACAACAAACAGTTGAAAATGGTTAAAACAACCTGAAGACACTGCCTTAACAGTCTAAACCATTTATGAAAAATCACTATTAGTCACCCATTAACCTTTTATAAACTATTCATAAGCACACTCTAACTAATGAACAGTAATTACTAAGCTTAGGGAACTAAGGGTTGGGAAGCACTATAGGCTCCAAAGATCTATACCATAAGGCAGGCAAAGATGGGAACTACTTTTAAAGGAAAGCTCTGGAAAACAGTGGATGGAGGGGTGAGGTTTGGTGTCTGCTCTGGCTGGGGCAGAGCCAGCACAGCAAAGGCAAGGTTTGGGCTGTTGCCCAGGGCCAGCCATGAGCAGCACATCTGGAGGTCAGCATGGGCACTGCCGGGCACCTCCAGACCACGCTGGACACTTGGACAGGGCTGTCCCACAGCTGAGCCCAGGCTGACACGGGAAAACATCCATGAAACCACGTGTGAGAGCACGGCTAGCCCAGAGGGTGTTCCCATCTACAGGAAACCAGGGGAGAAGTTTCTGGGCTGAAACAAAGGGTAAACATCTTAAATCTATTCCTGCCCTGCACGTGTGCCCAAGCATGTGCGCGCGCACAGGCTTCTGTCAGAGACAAAAAGGAAGGCTCCCTGTGTATATGCACACCCCTCACCTTCGCCTAAGACATCCACCAGATTTTTTTTCTCTAGACAAGTATTCCATGAATTGCAATAAACACCCTAAAAATTCTAAGCAGCTCATTATACACCACTGTCTCCTTTTATGGCTCCAAGCCAGAATATAATGATGAGTCTTAACTTGTTAAGGACAACTAATTTTTTGTTCCTGGCTGTCTCAGGGGCTTCTCTCTTACTCACTCTCACTTTGCTTCACTGTTGACATGTTTCTGTTAACTGGATGTCATCTGCCTGCCTTGATTTTATGCACAAGCAGTGGGATGCATTTTTCTGTGCAACAATTCTGCTTTGAGTTGCATTAGATTTGTCATTATTCTCTCATTTTCCCCTTGCACTCGTAACATTTCATCTATTCCTGCCTTATTTTTTGAGCCACGGTGCACCCACATTATGGTTTATACATGATCTTGCTCCCTTTGAAGCCGGCAGATTTCAGAGCCAGCCCTCGTCAGGAGAAGTGCCTGCTACCAATTTAGCAGGCTGAGGGCCCCGAGCTCCAACAACTCAATCTAAAGGGGGTCACAGGGTGGCACAAGCGAGTGTCAGCAAGTGCTGTTTAATTGCCAATCTAGGCTTCTCCATGGTGTTTAAAGTATAATGACCCATCACTTAATTCTGAGAAGTCCTGGCCCTGCTGCTGAATGGAATGAATATCAAAGGATGTGCTAGAACAGGGCAAGGAGCCTACATTTCCTATAACTGCCATAAGTATAATAGACCTCTACTTCTGTCGTCCCATTACCACAATAATGTATTTAATTTGCTGTGTACTCTTTTTAACTAGATACCTTTCATAAAGTCTATCTTGGGAATATAGCTGCCCCCTTCCACATCTCCCCCCTCCCTCAAATGACTAGCCTCTCTAATAATAATTAAACTAAATCAAGCTCTACTTTGCCTCACACCATGCCTGCAAGTCTTTTATAGATATTAAAAAAGATTAAATGGGGGGAGGGAACCATTGTTTAAATTTGCAGCTCTCTCCCCAGCCCAGTATTTTTTCTCCCCTGTGCTGGGACTACATTTTTTTTTAAGTCAATTTTACAGCTTTCTTTCTATTTGCTGGACCAGCATGGGCAAAATTGTAATTTTTAGCTTTTTGTTTACTTATCTAAAGCATACATCACACTATTTCCCCACCCATTCATTCATGAGCCCTAGGTACAGGTTTCCATTGCTCAGTGAGGTGTGCTTTCCCCCAGCCCTCACCAATCTTTTCCTCCTTAGATCATCTGTACACCAACATTCACATATTAAACTGCAGAGATGGAGAGGAAGGGACAGAGCAGGGAAGAGACGTGGAACCTTGCTATGTAATGCATGCTAATTTAATTATGTGCCATCATCAAAATGGATTAGCTGTTTCAGCCCATCAGGAAAGTCTAAACTTCCACCGATTTAATTAACCAGGCTGAAAATCAGATGAACAGAAAATAAAACTATCATTAGGAGCAATTAGTGATTACTTAAACATAGTGCTGCCAACCAGTTTGTAAATAAAACTAGCAGCCCCTGGAAAATTAGATGGAATTAATTGGAGGCAGGGAGGGGGAGAAATGTATACTTCTAAAGCTTTTGAGGGTCATGCAGGCCCTTTTATGTTGACTATCAGTGTTTGGAGCTTTGGGAGGGGAAAACATAGCACAATAACCTTCCTCCCAACTCTGCTGAAGAGCAGTCCTCCTCCCTCCTGAGACTTCCCTCTCGCACACGCAGCGCTGCTCTGCCTGATGGCCACCGAGAAAGCAAAGGGTATCACGACTTCTCCTCCTTGGTTTTTCAACATTAAATTCTCCCAGCTCTTTCATTTAGTTTGGCTTTTAAAGGTGGCTTCTCACTCCTCCACCTCTCCCTCTAAAACAAATTCTTGAGGCCCAGTGACAGCATTAGGACAACACCTTCTCCTCACATGGGAAGGTAGCCCTAGCCCTCTCCCCCACCCCACCAAAAAGCTAAGGATGATTGTTTAGCTGAGGTGCTTTCAGAAATCTGCTGCCTAGGTGAAATGCTCTCCTCCAGAGAGCAGGAGGAGGAGTTACATTTACACTTGATTTAGGACTTCAGTATTTGAACTCACCTTGACATGGAAGCATTGACGGTCAGAGCTGTTGGGTAAGGGTGGCGGAAACCCCCTGTCGTGATTGGGTACACTGGCTGACCTTGCCTGGCAAAAAAGAAGGGAAAGAGAGAATGAGAGAAAGAAAAAAAGGGTTTAAAAAAAAAAAAAAAGAACAACAAAAAACTTCTCTCTGCACAGTAAGCTTTATTCTCATTTGATCAGAACAAAAATCTTGGGGATTGTACAGCAAGGATCAAAGGAAAGAAACACAGAACAATTTGAATGCCATAAATCTGATAGGAATGGCTAATTAAATTTTATAACCTCTGCTTATGTCAATAGAGACCCTCTCCCCAAGCTGAAACTAGGTGTTTTGTTGTAATAATTAAAGGCGAAGTCTCGCTTGCTTTAATGGAGCCATCACACTAATTGAGGGCTACACATCCAAAGGAAAACAATAATGAATGTAAATTTATACCAAAATAAAGTACAGTGAATCAAAGGACTTCAGTTGCGCTTTGGGCCTCTTTCGGTATTTAGATCTCGGTGAGAAAACATTAAATTAACAGAGCTTAATTTGTAGCCTTTTGTCAGATTAACAAGTGTTGACAAGAGTTACCGGGGGAGAGTCCCCAAGAAGTATTGTGGGTAACCAATAGACAATCACACCTCATTACAATAATTAAAAAATACAGCAACATGCAAAACAGCATCCTCATGAAAGACACACAACTTTTTCTGATGGAGGTTTGTCTATGCTGGCTAGCTCTTTTCATCTGTCCTTCAAATACATCATCTGAGTGGGCAGGATGCTTTTGGGGTGGGTACTATGCCAGAAACATGCAGGCCAGTGGATGATAGATGGGTTGGGAAGTTCATGGTGAAGCACAAGTGGCAAGGAGAGGGGGAATGAAAATCTTGGGTTACTTCTGTGAAGTTGGCCATGTTACTCTCCTAGAGCAAAAGCCAACGTGGTGGTGTCACTCCTCAACAAAAACCAATTGGGAGAAGCTGTAAGAGCTGTGGGGAGCCAAGCATGCCATGGTGTTGGCTTGTTCTAGAGCAGCAGTGATGACAGAGTCTTCCAGAGACACAGGTGGCCATTAGCACCTGTGGGGTGAAACTGGACGTCTGTGGCATCACCCCCGTGCTTTGGCAGCCAGGGCGTGAGATCCAAGGAGAACAAACCTATGTCTGCACAATACAGACACACAGATGAGCAATGAGGCACAGGACAGGGACAGAGAGCAATTTCTTCCCTGTGCTCTCACGTCTTTCATGCCACTGACATTAGGCACTAGCTGAATGCATTTGTTTTAAATGCTGAGGTTGCTGCTGTGCAAACTTGAGCTAAGGAGCTGACATTCATTCTACCATTGTTCAGGGTGTCCTACAGAAAAGGTAAATCACCACAAAAGAGGAGGAATTTCAGATTTCAGGGAGCAATGCTTTGGGTTTTTCTTCTGCTCGTGATGTACTTTTCTGGAGAAACAACCTTCAGCAGAGAGCTGATGGACACACTTCACCCTCAGGGAGGGAGAACCTCTACCCAAACAAGCTGCATGACTGCCAGTGAGGAAGGGCAGCCTGCAAAATGGCCAGAAGCTCCCCCTCTCCTGCATCAACACTTTTGTGCTTGAGAAGGCCTCCAAAGCCTCTGATGCCACCACCTCCCCTCGCCCGAGACCTGGGGGTATGGGGGGAACCCCTACTCTCCAACAGGGTGTCAACTCCAGTTCCCCATGGCGGGCAAACTTGTGGAGAGGTATTTTAGCACAGCTGATCAAACAACCTCAAGGAGCAGCAAACTATTTTGAGCTTTGAGAAATTCATTTCTGTAGGAAATATGATCACCCCAAAATTGAGGAGGCCCGTTACGTGAGAAAAACAGGATAACAGTCTTGATTTATAATGCAGAGAACTGCTGTATCCAGCAATGCAAATGAGTTTTACAAGCATTTAAATCAAATATACTAGATAAAGGGCTTAGGCAGTGCTTAAGTGCCTTATAAACCTATTGAGAGATGGCAACATAAGAAAAAAAAGAAAATAAGTTCTCAATTACTGCAGGGAGCCTCATACCCAGCAAGGCTCTGCAAGTGGGATCTGAGGAGTTGAAAAGAAAACAAAACCCCAAACTAACTTTCCATTGCTTTTTTTCTTAGCCAGTTTTAAAGTAAACTAATTCCTCTTTCTTGTTTAAAATTCCATTCCTCAGATGCCAATTGCCAACTGCCCAGCCACATCTCAACCAGGAATGCTGCTCACTGGCCGATGTAAAGCTCTACTGTTTCACAAGAAAAACAAAAGGGTTTTCAACAGAGAAGGCAAATGAAATTTTAAATTGAAAATTTGTAGTGAGGATGGCCCTAGTAAAAATAAAAAGGGTCTGTGAGAACCACCCTGAGCCCCCAGAAAACCAAATCTGAGAAAAACCCATGTGGTACAGCATAAGGGCAATAACAAGAAAAGGACATTTCTGCAGAAGGGTTTAAAAATTCATGCTTCACGAGCTGTCAGCTGGTTGGGATAACATGCAAAGCTGTGTCCAACTGCTCGTGTTTGTTTAAGACCACATGACCTGGCATAAGTTTTAATTAGCCTTCATGAGGTGGGTAAATTCATAACACTCAGGGAAGTGGCAGTTGGCAAACAAACTCATCCCAATGCAAATACACACACACACACACACACACACACATACACATTTTTACATAAATTTTACACATCAGAAAAAGGAAAAAAATAAATAAAAAAAATGGAACTCCTTACTGTGGTACTAACCATCCTAGCGGATGGGGGATTTGTCCTACAGTGCCTGGTGATAATGGATAATAAGGAGATATATCTGGAGGATGTGGAGGCCTTGGAATTCCTATAGAAGAGGAAAATAAAGCATCATCAGTATTGAGATGTGGAAATAGATAAAATATAAAGAAAACCCACATATTTATAAATTTCTGTCAATTTACTTTTATTACAGTATCTGTGCCTTCACTTAGGGTTTTCAAAGGCTTTTTCACATTTTTTAAACAAGAAAAAATGATGTTATTCAGTCCCTCAGTCACCTCTCCAGTAAGAGACAATTATTTTTGTAATTTAGAATTTAGCAGTCTCAGATACAATTTTGGTGGGACACTGTACTAGACACTCTCTTAAATGCTCAACAGAAAGATGAACCCTGTATCATCTTTATAGTTATTTTAGTCTCCAAATCAGCCAAAAGACCACAGGCCCTATCTGTGAGTTGACTGGGTACTCAGTAACATGGCCTTATTCTAAAATAATCTCCTTAACAAGTTTAAAAGTCATTAAAATTGCAAACTATGTGTTTGCTTTTGAGCAAACCTAGGAAACCTTTCCTGAAAGCAGGAGTGGAGGTGAGAACTCCTGGAAATGATTGGTAAAACCAGGGGCAGATGCTGAAGGTGTGCAGGGAGAACAGAGAGCCCACCCATCCTCTCTGGATCCGGTGCAGCTCCTACTCAGAGAGCAGAAACCAGCTCCAGACACAAGCCTTAAATATTAACGCTCCTTACCTTAAGAGCAAACAGGAATTACTCAGAGGAGTAAGGGTTACAAGGCTGGGTCTTTCAATTAACAAGCCAGAGCACAATTACACAGCAGAAGCAAAATTAAAACAGAGAGCATTAAAAAGAAGGGGTACTGTATTCAGGGCTAAAAACTATTTTTTTAAGTCACTTGGGAAGCTTTTAATCTCTAAATTAAATCTCCTTGTGTGACATTTTCATGCAGACATTGCTTTTTCTCCATTACAAAACCTGAACAGATTAACTGGGCTTTAACCATCCAGTGAGCTATTTGCACACTTGAAAGAATGTTCACAGAAGAAAAGTAAACAGTCTACAGACGTTAATCATATGTTTTACGATAACCATTTAAAAGCTATTCCCTGTACTACCATTATTTAAATGAGAGGTTGACTATGCCATTCACTTGCAATACCCAGGGATGGCGAGATGGATTCCTTTCAAGCCACGTGAAGTCAGCATTAAGCACAATTAAAAGGGGGCCCCAGTTGAAGCATGGTGAGTGAAAACCAGCTAATGCACAGCCTCATTCAAAGGCTGGAGTTCAGATAAATTATCTGCATAAGTTAGGGCTGACACAGAACGATTCCTTTGACGTGAATTCTGTTTCTGATGAACTTCCCAATTAACTAAATGGGGTTTGGATTAACAAAACCAAAACCACCGTCACTAGGAACTCAATGCAGCCTGGAGAAAGAAGATTGACACTGTTTGACTTCTTTGGGACCTCGGGTTAAAAAGGGACTCTTAAAAAGTTAGAATAACATGTAAATTCTACTCTATAACACCAATAAATCTAGTCAGGGTTTTACGCGGTGCTCTATATTCAAGCAGACTGCCCTTCAGGCTGAACTTAGAGTTGGGTAGACTTACATTGGGGAAAAGAGTTGCAAGTGTAAAGCTGGAGCTAAGTAGTTACAATGGATGAAAATTCAACATTATAGGAGAAAAATGGCTGAACTCCTGACACAGAAACAATGGGATTTGGGGAATTAAAAGAGATTCGTTTTGAAACCGGTCATGACCCGCCACCTTTAAAATTCCAGCTGCAATTTTGTAAGTGCAGATCACAGAATGTACATGTTTAATTCTCTGGGTCGTGCATGCAAAGCAAGCACTGGTAGATCGAACTACTAGGTGGGGTATCATGCTTGCGAAGAAACACACCTGCAAGAGACCTCACACATGCAACTCTGGTGTCACCCTGCAGAAGCTCTATGAAAATTCACCCAGTAGGTTTCCCTCTGAAGCCTAATTGGTTTAAAATAAACTATTTTCTCTGGGTTTGACATTTTACATGCCCCCTTTGGTGCTCCAGCATGGGAAATCCATTCTCCAGCACTCCTCTCCCCTAATGTGCGGAATGTAAAGATCCACCCACTCGAAAGAAACCCCAAAATATCTCCCACCTACCTGTTTTGGGATCTACGTCAGCTGGTAAGTGTGGAGGAGGGTTTCCTGGTGTGAAGTGCTCATTGCTGTATGTGATAAGCGGCGTAAGAGGGTGTACATGGTGTGGGTGCTGCACAACTGGCACTTTGTTAGACTGTCAAAAGAAAAAGGTTGACGGCGTTAGAGCAGTGCTGGGCATCCCTCCCACTGCAGCACAAGGTACAACATACAAAAATCTGAGTAGCCAGGATTTCAGCTCAATCCTAAGACTTTTCCAGATCCCTTCTTGGCGTCACCCTTGCAGTTTTCCCACCCTCTTGCTTTAAACCTCCTCACACACTCTCCCTGCTGCTGAGGTTCTTTAATCTTTTTGACCTGTCATGCTCCTGTATGGAGCAACAGCAATTCTTTAAAATTTTTCCTTTTTATTTTATAGTCTTGTGCTTCACCTCCAAGATGCAGGCAGACTCCTCAGTGAGGGGCTGAGAGAGTCCCCCATTTAATTAGCAGGAGACCCAAATGCTCACTGACCTGTAGGTCTTTTCCTCTCCCCTTCCTGTCCTCACTCTCAGTTCTGCATTTTACTACTCATTGCAAATACTCCAGATAAAAAGCCTTTGTAGTGCTGGAGTATTCCCTTCATCAGCAAGCATTAAGCTGACAAGCGATCACCTGCATATTTTATATATATATTTTAGAAGAGCTGATTAATTATCAATTCATCAGAGAGCGCTAATAAATGGAAACTGGATACTGATTAATTAGGCCACTAAAATATTCAGCTATATAAATAATGGCAAAACCCCCCAGATAAAGCCATTGAAATTAACACTCTTGTAGGGGGAATAATCACACAGATATCATGAGGTTTTCCCCATCACATTCCTAGCTCTGGGGAAAAAAAAAATCTTTTTCTTAACAACAATTTAAAAAAAAAATTGAAAAAAAGGAGTGAATGAATGAAAGAAAAAGGCAGGCTGAACTGTAACTTACCCTTACAAGATCACAAAGAAAAAATTAAGCTGAAACAAGCGAACCGCTGGACCATTTACTGTGAGTAATCCAATTGCAAAAAACCCTATTCCCCATAGAGGATTTTCACTAAAATCCTACAACAGGGACATTTAACCAGATTAGGTACCAGCAAAGATAAAGAGGCTGGTATTAGATGATGAATGGATTAGAGTCAGGTTTCATTTTAGAATGTGTCTTCATTTCCTTTTATTACTTTAAGTAAGGAACAACTTGCATTAACATCAAGTAAAAGGAATCACATTAAAATAAAGTAGTGATACCACGGTGGCCGCGATAGCGCCGCTGCTGTTCAGGGTCTGCCAGCACTCTCCTGCTCAGCCTCCTGCTCCAGGACAGCTCCAAGCCCACTGCTCACTCCTCAGCACCCCCAAACACACACACACACACCCCCCCTCACTGTGCCACCTTAGACAAGCTATTGCTATTATCTGATCTTGTGTCCAATGCTCTGAGCTCTCCTTAAAAGCATTTAAAAAATAATTCAGTTTTTCTTTGGGAATGAGTTTCTAGACTGTGGGGAAGGAAGAAGGAAGACAAACTGGGAGCAAGGAGAAAAAGAAAGATCTGTCTTTCCTGAATAAACAAGAAGTCCCTCCATCATGCTTTGGCCAAGTCAAGCCCGTTTGGCTCCCCCAGCCTCAGCCCCTGCCATATGTGGCTATTTGGGCTCACTGCTTTGATAACCTGCAGAAAAGAGTGTGCATTCAAATGAAGCAAGCCAAGAGCAGTGCTTGTGCTTCCCAAAATTCTCCTGTGCTGTTCACCGTGTCCATCTCTTTTTGCCACCCATGAATGGGAAGATTCCTCTCTACCACCAAGCACTTGACACAGAGGATTCCCATGCCAAGTGGCCACCATGCAGGACAGAGCATGGTCATCCCAGCCAGTGCTGATTTACTGCACGTTCTGTTGGCTGGGTTGTGGGTCAGATCTTCTGCCAGCTCAACAGCCAAGGACAACTTCTGGCCACACAGATCCACAATGTGTTCACATCAGAGAAGCTATGAGGATTTAGCCCTCCAGTTCAAAAAGCAAAAGGAGGTGCTCTAACCCAAAATCTGCTCTCTTTCAAGCGAACAAACTTAAGCAGTCAGAAAGTAACTGAAAGCTTTGGCAAGGACTTCACCCAACAAATCATATTGCCCACCATACAAAGTAGCAGGCATCTACTTAACAACACATGACATTATAAGCCAAATGACCAGTTGATGAGGTTCACAAAAATGATCATTTGCAATAAGAGCTATTTTTTCTGGCCAAGAATTGTGTGAACTCATGCTGTTAGGTGACCCACAGTGTGGCCCCATTTCTTGAAGAAGTTAACACATGCTGTATCTTTGCGCTCTCCCAACTCTATCTTCACACCATTGCAATCCTCACCCAGACCCTGACAGACATTAAGGGGCACCTTCCACATAGAGCTTATTTGCATGGAAACTGGACCTGGTTAGTTAAAAAAATAAGTAAGTGATAGAACAACAGTAGAGGGTCAGACTTAAGCTGACAAACAAGAAACAACACATGAGAGGAAAGCTGGACTAACATGGCTCTATCACCAAAGCCAGATGTACCATAGGGGGTTACATGTAAACTGTGGGAAACCACCACTCTTTGCTTTGATACACCAAGACCTCCTGCAATATCTCCACAAAACAGAACAAATGCTAAATTATTATGTATTTTACTCAACATGTTTCAGAGACAAATAAAAATCAAAAGGAAAAATAAATAAAAATCAACAACTAAGAGTTTGAACCTTAAGTGTGCAAATTTTTCCCCGGTAAGTGATTTTTATTTGGGTGACTACCATGCACTCAAACAGGTAACTCATACAAAAGTGAAAGGGTAGGAAATTTTTTTGCCAGTCTGAGGATGCTGGGGGCAGAGGCAGGGGGAGAACATACCAGGGAAAAGGGAGAAACTGTCATATGCATGCTCAAAAATATGCTCTCTAGGACAGAGGAATGTGATCCACTTCTGTGCAAATCAGTCTGCATCTGTACCACTACCCAGGGACAGGTTTCCATTCTGTTGTGCACTATTCAGCATACACTGGGAAAAGGGACCATTACTCCCCTCAGAACAGCACACACAATTTGCAAGCCAAGCTAATAATGCATAATATGCTAAACAAGCTGCTCTTTAAAAGCACAATTTCTGAAGTTAAATAAGCTTCCTTGGAAAAGAGAAAAATAAAGGACTATCTGGGAAAGAGCAGGATTAATCCTGCAGATGCATCTTCCTTTGAAGGCAATGGGAGCTCTGCCTGAGTAACAAGCATGGTCCTAACCCCATCCACTGGCAGTGAAAGGTAAACCACAGAAGCCATCAACAGGAGACACTTATTAGATGACTTTAGCCATCCCCCTGCAAAAGGCAATATTCTCCAATCTACATTTGTGAGTACTTTATGAAGGGCATTTCCAAGCTAAAAGCTATTGTGAAAAGCAGGGATTTCTCTGGCAAGTTGAAGAGCTCCATTTATGGCTCTGTCAGGCACGGGAAGGGGAGCTGCACTGGTACACAGATTAGCATCAGGGCATGTGGGAACAGGACAGGAACAAGTGGAGATTTCTAAAGAGAAATCCCAGCATCTACAAAGTACCAAGTCATCTGCTGATAAATCACCCCTTCTCCACTGAAGGCTGAGGTCTCATATGCTGGGTTAGAGGGCACACTAAAGAATTGCAAAAAAACAAGAGAAGTTTGCTTTTCTTGATAAGTGCTGCCTGAAGCAAACCAGAGAAAATTGTCCCCATAGGGGCTCTACTACTAAATCTCTCTATATGAATTTGAAATGCTTCTGGGAGTGCTTAAACACAGATCAGTTTAAACAATAATGGAGCTCTAGAACAAAAAAAAAAAAAATTCCCACAGCAAAACCACAACAAATTTTGGACTGATAAATGTTTGAGAGGAATACTGAGATCCATTTAGACTAAGTTCTGATAGGTGCCTTCAGGGAACAAAAAAAACCTATCTGAACTTTGGATTTAAACTGCAGGGGATTGTGTGTATAAATTGCTGTGTATTAGTCTTTGTTGCATGGTAAGGACATTTCATTAACAGGATGAAAGATGCTTCTATGCGTATACAGCCCAATTTAATACACCCCACTGATGAATACTCCCCATTTATTGAAGAAGTTAATACATGCTGTATAAATCAATAGTTCCTAAGTCTCTGAAAGCAACATAAGACTTGCACAAGATGAAACATGGTATTGTTGAGCACACAAAGAGAAACCAACCTCTAAAACAGGAAGAGTTTGCGACTGCAATTTCTGTTTGCAAATTCATAGCTTGTTTGGCTTTGGTAATAAAAACACGGTATCAACTCCAAGTCAGAGAAAAACACACCAGAGACACCAGAGGATTTGTCCTCACCAGGACAACATGGGGTTAGTAAAGGCAGGTCTGTACAAAAAGCCAGGGGAGGGACTGAGCAGGTACTTGCACCCCGACCCCCAGAGCCCTCTCCCCTTCCTCTATTACCAGAGGAATGAGAGCTTGCCATCCTCCTTAAAACCTATTAATCAAGAGGCACTGAAAACAAATGGAGTTAGAGCTCCGCCTGTCTTTTTGCCATGTCCTCCTCTTCCCCACTGCTCTCCTTTTCTGCTAAAGAAAGATGGGCCCTGAAAGTGCTTTTATGAGCCTAATACAATAAAACAAAAGCAGCACAGAAGAGGGTTTGTCAGCCTTTTCCCCTCCTCCAGGGTGGATGCAGGTGGACAGTGGTCTTGAATTAGCAGGCCCTCCTGGAGCTGCTCCCTGGGCTTAGCAAGGAGTACCATTCAATCCCAGTTCACATTAGAAAGCAGGTTTATAAATTGTTTCTCTGTATTTTCCAGATGATGCTACTGCAGTTATGCTGACTGTGGCCAGTGAAATGCTAACAGACACTCCTGAACTGCTCTGCAACTCCGAAGATGCTCAGAAAAGGAGTTTCTTTTTTTTTTCTGAAGGTCGATCCCTCCCTGATTCTGTCTAGGAATGACACCCTCACATCACACTCACCCCCTCACCACCCTGACACCCCCTACAAATCAGGAAAGTTGCAAGTAAGGCAAACCCCAAAATATTGCTACAAATATTGGAATATTCTTCCACTTCCAGTGGAGTCACCATCACCCAAAGCAGAACATCAATAAGCAGAGCATCAGTAAGCACCACTCCAGCCCTGGGGATCACCCACATCAGCAGCTGCTCTGGGTGGCACTCAAACTGCACCAAGGAAACTGCAAACCACTTAGGTCACCTGAGAAGCTAATGCCAACCAAACCCACCAGCTGTACGTAACTTGGTACTCATCCCCTTCCCAAGCCTAAAAATCCAACGCCAGTGATGAAGCATTTCCTGAAAAAAATCGAAGATTTAATTTTACCCAGCCCTGTTTAGCTAGTGGAGTCACAGTTTATTTTTTTAAGGATGCTTTCACACCTGACTAAGCATTCCTGAAAACTACTTCCCCTTGCTCCTTTCTGGCTGATACAGTGGCCTGAGCCCTTTCTCAGTTTAATGTAGCTGATTCCTGCCTAAGGTCCTGCCCTAAGCTAACTGCCCATTGTCGCAGGAGACAAGGCCTCCATTGATAATCACAACTCGCCCTGCTAAAAAAAGGCTCATTTTCTTCTTTCACACAAATGATGACAGAAGCACTGACAACCGTGTGCTGGGACAATATCCTCCCCAGACAGAGCTTTAAAAAAAAAAAACCAAAACCAAAAAAGCCTGCAACAACCCCCACTACCCCACTATCCTTAATAAATAAATTTTAAAAAATTAAAATGGGGACACAAACACACAGACTTTTGCAACCTTCTGTTTCTTCCTCTTCCCTCCTTGACCAATTCCACGGCCAGCGAGTGCCTACCTGCTCCTGCAAGAACTGCTGGTTCCCCAATAAAACCCTGCGGTCTGTTAGCAGTCTCCCACACAAAACAACAAAATCAGCTTCCTGGCTTTAAGTGTCCAGCAATTCATTCATGAAAAGAATAATTTTTCGTTTTTTTCCCCCCCTTTAACTCTGATGAAGTGTCCCCTCAATATTGGAGAGCTAAGCCACCATGCTTGACATTTTTCCACATCCTTCCTGTCAGGGAGCGAAGGTACAGAGGGGAGGGGGTGGGGAAATGAGGATTTAAGATGTTCAGGAAATTTCCACTTAATTTCGCCAAAAGGCAATTATGTGAAATGATCTGGTGACAATTAGCATACGCCAAATCCTCTAGTGTACAAGGGGAAGGACTGGGGTTTAGCTATCTAATTACTGCCTGTTAGTTCCGATGCGGGAGGATAAAACACACCGCTAGTAAAACATTATTAAGTGTGCTCACGCTCTGCTTTCAATGCTGTTGTGGGCTGTAAGTTTATTGCTATGGTATCTGGAGTGGGGGGTTTTTTTTGCTGTTTTTCTTTTTAAGTAAAAGAAAGAAACTTGGGGTTTAAATACAAGTAGGTTAAATGCTGCAGTCTTGGACAATGTGGTGTTCCTGTAATGTCAGGTCAGACCCAAACAAGCACCTGCTACACAACTGTGTATTTTGAGATCCTTCAGCAACACCTGGAATTACATTTATGGCACTTAGATTTTACCTCACTTATTCTCTTAAGGCTTTACTGATAAAGAGAAAGCACTCTGCTCACCTGCTCTGCCTGACCTTGGCATATGAATTCAGACATCAGTTACATCATCTACAGCCCAGAACTGCGGCCTGCATGTATCCAGCCAAGCCTTACACAGAGTATCAAAATTAGAGGTGATTTGATCAACAGGTGAATTTTCCAATACCAAGAAGACAGGGTAGTTCTCAATCCCTTTAAGTTGCTGGTAATAAAGTGCCCAGATTTGTTTCTTCCATTACAAAAGGAGAGGCAGTTTCTTCCCCAATGTGACAAATACTGTGACAAATACTGGGTGCTTTCTTTGCACACTTTAGTTAATTTTAATTACTAGACAGATAGTACCTCTGCAGAGCAGGCAAACCTTTATTCATGTCTAACAAGGCAAAAAAGCAGAAACACTTGGCATATATTAGACTAAACTGAAAAACGCCTTTTTGTTAAGCCATACCAGTACAAGGGTGCTGGATGCACAACCACTAAGCAAAGAGATGGGTGAAATCAAAGCAGATCTTTGGGAAATGGTCCTGAACACAAAGGGGGTAGGAAGGGGTGAGGCACAGAGCAACAACACAAACACAAAAATTAAGAGAAGATGAGAAGCAGAGAGAAAAGCGAATATAAGCAAAATAGTGATTAGAATTGCCCGGACAGACCTTTTTGCATGCTTTTGTGTGAATACGTAATCATGCAATTTGACTTACTGCCCAACATTCTCTGAAATGCCACATTATAAACAGCTTTAATTCTGGCTTATAAACCACTTATTTCAGCACTAGACAGACATATACTGCAAGAGAAATAGCTCTTGATTTTTATTAGGGTATCTGTGATTTCTGTCTACAGCAAGAACTTGAATGTGAGGCTCTTAAAAAACTGCAAGAAATGAAAGAAAATTAGCATGTATGCCTATACCCTCCTGTATTTGGCAATTTCAGTAATAACAGCATTATTAAAAAACTATTATGCACATGCATGCCTTAAGATATGATGACAAGTTTTCAGTATAGCTTTTTTAAAAGCAGCATTCACAAATTATAGCGGACTGTGCTCAACACCAATATGCAATATACGTAGCAAATGTATATTAAATCGCTTAATAAATAACAAGGCTCTAAAAACTGTTTTCATTTTTTAATGTGCTAAAAACATTACACACGGCACAAAAGAATTAAGCAATGAAATTATTAAATAAGCCCAGATCAATTATTTCTTGAATAAATTCAAAAACATTTCCCTAAAAACGTTATGTTAAATGCACATCAGAACTGAAACACCTTGCAGGTATTTCAGAAGAAAAGTAACAGGCACATTTATACAGTGTTGTCAGGCCTTTTGCCCCAAGTTTCAATAAAAAAAATTTCTCTAAATGTAAAACATTTGTGAGATCTCACTACCAGCCTTGTAAAACCTGCATATGCAACAACATGCAGTGAAAGAAGAAACATCTAAATAGCTGTCCTTTTAGATCAATTAATTTTAGACAAATTCTACAGAATTGTATCCCTTGATTTACATTAAGAAAAGGCAAATAAATCAACTAAGCTACTCAGGCAAAGGTACCACAGAGAACTGAAGTGATAGAAATCCTCCTCCTGGATCGAGTGACTCTGCAAGCAAGTCTGGCAGAGTTAGAAAAGGAAACAGCAGAAAACTCAAGACTTCCACAAAACCACCAGTGAAAATGTGATGCGTTGTAGAATTCTTCAGTAAGTTTCTATTTTCCATGTACAAGTATGGGTAATACACAAAACTGGCTGAGGGGTAGCTTTACTTTCTGTAATATATAATAACAGGAGAAAGAAAGTCTCATGGACTTCTGACAGCAAACACAGAGCCACTGTATTAAAACATGTGTTATCTCGTATTTATCAACACTCAGTCCTATTTTTTGTATTCCCTTATCACTGGGTAAAATAATTCTTATTCAATGTCCCTAAAATTTTCATCTTTAACATTACAGCTGAGCTTTCTGAAGAATTCAGAAAATTTAACCGAGTGTCAACCAAACACAGGATCAAAAGCAACCAATAAATAGTACTACGTACTATTTTTAATAATTAAAACAAAAAATCTCGTTTTGTGTCCGACAAGAGTTAAACCATTCCATCTCCAAACCCCCTTAACTAACGTATGTGCCCTGCCACAAACCAACTTTTTCTTCCTTTAAGAAAAAAAACCCCAAAATCCAAACATTTTTACCTTCATGGTTTCAGAGTTTAGGAAATATCGTACAGAACTGAAGAAAGCTTTGAAGTGGCCCCCTCCGCCCCAAAGGAAAAAAAAGAGAAGAAAAGCTAGTGATGTCATGGTCACTGTGTGACTGCCTGAGTGCGGATGGAACACAGCTCTACACGCGCACACACTTCTCCCTCGCTGCTAACCATTGTTCAGCAGCCAGAAATCAGCCCCCGAAACCTGCTGCACACCGGGCTCGGAAACACCGCCCCGCCAACACACCCCGATCCCACCCTGGATGCACGAGGAGGGAAAAAAAAATCCCTTTCCCCTCCCGCCCCCCAAGCAAAGCCCAAAGCCGGGCGGAGGGAGGGAAGGGCACGGAGGAGGAGTGCAACAAATGTCCCGCTGCCACCATTGTGTCGCGACAGAGCGGCTCTGCCGCCCGCGCCTCGCCACCGCTGCCAAATTAAGTGACATCGAAAAGTCGCGCTTCCCCCTGCTAAAAAAGACGATTACCATAAAATAAATAAATAAAAACAACGTCGCTAACAAAGGTCACAGCTGGAGATGCTTGCTTGATTTCTCACGCTCCCCCCCCCCTCACTTTTTTTTTTTTTTTTTTTTTTTGATTCCACACAGGAAGAAAGGGAAGGAGAGGGAGAGAGGAGGAGAGGGAGAGAAGTCACATCAGAAGTTCAATGGTCAAGACGGAAAGCGCGCACGCAGAAAGTGCTACTCACCCAGCAATTCAAATTGAGATGCCAGCAGCCGAACTGCTGGAAGAGAGAGAACCCAGAGGCAAGCGCTCCTCCTTTACCACTCAAATCTTCCATTCCCACTAAAATTGCATCCCTCGGGTACATAACAGCTTTGTCTTTCCTTCTGTTAACCTCAAAAACTTTTTTTCTTTACTGTCTAGATGCCAATTGTGCTGGCTTTGTATTATTTTCCTCACAGCTTTTCTCTCTCTTTTTCTTTCCCCGCTCCCCCCTTCACTTAAAGTACTGGAAAAGCTGTCTTAAAAGATCAAGATGTCTCCAGTTTTTCGGCCTGGTGTTTTCTGAATGCTCAAAATCCACTGTCATGTTGGCTGTGAGAAGTGTCTTATTTCTAAATTGTCGGCTGCAGTTATCAAAATTTAGAGAAGCCTCCTGTCTTTTCCAATATAGCACTTTACCATCATCCTTCCAGGGAGTGGGGAAAAGACTTTCCTCCCCCCCACGCAGGTATGTCTGCTCACAAGAGCTAAAAAGCAGTTACTTTGGAAATCAATGACAATGCTACTCCAAGCCAGGTTGCGCAGGTATTACTAAGTGCAGCGAGGAAACGCCGGCCGGCCGTGAGGGAGCATGATCAGTTAAGTGTAGCAAGCAGTCACTTTATCTGCAAGATTGTCAAATCCCTCAAAACAAATTTCTTAGGGTGAGAGCTGTAAGGAAAGTGTATTTTCTTGTCATTGTAACACGGAGGTGACATTTGGCAGACCTTTACCATTAGATCTGTTCTCTTACCCTCCTCCCTTTCCCTTTAGTATTTAATATTTCTGTAAAACACTGACCTACTGCAACAGGGATGCGAGAGGAACTTTGAGATAGATAACGTTACAGTGCCCTGGCTACTGTATTTTCCCAAGCTGCTCCCAAATGAGAATAAACAGGGGTACCTGAGAGCATTTCTGAACTGAGCAAGGGTAAAGCCTTCTGCCCTGCACCTTGCTCTTGCCTACGAGCTTGCAAGATGCCCGCTTCCTAAATCTGAGCCG
>JAKEPQ010001000.1:8492500-8680000 GCA_024500445.1 Entomyzon cyanotis
GTTAATATATAGATTTATATTGAAATATTCCCGGTAGGAAAACAAAGTGTCACTGACCCCACTTCATCTAAAAATACATCCATTTTCTTGTGAACTATTTGCATTACAGCAGGAAAGCAAACAAGCTGGCAAAGGATGAGAAAAAAAAAAAAATGAACAGCTATTATAACGTGTTGCCCACTGTGTTTTCCCTCTCTCTCTCTCCCCCTTTCCCCCCTACACCTATGTCTTTATTTTTACTTGGGGTGGGGGCAGAGGTAGGCAGCTTGATGAGGGAAATAACACCAAGGGATGCGATGCTTTAGGGGCTTAGGAGTGTGCATTTATTCTCGTTACTGGGGGAACTTTCTTACAAGTTCGCACTGCTTGGCTGAAGAACGGTGCTTAGCACAGCAGCCTCTCTTGCATACAATCTATTTCAACAATGTAAACAACTCCATGCCTTTAGTACGTGGAGCTTTCATATTTAAGGTCAATATTTACAGTTTGGGTTTTTACAGGTACCCATCAACATCGGCACACACCTCTCCCTATCAGGATGGTTAATAGGCTTGCTTTTTCTGCCTGCCTCTCTCTGCTTCCCCAGCACGACCACATCAGCACTAGTATCAAATTAACTCTCCGACTTTGAAACTTATTGATCTGCTATTAAGACACCAGTGAACCTGATGAAATGAGTGCTGTAGGTGCAGTCAAGACTTCAAAGTGTCACACAGCCACATAAAACAAGCGCCTTTGATCCTAACTCCGATCTGCTGAGGGTTTAAAGCCCAATTCTCCCTAAGCTGCCCTTCTCACTCGTCATGTCTGATGTCTCACCAACCAGCGACTTGATAATGTTAATAATGCAAATTTTAGCAAATGATTTTTACAATGGCAAAATTAATTATATGAATTTATGCTTCTTTCAGTGTCGATGTCTGATCTACAAAAAAAAAAAAATAGTCGTACTATTACACTTGCAACGGAAACTGTGAGCACATCCAGCTTTTAAAACTGTATTATTGCCTTTCTCCTCTCAGCTTCACAGGGTCTCATTTTGCTGCTAAAACTATAATTATTTATTATAAATTAACCTTAGATTGGGTTTAAGAGAGCTGAAAGAATTCTATCCAAAGTCCCCTATTGCTATGTATGCATTATTAAAGAAAAGCCATCTCCATGCTCTATATATCCCTTTTTCTCGTTCTTTGTCACTTGTTCTCTCCCGATTTCTTTCCCATGCTCATCCTACAAATCCTCGCAGCGCAGTTGCACAGATCATTTTAAAAACACCTGAATCTCTGAAATTGCATAGACTAATATTAAGGTCCCTCTACATTTATGAATCGTAAAAAGAGATTTCATGTTTAGGGATGAACATACAGAAACCTGCAAAGCTAAGGAAAAAAATTCCATCTGTGATAATTAAAGTGTACCTTTTAAACAAATGCACCATATTTTCCTGTAATAGATATTGATTATTTTCCTCATCAATAATAATATTTTATAAACATTTTTCATCTGAATTTGTGAACAAGTATTCAATGTTTAAATAAACTTTTATCTGAAAACATCAATCATCTGATTTTTCAGCTGGGGGATTTTCTCACAAAATCTATTACAGAAGTTTCCCAACTGCATTTAGGATGGAAGAATCGCACAAATGTCTCAGTTATCTTAACCAGGCTATCTGTGAACACACAGCTATCCTCCTTCTTCTCCTGCATTCTGTACTTATAGGTTTTTTCTTTTCTTCTTTTTAAGAAACTGAATTTGCTAAGATATCTTATTTAGTGCATAATGGTTTAAAGTATTTTAAATCACCTCAAAAAATTCAGTATCTATTAAATTTCCAAGTACTAAGATGCAGCCATTTGTGTACATTTAAGATGAGAGATGTGGCTCGGCTCTGTGCTTGCAACTAACCAAGAAAGAAAATAAGAACTCTAAATTTGTCTCTTCCTTTCTACTTTTTGAGACACAAATATGGTAGCATCTTTGGCTGTGCAAAGTTGAAAAGGAACATTATTTTAATTAATTCCTTGGAATCAAATTTCTTTAAATATAATTCAATCGGTGTGTTTTCCCAATTTTACTTTAATAAATTTCGATAGTAATACCTTTTGTGGCTTTTTTTTTTTAATGTTGATACTCACTTAACCTACTTGCAATTCTAAAGAAGTCAACACTTGATTGTGACAATGTTCAAAAGAATTTCCTATGCCACAAGCACAGTAAAAACTTTCACCAATTAGTGCAGGAAAAAAGGAGGGAAAAGCCAGAGCGCTGGTGCTCAAAGAGCCAGGCCTTGCGGCAAAGCTGTCATGTCGAGTGGATTGATCAACAGGACCGCAATTTCTAATGGCATGTTGTCATGAAAAGTCAGCCACGGGGAGCCACCTGCTTTACTCCTCCTAGACAGCTAGCGAAAGGAAGGGGAAAAAAAAAACCCACCCCGCTCTGTACCTAGTTCTGCCAGTCCCTTTTGCTAACAATTTTGGTAAGGGTCTCCTGATTTTTATTCAGTAGGAATATGTCAAATCTCCAACCGTATTACCCAGCCTCTAAGATTAGAGTAGCGCAGAAGGCTGATGGTTCTTTTTGGGGGGGGTAGAGGAGGGAGAGGGAAAAGAGGATAAAAAAAAAAATTATCTCTATCCCCCAAATATTTCTCAGATCAGAAAATACATCCGTCACATCTCTAAACCAACAAAGTTTGTCAACGGCTTACAACGTACATCTAAGACATTCTGCAAGTCAAGAACAACACAGAGTGTAGACCTTCTGTGCGTGGCTTTATTTCAGCACCACCCTCCTTCACCCTCGCCGAATCATGAAAGCCTGCATTTGATGTGCGGTAGTTGCTTTGTTTCAATTTAGTTTACCTCTAAAACTTTCTGGATCGGCTCATTTATCCTAGGATCACGGCATCGTTCAGTCCTGGAAACCTCTCTGAGCTGGCGTGGCCAGCATTTACGAATGAATTGCTCTGGCAATTGTGCAAAATGCTGTGTTGAAGACAAAGATAACAGCTTCCTTGTTTTGCTGTTGGAATATTTGCTTGTGCTTGATGGAACATAATTAATACTTCAAGAACTTCCACCAACTTACCATTGAATAACAGTGCCAAACAGTCTGTCTTAATCACTCTCCAGGAATGTGTCATTTTAACCCATGGCTTCCATTCCCATCACTCAAAAGACATCGAGATTTACCTCTTTTAATACATACGAAAGCTAAATATATTACTTTCATTCTGTTATGCCTCACAGAACGTACTGGAATTGTTGAAGGAATTAAAGCCTAGTTAAAAATACACTCTGTGCTGTAAGAGAAAACGGAAACATTGGATTTGGCCAGATCTATTTGGATACCTCTTACAATTTTTAAGCCTTTTTTTAAAACGAAGTCTTTGTTGATTGTTGGAACATACATTTAGTTTTGTTTCATTTGTACGAAAGATTTCACGTTTCATACCTGTTTGCTTAAGAGGGTCCAAACCAAAACTGTAATGTGGACTAATTGCTAATTTCAGTGATTTTTTGGGAAACAAACCAGAAAATTTGGGGGAAAAATTTTCCAACAACCCTCATCTATGTACAAAAGAAAAAAGTCAAATAAAAGTTAAAGAACTTTTAAGTTCATGAAACCAAACCCCACTTGGCATGCAAATCACGTACTGTAACCTTTTATCGGCGCAGCCTCTGGTCTCATCAGTCGATGAAATTCTCAGCCCGCGGCAACAGCTTAGCCGAGGGACGCAGACCAATGAGAAAATATTCATTGTGTTAGCATTTCAAATGGCGAGAAAGGAAGAAGAAGCGCTAACTGATCACTGCCCGTGGAATTAATTGGATATTCCAAGAATAATGTCTCTCACTGAAGATCCTTGGAGGCTGAACGCTAGTAGAGACCACATTTTGTGCGGCGCCTTCAAAAAGAGACCGCTTGGGGGTAGTGGACATATTAGGGTTTTAGCGCATTTCCCTAAAGGCCAGAAAATAATCAGATTCACTGAACCAAACTCGGCTAATCCATTCCATAATTATACACACAAATCCAATAAACTTTGTCACATTACTGGAAAATTAAACTATTACAGTGAAGCCTTTTGCTACTTTGAAAAAAGTTTGAATTCCCGTTTTATCCAAGAAAAAAAAAGGGGGGAAAAACCACCTCGGCGAGAGTCAGAAGTTCTGGAGGTTGCACATGCAGGCGTACACGCTCACATAGATGCACACGCACTGGAGCCCAGAGGAAGAGTAATGCTTAGCTGTAGTCCTCTGTTATGCTTAATGCCCAGGTAGGTGTCCCACAGCTTCCTTCCTTTATACGGAGGGGATTTACGTTTCAGCTTTATTGCACATAGCCCAAGCATATGCAATGACCCTGTCCAATATTAGTACAGCTTTCCTTAAGACACATCTTAATCTAACCTTTTCAAGACTCTTTTGCTTTCAGACTCAAAACAGCATAAAAAATGAGCATTGTTGTGGAGCGCTGAGAGATTGAACCAAGGCTCTGGCTTGGTCCAAAGCAGTAGCCCTCTGGATAAACAGCTGCTTCTGCAACTAGATAAGCTCCACAGACCAAAAGGTAATAGAGGAGGGAGGAAAAGAAAGAAAGAAAGAAGAAGGAGAGGAGGAAAAAAAAGGGAAGAGGGAAAAAAATGAGATTAGGAACCTTCCCAAATGTTGCATCTTTCCTATCGACCGCTGGCCTAGCGTGAGGTGTCAATTTTGACTCCAAAGAGAGCACACGAATTCGCAGCGGTCCCATTATGCGGTCTCTGTGCTCATTGTAAATTCTGTCAACGAAGTCAATCTTATTAACTTCCGCACTGGTTCACACATGACATTTTCTTCAATTTTCTTGCTGACATCAAAAACATCAATTAGCAGCCCGAAAATAGGAAGGAACGAATGACAGAGCCTGATAACGTCAACTATTTGAAGCCAAGGGTAAATCTATTCTCCAGTTCTGAATGCGTTCATTACAATTGCATTTTCAAAGAAGACCTCCAAATAGCAAAGAAAATTAAATTTATCATCTAGAAATGCCTAGAAATTGTTTTTTTAATCCTATGTCTATCTCTCAATCCCAGAGTGTAATACAAAGTATCGCAATTCAGTTTTATGATAACATGCCACAACTTTAATAGAAAGTTTATAAAATATGCAGCCCTTGCCATACTTCCTATCACATAACAACTACAAGGGGCGAGAAAAAATTTGTCCAACAGATTCTAGCGTTGCCTTGTCTGCTCCATCAGTTCTCATAGGCTGGGACAGCACTTACACACACACATGCGCGCGCTCTCCCGGTACATGCACACACATCTCCCCCCCTTCCATCCATGCTTGTGAAGAATTTATGAGCTATGCAATATCCAGCGACTTTAAAACCCCAGCAAGCACAACATTACCGGCATGCGGGGGAAAGGCGCGCGCCAGAGCTGCCTCGCATTTGCATTCGCCCAACTCTTTTCATGTTTCAGAGAAAACAAACCCAACTCCCTGCCCGGGAAAGCAAAGGGAAAGTCCAACCAAAGACTTGACACGGACTGTCAAGCGCCAAGAACATGCATTCAATCAGCTGCCAGAACTTCCGCTCACTGAACTCTTGCCCTCTTTTCATTTTATTGACATTTTCAAAAATAAATACATAAAAATAACCTCCTGGTAACACAGAAACAAGACACCCGTGTCAACACAACATGGTCCATTTGCTGTGCTCAGCAACAAGTTTCAAGAGAAAGGTAAGCGTGTTTAATGCGAGGCAAAAAAAAAAAAAAATCGTAAGGCAATAAACCTGGTTTTGTGGTCTTTAAAGAAGCCCTGGCTTGGTTTATTTATTTATTTATTTGCTTCTTCTCCGCTGTGCCTGCTTTGTGAGCCACCGTTTCATGCTTGTATTACATCTCCTAGGGAGTGAATAAAAGCAAGTTTAGTGGTGACCAAAGACACTCACTCGGACTTAATGCAAACAGAAAGAGCAGCTACACCCCGATAAACAGATCACATTCCTTCAGCCCATTGATTTTTTGATCTTTTGACATTTTTTTAGTTGCTTCCATTCCCTTCCTTGTCTTTTCCTCAATGTCACAAAAGACAAAATGTCTCAGCAATTGATGGCTGGGGTATCTATTAGCTGTCAAGCCACCTTTTTGTTTGGTTTTTTTTTTTTTTTCCCCAGCACTGGCTAAGAAAGCACAAAACAGAACACTGAGAACTGGCAAGGAAACAAACTGTAGGAATCATCTAATTTAATGGGCTCATCATATTCTGGGATTTTGGCTTTTCCACATTTAATCTCTCTGGTAAGCAGCTGGAAGGTGGAAAGGGGAAGAAAAAAAAGGTTACATTGAACGGATTTCTGCAATTTTTGTTACTACATGGAAACAAAGTGGAGGAGGCAGAGGGGAGGAAAAACAGGAGGAGAACTCCTGGGAGGTTTGGTGAGGTGGCTCCGTGTCTCTCGCAGTGTTTTCCTGCCCGCGCACAGAAGCGAACCCGGCGCAGAACAAGCGTCTCAGCTCGGCCGCACTTGGGGGGATGCTGGACATGAAAGAGGGGCAACTGGCACTTGGAAAACTTGTACAATTATTTTACAGCAGAAGAGGAAAAAGAATTGTGAGACACTGATGACTGATGGTGACTCTGCCTGCTTTTATTTTTTGCTTTTTTTTTTTTTTTGCAAAATTTCATTTTGAACATTTTACTGTTTGCCACAACCCTTGCCAATGCTGATCAGAATGAAGGTGAAGAACAGCTTATGTTTTCGCCTATCATTTACAGCAGATGACTGTAACCTGTGCTTAGAAGATTTTTTGGTTTAGACAAATGATTTATTAGTCAGAAACCAAAACTGTTTAAAACAAAAGCAAATCAGATTGAAGCACACAATGAAACAGCCTGCATTTAACAACAATAATAAGTAAAATATAAAAAAAATTTCTAGGCAAACTATAAATCTTCAGGAGATAATTATGCAAAAATTCCCAGCAACTATTTGTGTTTGGTTTGAATGCAAAACCTGCAAAAAAAACCACCAGAGAAAGTGCTTCTTTTGATTTTACAAGATATCATAAAGCAAAGACGTGAGTGGCACAAGAAAGATGAATTATTTTACAAGCAAATCTACCAGTGTCATTCAAGGAACAGACACTTTAAGCACAGAAGAGAGTGTAAAACAGAATGAATTTGTCCTGCGACAGCTTTTTTTATGTTGTTTTGCATTTGAAATTTCTAGGAATCTGCCTTTTCAAGTTAGGGCCTGATCCTGGTAATCAACTGTAAATGGGAGTTTTGAGTTTTGCTTGAGAAAGGACTTCAGAGTCTCTGACTGCATTCAATCAAGTCTGCTGGACCACAGGCAGGGAACACAGTTTTGTCTTTTTTATCAAATTTGTATGTCTGACAACAACTGACCCATTTTTGCCAGTGATACTGCTATTTATCTCGATGTTGAAATTGCATCCACTTGGCAGAATAGAGATAAGGAAATTTGACTAAAAAGAAAGCAGAGGATAGTGTCTGTTAAGTGTAAAATATTTTCTCCAAAATATCAAGAAGCACTTAAATTATTTCTTCTAAAACCTGAAATACTGTACAGCATGCCAGGAATAAGCTTCTTTCCCCTCTTTAAATAAGTTCAAGTTTAACTCAAAGAAGCAGGTGCATATCTTGAAAAATTTTTATCAGGTTAAAATATATGAAGGAGGAGGAATCTGGAGGGCAGCTAGCTCAGCTTCTGCAAAAGCAAACCTTAACTTTGCTGCGTATAAGAAAAGTTGATCGGTGCTCAGGTAAACCCCTGGGCTTGAAAAGAAGAAACAGATTTTACAAAACATCCCTTCTATTTTATTTTCCCTCGTCATTTCAGTCCGGAAATCCCAGCGATCATCCCTGCTATTCATGCGTTGATATTATCAGAGGGTTATAAAAAAAACATGTCTGATGAATTAAAACATGTGACTGGCCAACAGCAGCAGCCCAACTGACCACAGGTTAGCGAGGGGGATGAACTATGGTTATGTTTTTTTAAACCCCACGCTGTCCTTGGAACGGAGGCTGCATTCGGCGCCATTAGATACAGCTACGGTGCTCTTGATCTATTATTTACAAAGAAAAACCCTTCACTACTTAAGTGGCCCCTTCTACTTCAGCCTTCAATTTCAGATGCATCAAACAACTTGGGGGGTGGGGGGGAGAATGAGAAGGGAGGGGGGAAAACTTGAGTTCATAATATAATTCTATGCAAGAGAAAATTATACTTGAGTAGAGAAAATACAGAATGCCTGGAATAAGGTTTTGCATCCAAACTGCAGAGCTATCAGCTTCATCCTGAAAAATTTAAATGGCAATAATCTTAGTTTTTAATAAAACTGTGTGAGGTTTTAAGGAATTTATACACAGATGCACAAAACAATTTACCTCCTCTTTAAAAAGTAAGATGAAAGACTGAACGAGAATTGCAGGACTTCTCATTGTAAAAAATCACCATATTTCATTAAAATATAATTTTGCATTAAATTCTGTAATTATCAAGACTATTCTTTAAGTCATACTGCATTCAATCTAATTAGAAAGCTTAGATCTCACCTTTGTACTGAACTTTCAACTCTCTGATGCCAATTAGAAACTATTTTAAATGAATTTCCCAATTAAACTGACTCCTGTGATCAATTCTGACAGAAGATAAAACCCAGAATTTCCAGGGAGGGGAAAGGAAAAAAAGGAAAAAAAGAGAGGCATAGAGATGTACAGCCTATCTGTATTTCTGAAATATTTTGAATGGTTTTTGCATCCTTATTATGATGAATATCTCATCTCCTATGCCTGGAACATCCTCTCAGAAACAGCCTATATCAAAAGTGTTTAAACTGCAATTAGTATTGTTTCATTATTCAGCACGTTTCCATTTGCAATAAATACCTGCTTTATTAGACTCTATATTTGGTTCTCATGTTATAAACTATCACATTAGATGAATTATAAATGTAAACTATTAACAGTTTAGATGCTTTTAAGTTGTTATCAATTTCAGGCTTTTGACAGCTTAAAGGAAATTCTGTAAACATACCTCCTCTCCTCTAGAAAACGACTTCTATAAAGCCAAGAGCCACCTTACAATTAATAAATGGCTGTATTCTCCTTTTGTGAAGAACAAAATTAACTGAAGTTTCCCCATATAAAAGACCATATAATTAACATTAGCAAAATGTGGCGAGATATTCCGACAGCCTAATTATATCAATGAGTCATCTAACTCCTGTTTGTATCAATTCAATTTATGTTCATTTCAATCAATGCAGCTTGACGGATAGGTATCATTAGAGGTGACAAAGCCTCCCGCTGCAGGAAAGCGCAGGACAAGGCGATATCCCAGATAAGGCAGCCCGAGACCTTCTAACGTGGCGTAGCTGGAAATGACTCCTTGTATACACATCATTGCCTTCACTCAGGGTGCCTACAAGTTATCATTAGGCACATTCATTGTTAAAGACTAACCAGGTCAGTGTTTCTGATCAGGTTGCAAATTAGACCAATTGAAGTGTTCTTAACCTACAGACTGGTGTCAGTAAGGACCTAACGGTGCTGAAGCTACATAGTAATGTGCACGAGCACACCACCATTACTGCACATTTCATGCTGAACACAAACAGATTTAAGCAAAACGATTGTGGAGGGGTGTGTATGGAGAATACAAATTACACAGGCGACATAATGCTGTTGTTTTAGTGCAATTTTGATGCAAAACAATTGTTCATCAGCAAACGTATTAACCAAAAGTGCAGACTTGGGCAATGAGAGCATTAGAGGTGCAGATAAACATGTCATTATAAAGCCAAGAGACCAACATGCATTTCTATTTCAAATTATAATCCTGCTGGCTTTCCATATAACAGTTAAATAATAGTTTTCAGAAATACAAATGATGGCTAAATGAGGGGTTTAAAGTCTGATCTAGCACGAGCATTATACTTGGCTGAAAATGCTGATGTTGGGAAGGGGGGAAGAGTGAAATTGTTTCACTTTCCACACTTACTGTTTTTTCCTCCATTCTATTTTCCTGCATGAATTCTAGAGGTAAGGGTTGCATCCTGCCTGCTCTTGTCAGTGAGGACACTAGTGAGCACACTAGTCAAACCAAACCCACAGAGCACCAACATATAGAAAATACCTGCAAGAAGTTAGGCTTTTGTTTTTCATGTAATAAAGCAGCATGCAAGACATTCATCCAAAGCATGTAAGCTATCAGTGCGTCCCTGCTTGACTGCTACGTGTTGGATAAATGGAGCATTGCTGTTGATGAGTTATTAAAGGACTTTTATTTGGACAACTTCCTCCTGAGTTGGATCTACACAGATAGAACAGTTAATAGGTGTAGGGTTCAAAGTTGACAAGATGCAGCCAAAATAATCAAAATTGCACAAGAAAAAAATCATGCAGGATGCACAAGGTTCTGCAGTAACAGCAATTCACTAAAGAAGTTTGGTATATGAATTAAGGGGTTTGGTGTTGCTTTAAAAAAATAAAAAGAATATACATATCCCCATCAGCAAACAAGGGAGATCTCCACACCAGTGTCAATCATATATTTTCTAATCACTGCACAGAAGTAGGGAGGACATACAGAGAGCATGTCCATTAATCAATATGCAAAGAATACATTGTCTCAAGAGTATGTATTTATGGTTATAAGTTAAGATGATTATGCAGCATGAATTTCTGAGCTGGGAAACTCTTTATCAGCTAACAAGCGGGAAGCAAACCTCAATTTAGAGCCATGTGCAGTTATGTCCTTAAAGGCTACTTTAAGAATTCAAGTAGAATTAAGCTGAAATGAGTGACAAGGCGGAGAGGACATGGGACATTGCATGAAAAGCAATGACCAGCTGGAGCATTTCAGGTCAGCTGATAAGCAAACAGTATAAATTGTCTGACCTGGGTCATTACAACTGATAAATGCAAGGAAATAATAACCTTGTCTGTGCATTCAAACCTGTCCTGGGGTTACCGTAACACCCTGGGTTGGGCTCTATTGGGTGGACAAGGACTACACCAAACAGCCCAGCACAACCCACAGGAGGAGCCCCTCAATTGGGTCTAAACCCTCAAGATGACAAGTTTGGACTGTGCTGGAGCAGATTAGATTTGGAGACATCAAGAAGGGCTTTTAGTATTCACCCCACACCCCCAAACCATCCCCATTTTATGATTACTGATGAGTAATGCCAATTTTTCCCTCTACAGCACTCTCTTTGTATGAGCAAACTCACTGCAAGTTCAAAAAAATTGAACAACCACAACTCCAAGTAAAACATAGAACAGAATAAGAAGGAAATTAGAAAGTGTCTTGTTAATTAAAAAAATAATTAAGTAAAGGCTTTTCAGACAACCTGACTCAAATTCTGAATGAGCTGCTTCGCAGTTTAGAGAGTCCAAGCCAGATGATGGTTACAAGCTCAAAATAAGTGTTATTACAGACTACTATCCAGACATGGGCCAAACTAAACA
Source organism: Entomyzon cyanotis (assembly GCA_024500445.1). NCBI lineage: Eukaryota > Metazoa > Chordata > Aves > Passeriformes > Meliphagidae > Entomyzon > Entomyzon cyanotis. Next base: position 8,504,005 of record JAKEPQ010001000.1, read on the forward strand.
AGGCTTTGAAGATCTCCAGACAATGCTCTGAACGGGAACCCGATCCAAATTCTACCACTTGTTCTCATCTCAAATTCAACTCAAAACCAGAAAAACCTGGATGCTTTAACATGCACTGCTGAATTTTTTATTCCGAATACAATGAGCACAAATACACACAAGCCAAAATAAACCAGTGAGCCAGGCTCTTTAAAAGTAACCTGAAAAGTGAAATAAAGATTGGGATGGCTCTTCTTTGAAGCAGTTTTCCAGAAGGACTACACACCCACATGTGCTGGATGATCTCTCTACAGACTGCGTGTGCAGTCAATTGCTATTACATACCTGCACATGTAACAGCAAATGTCAGTGGCTCTTATAGAACATAACTTAATGTCAGCCTTATTTTTCATGTGTTTACAACCTGCCCTCTTACTTTTGGTCTGGGGTGAAATGTAGCTGTGGTTCTAATCTTTAATAAATTAAAATGAATGTGTTTGGGGCTTTTCAGAGAAACCAGCACTCTCTCTGGTGAGATGAGGCTCCCAGAGTGTTCCAAAAACTGGCATAACCTGGATTACAACCCATTTTCTATGGAGAAGAGAGACAGTACCACTCCCTTGCATCATCCCTCTGTGCTGAGCTGCATGGATTATCTCCCAATAAAGACACAGCTCTTGGCATTTCTGCTGACGCTGTTTCTACACACAGGAAGCATGGAGGCACTCTAGAGCTAGCAGATGTCCAACAGCAAAGGATCTAAGTGGCAATTCTCCTTGAGAAGGTGGCATTGCCAAAGGTCCTTCCTTCCTCCTTAAGCTGCTTTCTTAAGATGTGAGAAACTTCTCATCTTAAAGAAACTCATCTTCACAACACTTCTGCCAGGCAGGGAAGGCCACAATCCCCAATTTACAGAAAGGACATGTCATGGGGAAGACCATGTAATTTACCTCATTTGACCATCAGTGGGGCAAAATCCTGAACCCACATTTGGAGCCAACATCCCAGGAGCCATTCCGTGAACGTAATTATGTGTCTGACCTCAAACAAATAGTAGGAACTCACTCTTTAAAAATTCATTCTTTCTCGTCTTCTCTTATCATGGAAAAAACAAGGTATAACGAGACTCAGCCATGGGTGGCTGAATGCAGTTTTTCTGCAGAGAAGATAAAGCTTTGAACCTTAACTGATGTGTAATAGTTAAATATGGTCACAACCTCAGTTGCTATCCCAGAACAACCTAATGTCCTCTTTCTTCCCATTTCCTCCCTCCCCCAAAAGTCCAATTGTTCTGAGGGGATAGAGATTAATGACATTCCTACTAGAATAACAGCTACAGGGAAAAAGCAAGCAAATATATTACAGGACCCAAATTACAGTAGTAAGAAAATACATTGTGCTGTGATGTAGAGATATAAATGAATTAATCCTGACATCTGGTTTTTTTTTGCAGAGGAATTAGTCATAGTTTGAAGCTGACCTTGCAAGAAGCATGCAAGGTGATCAACTGAAAATGGATAATGGTGTCCACTGCCCTCCCATGTTATGGAGATAATACTCTTGAGCCTCCCAAATCACACACTACAGGGTGTTCACCAAAGGTCACCCACTCTGTACACTAAGAGCTACTGGACATTCTGTGCAATTGATGCAGCACAGATCATCCAAAGGTCAGACAGGTACCTTGAGTTCCAGCTCAGCTACAGACTGTAGCAGCAGCCCAGTAGATTGCCAGATGGTCCGTCTTTCTCTAAATTTTGACTTTTTTTTCTCTCCTGAGCTTAGAAGAATGTTTTATCTGCAACTGCAACAACGTGCAAGAGATCAGCATCACAAAAGCTATTTTCATCTGGTCAGGTGGCTTTTTTTCACAACACATCATGACGCTTCCTGGCATTAAAACACTTGTCAAATCATCTTTGTGGCGTATTTCCAGACTTAGCAACCAAATCTTTGTGCACAAGTTTGGACAAACAGTTAAAAGGCAAACAAAGGCAGTGATCCTAGCAGGTTACAATGCTCTTGCCATATGCTTCCCTTCAGGCTCACATTTTCTGCAAGATGTGAACTAGTGTCAGTAAGCTAGAACTGCTGATTGCATGCTAAGATTAATACATGTATTGAGGAACTTTGTGCCTCCATAGCGTTTCACTAATATTTTTAAAGAAAATACATTAGCATGGAAGGAAATGTGGTTCCTGCATAAACAGAAGAGCTATTTTTCAGAATGACTTTAGAATCAGACACACATTGCACGCTTGAAAAATAAACCCACACTCAATAGGCTTTTCCTAGTGAGCCCCAATGTCTTACAAGGACAAAGAAATCCTGGTTTTAATGAACTCCCTAAGTAAGTTTTTACATAATATATTTTTAAAAGTGAATAAACCTGTTTTAACGTGATAGCTTCCGTGGGGCTCAAGAGACATTCTAGTCTATTGTGTCGGCGGATTAACTCTATTCACCAAGGAAGAGGATACCAACATGTTCTATTATGCCCAACAACTGCAGAGATCTGCGCGAATGAATGCTGGGCTTACACGTGTGTGCTGAATCATCAAATGCCCTTTCGAGCAAGAACCCGTATCTCCAACTTTCAGCCCTCCCTGTGTTAGGTTACTTAAGGCCTCGTTGCTGCAAAATGCAAGTCACCCTCGTGGAAACTCCTTGCTCAAAGGATGTTCACAGCCCGTGGGCTCTGCTGGAGGAAACAGCCACAGTGCAGGACACCCCATGGTGCTGCACACCCTGCACCTCCGCCAGATGTGGGAAACCTCAAGCGCTGGCATCCAACCTGAGCTGCCACACCCTCCCGACCTCTGACAGCTCAGAAACAGGGGGAAGCCTCCATGGGGTGGGATGGGAGCCCTCCAGAAGATCGATGGGGTAGAGGGCAGTGAGCAGCTACGTTTTGAGGAGTCCAAGTTAGATGCACTGGATGATCGACGCTGCAGCCCAGCACTTGCCTGACAGCTCTACTTTTGGTTAAACCGCATTTTTTGGTTTGCAAATGTGGGAAGTGGGAATACTTCAGGTGAAACCTGGCCCCAACTAAGAATGAGAAGCTTTGCAACCCGTTTTCCCTGAGGGCAGCATTTTGTACAGTTTTTTTAAGTCCACACCAGGCAGAACACGAAGTAAAGGATTCCTCTTTACATTTCACAGGAGAAGGTATTCAAATACTGGAGGCTATCAAAAAGGAGAAGAACTTCATTTTCTTGTACCTTCACTAACAGATTGAATTCAAAACCAATTAGAACACCTGGGGGAAAAAATGAAATTAAAAAATCCTAGTATTTCAAGAGACCATGCTCATACTACACTCAGCAGTGTTGCCCCCAGTCCGAGATTTTGTCAACAATTCTTGATATTTCATCTGATTAGCTTCTGGGCTTCACCTTCTGCTTCCTTGGTATGAGCAAAAGAAATCTTTTATGTTTTTACACAGGGGGTTTTAAGAGGAAGCTGTTGATTTCAATCAGTCTTAGACCTTTACCCTGTAATATGGTCCTCAACACAAAGCCTTATGTCCTTCTATTTACGTAAAAGACTCCAATGCTAGGGGCCCCACAGAAGGCTCAAATATCCACAAAGAAAATACCTACGAATGACTCTTCCTACAGCTGATCTGGTAGAAATCCTTCCACCTGCAAAGACACGCTTTTGTGTGCTGTCTCACTCTGAGATGGGCTGTGTGAAACCACAAAAATGCAGCTCCAACGGCACAAACTCCATCTGCACTATGGAGACTATTAAGGCTAATCCAGCATTCCTAGACTGTGGTGCGAGACATTCCCAGTATAGACCTGCTCCAGCAGCACTCTGCCAGTGAGTTAAGTACTGTAAAACCATAACTCATCTCATATTTCTCCCAGCAGCCGCGCCAGGTCAGGCGATGCCGGCTGCTCTCCTGTGTCTTTCCCTCGCCTGCATCTTGGCCATCCAGCTGGTGGTCAACACACACAGTGAGCCAGACAGTGGGACAGACCCCAGCCAGGGCCATCAGACTGAGTGCTTTGAGGGTGGGTTATTTTTACCTCAGAGCCCTTTTCTGATTTGGTCTCCCAACCACAGCAGTACAGATGAGAGCGTGGTTTATAACCCACCTGAGTGGGTCCAACCATGGGCAACAGCCCAGGTGTCTGCAGGTCTCTGTGGTTCACACCATGGCTCATTTGATCCTACAGTGAAGCGGTTTGGGAAGCTAAATCCATACACTGAAAAAAATAAAGAAGAAAATAAGAAGCCCTCCTTGGCCAAGTTATCTGTCACTACAGCTTTCCGAGTTAGCTGACAGGAGTCAGAAACACCAGCACTGGGTAGGGAGAAATGCAGCAGAGCCACGGTGAGGCCATTCCCCTTCAGCTGCTCCAGTTTGATGCTGTATCAGCCAGAGTGCAAAACCATATCCCAGAGACAATCTGCATGGGGGGGTGACTGCTGAAGCTGGCATGGGCACTGAGAGAAAAGCTTGTCAAACTATACCCTTGGAGCACACACAATTTAAACTGGAGAAAGCAAGCCTTAGCCAGCATGGCTTCACAATGTTTTGCCCTCCAGTGAGCAAAATCAACCATATCATCAAAAGCACAGTTTTGCTGGCATAATTGCATCTACAGAATCACCAGGGATTTTGCCTGAACAGCTACAGCAGTGTGAAAAAAAATCCAAAAAAAACCTCAACAAACCAAACACATACTTCATCAATATCCTTGACCAATGTAGCTGTGTTGGCAAAACTCTGGCCTGTATTACTATCACAACTCTCATCAGAAAAAGTATTTTTCTCCTGCTTAGTTTAAGCTCTGCAGTTCATGCAATAGAAACCAACTTATTTTCACTTCTGCTTACATTCAATCCCCATTTTTTACAGGATTGCAGACCTGACAGATTCCAAATACTGCAGGGGGGAGTTTAAAACCAACTGCCTTCCCCTTGAATGGGCTTTGTAGATACAATTTTTCATAAAAAGGTGAGAGAATCCTGCCTCTGAAACACTTTTGCTAGTAACAGGAATTCTCTTTACCAAGCAAGCAATCAAGCTTGTATAACCAGTATATAGGTAGAGGTAGCTGCTGGCTAGCAAAGGTGGACCTGCAGCCATACATGAGCACCCTAATTTAGTCCCCCACAATTAGCAACTAAAGGGCAAACTTTGGAAAATGCTCCGTCCAGAAACAACTGCAGTATCTCGCTCCCCTGAACCTTTTGAGCCTTTCTTTGTCCCAGTTGCCAGGGGAATTCACATGAGAAGAGCAACTCTGTTTCCTAAAGGTGAACTGCAAGTTTGAAAACCAGAGTTTTTAGAGAGCTAAAATGGGCAATAGAAAATGAATGCAGGTTTAAGATTACCTGTCCATCATTTTACAACTGCAAAATATTAAGGAAGAACTCTTTCTGTTCTGGAGCTGACAAATCCAGAGTAAAGGGCAAAACTGCTTCATGTGTGGTTTTTTTTTTCCTTGTCTTTTTAAAATCACTTCTCTGCTGCAGAGGAGCCTGAATTCAGAGAGTGGTGGATACCTCTACAAAGCCCAGACTCCATTTACCAGTATGGGGGAAAACAGAGGAAAGGATTCTGCTAGGTTTCTTGAAAGCATCCATGTTTTAACCAAGCAACTCAAATAATATTAATTAAACACCCTGTAGAGCAGAGAATATCAGCTCTAACTCAGTATCTCTAGCAATTCACATTGGGTTGATTTAAGAGGTTGTCACTCCTACCCCTCTCCTGGGGACTGATATCCTCATCGAGGTGGCAGAAGACAACATGTGCCCACGTAAGAACTGCTGCAGGCTGCTCCTCCACACACTGACAGTGGTTTAAGGTCACCACCACAGCTAGCACCCATCCTGCTCCACATTCTCTCCCTCTAGATGGAGGGCCAGGGCAGGCAGCTCCAGTGCCAGCTCCTGGGTCAAGACCCTGAAACTCATGGTTTGCACTCCCTGCGGTGTCTGCAAATTGCAAGACTATCTATCCCTCCTGTCTGGAAACTGCCAACAATTTGGGGCTTTTTCTAAGTTAGCCCAGTAGCTTCTCAACCATACTGTTTAAGTGCTCCCCACAAGACCATCCCTACAAATCTGCAGCAAGAGCAACTACATCCACTACAAGCACTGGGCTGCGGCAGCTTCAACCTTTAACTGGCAAATCCTCCAGGTCTTGTTATCTGTCCAAGACAAGCAATAAATGGTAGTGCCTTAAAAATACTGGGAGAACATCATCTGACCCCGAATGGCCATTCTGGGGACTAATTTTCTACCTCTGTGTCTCAGATAAGGAGACACTTGGAATGGGGGAGCAGGGTGGTGCCCAGGCAGTGGCTGGGCTGTGAGCTGGGGTGACATCCAGTGGCACTGCAGAGCAGGATGGGCTCCAGGGTCCCAGACACATCCACTGCCCCTCAAGCCTCTGTCCTGGGCTGCACTCACAGAAGCCAGGCACAATTTGCACCCACATTGTGTCTGCTCCATGCAGAGCTGTGGCTAGCACAGGTTCTTCCCGTGGGAACATTTTGCTATATTTCATAAACAAGATAAAGTTTGGATGTTTTGCAAACAGTTTCTCCGGATTGAGTGAGTTCGGGCTTGGCCAATTGTGCCTAGGGGGAGGTCTCGGGCTGACCAATCTGGGGCACTTCTGTAGACTCTATATATATGGAATTCAAAACAATAAAGTTCCTTTTCTCCTCTCTTCGCTTGTCTGAGAACTTGGGTCAGTCCTCAGCTAGCCGCTCAACAGCAACACAGAACTACCACAGCAACCCCCAAGCACTGCAGTACCAGGCTCCACTTGAAAGAAGAAAATGTACTCAACCAGCTCTTTGCCCCCTCCATACCTCCTTCCTCATGCAACACTATTTTTCTCTCCTATGAATGAAGATGAGCCACATGAACAATTTAAAACCTTCCCATGGCTCTGTTTGGATGATGAATGTCTTCCTAACTCGAGGACCTCCTAATCCAGAAGCAGATATGTCACCTAGAGCTGGAAGAAGATGGCCACAGCTAGCCCTTGTGGCCAGTTAGGGAGCACTCCTGGGGCAGCACTTCTGGGAAGCATTCCTCCAGCCCAGACTCTGCTAACAGTGGTTTCTCTCCCTGCTGTGCATCTCTCTTGTGGCCACACAGGCAAAGCCAAGACTCAGTCCAGTCTTGGCTCCTTTTATTTTTGCTCTCTTGGCACCTCCTTGCTGGCTGGGCATTACCAGCAGGGGAGTTTTCTTTCAAGGCACCATCACAGCAGCCCCGGCATCCCAGAATAGCTGAACAGATGACATCCTGACTCAGCCCAGATGGATGTGTGCAGGAGAACTGACAATCAAAGCTGATGCAGAAATATAGGAAGTCTGAAGAAAAATATTCCAAGCTTGCTTTCCAGAGCGTAAATACATGTTTAATGCATCCTTGGATTTGCCAGGAGGACTGCAAAGGAAATGTCAATGAACCTGGTCTAAAAAACCATGGTGGTAGAGACAGAGCTGTGCTCTCAGCATGCTCACCAGAAGCTGGGAACAGAATTGGGAGGATTCGCAAGGTTTCATCCAATTTGAGCATCTACCTACCCCACACACACAGAACTGGATTTGTTCTTCCAGCTGACACCCCTGGGGTGTTTTGCCACACCTGATGCTGCCATCCCAGCCACCCCATCTTTTTACAAAACAGACACAGGGGGATGTGGAAGCATGGTCCAGCAGCAATGACTTCTTTCTCTCCTCACTGTCTTCTCCTTCCCTCCTTCCACTTGTGGCCATAGCTTCAGGCACAGGGGGAGAAGGTTGCCACCAGTGTGATGTTGACTTCTGGTTTTGGGACTAGCTGATGGGAATCTCACAGAACCCTACAGCTTCCAGCAAAGGAGCATCTCTCCAATAATTGGCCTTGCCCACCAGAAGTTAAATTAAAAAAAAAAAAAGAAATCGAAATACTCAAACCCAAGTTTCAATTCCAGTCCTAACATGCACTTAAATGGAAGACCTATGAGTACCAAGAGATCACTGTACAACACTGCACAACTTTTTCACTGAAGCTCAGAGCCTATTCTAATGCCAGGGCAGAAACAGGAATTATTGTGAGAGGATTGCTCCTTGCACACAGTCCCACTGATCCCGCAAAGTAATGCAGGAAAATGCACCCAGGATCCATCTGTCCTTCTGCAAGCAAAACCAAACAATATAATTTTTTTTAAATGGTCAGTAATAAGTGTTCCAGTGACATTTTTAGTTTGTTATAAGTAAGTATGTCCACAAACTTATAACCTTAGGATAGAATCTAAAATTCACTCTAAGCAAGTGGTTTGGCTTGAGGAATAATTCTCCTGTCTCCAGAAATGAAATTTGCCTTATTACAAAAACAGCACGTAAGCCACAAAACCCAATTAATAGTTTTTTTGGGTAAATGCTGTGGTCATCTTCACAGCTACTAACACAGTCAGCTGAGCTGAAGAAGTGATTATTTGTGAGAGAAGTAGCAAGCACTTTTGTCAACAACCATGTATATGGAGCAGATACAAAGCCTCTATATTTTTCTTCCTTTCTTCTGGCAGTGCACAAGATACACATTTGTGTATACACATATACTAGAGGACAAACACATGTTCACACTCAACATTCATTTTGTGAAGTGCTGCATACTGTACATGAAGTTTGGAATTTTTAAGTCCAGAAAATATTGTTTAAAATCTCCTACATATTATTTCATCAAACATACCAGACCCCTTCATGGTTTCGGATGTGGGTGTGGATATCTGCAAATGACTCACCATCACTGGCCTGGGAGCCCAGGCATGCAGGGATGGACCATGCAGGGAGGAGCAGGAGGTCGTTCCCTGCACAAGGAAGCCTTCCACAGGCTCCCACTCACACCCTCAAAATGCCAGTTCCAAAGCACCTGCCTTTTGCCAAGCTGAATCAGACACTGCTTTTCCTGAATCCACTGTCTGTGTTTGAGGCAAGGTCTGAATGAACCAGGCAGATAAAAATTAAAATGTAGTAAGTATATCAGGAGGTTGTCAATCTAAATCATGCATCACTGGCAGAATGGCTGGTGGCTTAGAAGATGAGGCCCTACAGAAAGCAGGAGCAAAAAGGAAGATGTCCTACTTTTAAGCTACTTAATTCCGTGTCAATATCCAGCTACTGGTGAGATGTATTTTCAGATGTGGGATGGCATGAGTAGCCCAAATTCCCGTTTCCCGAAGCACATCTATGGGGCAGCGTCAGACTGCCCCACCAGCGCTGACCATTCTCCTTGGAGATCATGGAGCAAATTCACAGTAGGTTTAAAATTAGTCACACTCTGTGTGGCCAATGATATATTTATTTTTGGCAACAGTGTGATGCTCACAAGCATTACTTAATTCTATTGCCTAGGTAGGCGAACTGAGGCATGGAGTGAGGTGGGCTCTTGTCCAAGGTCATGCAGACAGTTGGTGCAGCCTAATTCTGAGATGTCCTTTAATTATTGAAACCACTTTTGACTTACTGAAGGTCCTGACTGGAGTAGTTGGGGGCTCAGGAAAGGGCTGCCTATCTGCTCTGTTGAGGAGACTCATCCCAAGATATTAAGTAGGATTCAAGCACAAGCCACTACTGTCCTACATTAGCTTCCCTCCATGCCTCTTCCCCTGGAAAAGACACGGGAAAAGAAGGAGCCTTAATGATGCCCAGGGAGTGCCAATAAGTTTAACTACAGAAAGTCATTTTTGTTAATGGAATTCTGGCTGATGCAGTTTGAGTAAGGAGGATGAGAGAATCTTTCACTGTGTTTTTCTAAAGCAAATATTTGGCTCTTTCATCTTCCAGTGCTTTAACATGCAATCTGTCACCAAAAAACCCCGTTTACGTGGGAGTTCGTGGAAAATATATCATGTTTCAGACGGCAATTGAAGAATGGGGGGTTATCCGTTGTGCTGCTCAGAAATGTAATTCATGGAAACTGGGTTGCAAACCACACGATGAGCTATTATCCCATCTGCAGGTGTGACAACAGCTGCTTAATATTGCTGTGTCACCCTTTACTTGCCACCACCATCTTCCTGTCCATTGAATAAGCCGGGGCAAAGGGTCACTAAAGAGTTTCCATCATCACCTGTCCAAGGGTCCTTATCAACTTCCACCCATTTCATAAAACACCCTGATTTCCCCATGCACTCCCATAGCTCTCCAGGGTGCCAACCCCACACTGTCATCTACCTGGAGCACCTCACACACCTGTCAGCAATTCACACCACCAGTAATAAAACCAGGTGAAGAATTCTACAACCAAGCACACTTCTCTAGGGCTTTGTTTTTCCTGGCTGGGAACACCATGAACATCATGCACATATTTGAGCTGCTCCACCTAGTCATTATCCCAAGAGAAAAGGACAGCCACACTTCTGGTATGTAGAGCCACACAACCAGTACAAACACAAGCTCTTCTTGGCTGAGCTGCCTGGAGATTGCTGTGATTTGCAACTGACCCATCGCCAGCCAGCTCCGTTTCTTGACCACCCTGGTTGTGGCTCCCATTCTCCATCTGCTTTTGGCACAGCGACAGCAGAGGCTGGGGTTTTTGTCAAGTTCCCTCCCCCTCCTCTTTCGTTTTGTGCTTGGCCAAACTGCTGCCTTCCTCTCTGCCCATTAACAGGCAGCATCAATGGGAGCGAGCGGAAGGAGGTCACCGAGCACTTGGCGGCCACCCTGAGCGGTTGCTGGGCGCAGACGGCGCATGGAAATGCTTCCAGTGCGGAGCGGGACGGCGTTACGGCGTTACGGCAGCACCAGGAACAGAAAGAGGGCTGACTGCACCTTGGCCATCCCTGATCTACTAATGAAGCATGGAAAATCACTGGAGTCACTTAGTGACACACAAACAAACCAAGGGATTTATTATTTTTCCCCTTGCCATTACCACCCAGCTAAAAAAAGTAAAAAAAAACCCTCCTTGTACAAACTCAAGAGTTTTCTTCACAAAACTCAGTGTCCTACTTGCAGCTGACTAATTTCTTTTGTAGTGGGTTTAACACTTGACCAAAGCTAGCTCTGAGAGTGGAACTGCAACACACTGTAACGCACAATTTGGTGGTTGTACGATTAAGAATAATCTATAGGGGTCTTCCACTTGCATTTTCAGATAATGGAGGCTGGTTTTGCACCTCAGCTGCACAGGGACCAAACACTTCTATTACTGAAAGTACAAGGTTAAGTGACACACCCGAAGTCAAAAAGGGCAACAACCTCCTTGATTTGCAGCCTGCTGTTTTAATACTCAAGACGATCCTTTCCAACTTGCAACATTTCCATTTCCAGATGGAAAATTGCTTCCCTCTTACAACGCAGAAATCAGAAACAACACAAAATCAGCTGCTGCTGTTTTCTTTATTCTTTACACGCCTCTGCTTTTCTTTCCTTTTCTTGGCTTATACACTGGGATCAATTATCTAAATTTCTTGCTCAGCTGACGTTGCACGTCTCCAGTCATTACAAAGAGAGGAATTAGATTACAGAGGAATTTACCTGCTGGAAACTGCCACTACCTTCCCAAGCAGAGCAGACAGCCAAAGTTTTGTACCACACTCACTCAAGCACATCCAACCCACTGTGACACAGTATTGCTCCGTCACTCTCCTCTGGGGATAAGGCACCCACTGGGTTTCCATTTCCTACCACTGTCACCTAAATCCCACCTCTCCCTAATCCAAACCAAACCTTCTTATCCAGGGCTCTTACTCCCTGGTCTGGACAGGAACATGTCTTAATCTATGCAAGGCAGAAAAGTTGTTTTACTGCTATTATTTCCTATCTGGCTGTCTCCAGGGTGGCCCTGAGTTTTCCACAATCCCTGGTGACATGTTGCTGTTTGAGCACAGCCGTGTGCACCATGCACCCACGTGCTGGCCAGGGACATCTGCACCAACATCCCACCCAGGGGCTGGGCCAGGCTCTGGACTCGTGTTGCACCATCCGGTCTGGCTGTGCTGCTGCTCGCTGTCATCGCTGCTGGTTTTCTCATCTCTTTCTAAGCTGGAAATATACTCCAGAAAGAATCAGGGGGGTCATCCCAGCCACATCCACAAACTGCGCTGTGTTCACTGGCAAGAGGAAAATCACAACATCTGCTCTCCTTCTCCAGCCAGCAACCAACTTACTTCTATTTTCAAGCCATGTTTATCCTTCCCTGACCACGAGCACCCAACAGCTTTTTCCTGCCTGCTGTGAGAAGCAGGTTTCTCACGTGTCACTTCAGCTTGTTGTAAGCAGAAGCCTGATCTCAAAACCACTGGCAGTGATGACATGCTCAAATGAGCGTCTACGGATTGAAGGCCCTCATCATCACCCTTGACCCCAATCCTGTAGATCACGTTAAATCCTGTATTATCTCCCTGCAAACTTTGTTTTCCTGAGAGGTGAAAGACTGACATTAGAGCCGGGACCTGAGGGGCTGCATGAAGAGCCTGTCAGGCAGAAGGTGGATGGAGATTGGGAAGTAGGATGGAGAGGTTGAGATGCCACTGACACCCTCTCTCTCCCTCTCTCTCTCTCTCTCCTCCTAAGAAGAATTTTTAGGGATTAAAATAAATTAAATCATGAATCAGAACCTGTACTTAGCAAAGGAAAAATAAGTCTGGAGTGAATTAAATATTGTCCTTAACTGGAAAAGTGAAATTAGTACTGCATTCAATAAAGCATTCTGCTTTAGCACAACACAAGCATATGCCCGTTTTTCCAAGTGCATCTCACCCCTTTGAGGCAAGGCACAGCTCTAATACTCATTCTAAAGTGCCAGATGTGATGCATGTCCTCTCCTTGGGCTATATGCCACTGCCCACCACAGCTGGAGTGGACCTCCATCCAAGATGAGCACCTAAATCCCATCCTCACTGAGCTCCTGACAGGCACCGTGAGATGCACACTTCCGAAATCACCTGACTACTCCCAGAGAGACCTGGATGGGTTAAAAGCAAGACACGAGATTGTTTCCATGTGGAAACAACTTTGCCTCTGCTACTCTTCCAAATGTGAAGTTTTAAATAGGCCTTGGGTGGTACTGACAGCATGCCTGAAAGGATATGAGACCTCTACAGAACACACACGAGAACAGGGTAAGCAGGGGGAAGAAAAATCCTTAGGCTCATTTGCTGCTTCTTAACAGAAACACAGAGCTTTAGTAAGTTTTTTGCCTGCAAAGATGCACAAATTCATAAAAGGTCCTCTTGAAATGTGTAGACCACCATCCAACATGGAAAAACAAGCTGTTGAAGTGCTATGTAGAAGTGAGGTCATAGTTATATTATTGGACCTGAAAAATGGAAAAGTCATTGTATGACTAAAGGATTAGGAGAGGGCCCAGTAAGTGCTGAACTTTGTATCCTGGCTTATGAAGAGCCATTTCGACTCGGAAAAGCAGGCAGCTGAGGTAGTGGATTATAGACTTAACCTGCTCAGCAACAAAACCAGCAATAATGACGTGACAGGAAAGAATTGCCATCACGCAAAAATTCATCCTCTGGAAATGATGGCCTGTATTTAAAAACTATTTTATGATTTAAAAGAATCACACATTTTATCAGGTTTATGAGATTTCATTGTATGAGTTTAAGTGACTTGGATTGGACCTGTTAATTCCATATAAGTCATGTCTTCTATAAAATAGCTGGTATGTCAGCAATGTGCTCTGGTTTAGCTATGTCTGGTGAGATTTCACATACTGCACTTATTAAAAAAAAAAAAAGCAACCACGCCACCCCCAGCAGTTTATAGAACATGCTGTGGAAAATCCAGAAGCAGTATCATTCCATAAACACATTTAATACTCATAGACATTACATATACACGTATAGACATATATACACACACAATGAGGAGGATAATTAGGCAATAAATTGTGGAAACATGATAAATTGCATTTATCTGGCACCTTTGATTGCTTCATCTGCTCTCTCCTCACTAATCCATCTCTGTGGAGACTGGTTTCGAAGATTAAAATCCCTGAGAAGTTTAGAAAACAGCCGTAATTTTTTTTTTAATTAGCCTCAAAAGAGTCACTTGCTTACCACTGTAACTTTGTGCACTTTACTTTATCCAACAGTACTCTTGATCCAACATGCAGAATAAGGAATACTCACTCCTGTCTTAGACTGGGAAAAACCCCCATGTAATATGGATAGGAACTTTACATTCTATGGTGCAGGGAATCTTCTTTTTTCTAGTCATACATTACACATAACCCACGGTCATTATGTCAAGAGAGTTTTTATTCAATGTTTAACTTGGTAAACAGAGATAGTGCTGAAAAGATCTTTACATTTTACATGGGCTCAACTTATGAGTAGCAGGACAATAAGAACATTCGGGATTTGTCTAGAAGTGGGTGTTCATCAAACTGCTCTCCTCTGAACTAATCCCAACGAGATAGGTTTGTTATCAAAAATAACCCACTCTTAGGCTATTAGAGGTGTACTGCTTTGCCTCCTGTCTGAGGACACACCCTATTATTGTCATTATTAAACCATGTTTAATGACCTAAACACAATTACTTAGAGTGACTTGCCTTTAAATCTGTATTGATAACTAAACAAAAGGAGTGAATGTTCCATTTTCTACTGTATTTACTTACTTGGCAGTATTTGCACAACTGATTTACCAACCTTAATGCTATGTGCAGAGCCGTATTTGTCATCTGATTGGGGAGAAGCAGGGAAATGTGAAGGCTGAGAGGGAGCAGGGGCACACCCTTTTCACGCAGAGGCAGCCGCACTGCTTGGCAGGAGCAGACCCATTCGGACAGGCTGGAATTCCTGCCAGACCATCAGTCTATTTTTATAAAAGCCAAGTTTGTTTATCAGCCACGGTCATGAAGTCACCACCTCCTGAAAGCTTTTGAGAAGCCAGCGTGAAATGAGCTTCATCCTAGTTCCTGTTAGAACAGCCTCACTCTCACAAATCACTAGAGGTGGGCCAGGTCCAAACCCCTAAGAAATTACTGTACAACCATCTCAGTGGGCTCACCCCTTGCTAAAGCCAGCAGTGGGTCTGAGCATGTCAACTCCATGTCAGCAATCCCCCTCAAATGAGAGCTAGCACTTTTAAAAGCATAACCATGAGTGTGAGAGACATTGGGCCAGAGGTTTCTTCCAAAGGAAATTATTCTGTGATGCACAGAATGACCTCCCGCTGTCACATCACCCTCAAAACCTCCTACCCAAATCTTACACATAATATTCTCTCACTGATTTTGATTAAGGGCTAAAGCTGCTCACATACAAACAGAATACACATGCACATACAGAATGGAGGCAGACATTAAAACCACGATTCAGCTCAGGAGGTTAAATTGGTAACACTGGGAAACCCCACAATCGGATTCCAATATTATCAATTAAAACAGAGGGTTACTCCAGAAACTATGAGGGGGGTCTTACACGTTGTTCTGCCATCCTCTGTATTCTCACATAAGAGTCTTTTCTTCAGATTCCTCATAAAGGAACACCTGTCACTAACGGCAAGTTTTCCAAATAAACTCTTAGGTCGGCAAATAATCTAGTCCAGTCCCCAAATCCTCCAGAGATTTCTGCACTGTATGAATTCTGCAGCATCAAAATCAAAGTCAGAATATTAAAAAAGGTACCAGGTTGAAAAGTACACCTGTGACAGGACTAGATTTAAGCCATGTTTTATCAAAATCAGTCCATCAAAATGACAAGACATTCCCTGCTTTCACACTGTAAGAATGACTACATTTCCAAACAGCACTGCAAGGAGTCAAAACTCAATTAGGAATGAAGCCAAATAATAATTGGATTCATTTTTGAATATTAATAGGATTGAACAATTAAGGAAGAAGAAAAGTGAATCTCAAAAATCTGAAACAGGATCTCAAGCACCAACTCCTTTGAGCAATAAGCACTGCTACCAACTCATGGGCTGATGAAGCAGGAAGCACACATCTAACCCAGTAAAAATAGGATACTGGCTGAACTCCTTAAAAGTTGTCAAAATGCACAAAGAATACCTACACTAGGTAGGAGAGGATACCCTGGGTTAACAGCTTTGCTTCACTTCCACACTCAAATTTTGGAGAAATGCTTGCACACACCTAGAGCAGGAAACATCCATTCATTGTTCCTCCTTAGGAATACACATGAACTCCAAAGGGCAAGTGATAAGGGCTAAACAAAAGTAAATCATTTCACAACAAAGGAAAGCATTAATAAATTCAGCTCATGAGCGTCTTCAAGCTTCATTAGAAAATTGAGAGTTAAGGTCAACTAAATACAGGAAGATATTAAGTCAAGATAAATAAACTTGTGGCCCCCTTTTTTTCCTCTAAGCTCGGAAGAAAGGGGCATGGAGCCAACCAGAGTACATTCTTCAACAAAAGCTTCAGTTACCTCTTCTCAGGGGGTCAGTTGTACTGTGGCTTAATATAATAGCTGGTTGGAAGCATAAACAAATTAGGACTGTTAGTTTGAAGGGGGACATGACCGTTGCCTTAGTATTGACCATTGCAAGGTCAACAATTACATGTTCAAACAGCTTGTAGGATTACAGCATCCCAGAACAGCTGGGGCTGGAGGGACCTCTGGTCTTGTCCAAGCTACAGCAGGTTGCTCAGGGCTGTCCAGTTAGGTTTTGCTACCTCCACAGATGGAGATACCACAATCTCTCTGGGCAACCTGTTCCAGTGTTTGATCACACAGTTGAAAAGCCTTACACTGAAACAAAATTTCCTGTATTCCAGTCTGTGTCCATTGCCTGCTGCCCTGTCACCAAGCATCACCAAGAAAAGCTTGGCTCCATTTTTTTTACTTCCCCACCAGGTATTTATATGCAACAACAAGATCCCTCTGTCTCCTCTTCTCCAGGCTGAACAGTCACAGCTCTCACGATCTTCCCTCATATGAAGGATCTCCTGGCCCTTAATCATCTTTAGGTCCTTTTGGTGAACTTCATTAAGTTCATGCCTCTCTTGTACCGGGCAGCCCAGCACTGGGCCTGGTATGCCAGATGTCACCAGAGCTTAGCAGAGAAGGATCACCTCCCTCAGCCTCTTTACACCCTGTCCTGTGCCACTGACCTGAACATCTGCAAGGAAGACAAAGGCAAGGGCACTCCCATGGGATCTCCTAGGAAGGAAAGAACTACACCTGCTCACACATGGCCACTTTCTCTGCCACTTTCCCAGGAACTGTGGGAAAACAAACCTGCCATACAAAAATGCACCAGCATGTTTGCAGGAAAGCTTTAAAAGGCTGAGGAGGAAGAGGAGGGTCCTTCAGCCTGACTCCCCACTGCAGAGCAGGCAATTTACATGTTTGAGATGAAAACAGCATGTGCACTTTAAGTCTTAAAACAACACTACCAAGCCAGCCTGGGCTATTTTTCTGGGTGTTGCCCTAACATCTTGATCAGCCACAGAAATGTCTCAGCTGGAGTTTAGTCACGCTTCTGACCCAGACTAGCTGGCACCACTGGGTTAAACAAAGGGCAGCCCTGCCTTGCCTCCTTCCTGTGCCCAAATTAATCAATTCATCCTTACTAATATCAAAAGGATGTGAGCACCTGAATGGAGAGGGGTTACACAAATGAGCAGGAGATTTAAGGAACAGTTTTAAAGTATCAAGAAAATACCATCAATCTGCAATAGTTTTCCAAAGGAATTCTTGGATGCGCTCAACTCTAGTTCTTCAGACACATAAAAATAGATTTGATTATACAGGTAAAAATACACCACGGCAAGGAATCCTGTTTTGTCAGAGTAATGAAAAGGAAAATGGAGACTGTCTTACTCTACTTTAACTTCTGTGATTGTTGCTCTAATTATGGTGATCATAACCTGGAAAGGGGAACAACTTCTTCCCCAGCAGTTCCAAGCATGGTGTCAGGGCTATTTTTACCAATTAATGGATCTCCATCTTGTCACAGAGAAAATACACTGAGCAACAAGTCTAGCTGCCTCAACTCATCGCATGATCTGCCTTAAGAAAACCTTTTGGTTTTGATACAATTAGTGTGCAAATATGAAACTATTTCACAGCACCCACTCTCACATTTATGTTGTATATCCTGCACGTGTATGCAGAATATACGGAATATAATGCACATACAGAGAACTTGCACTGATTACTAATTGGGTACAAAATATACATACCACTTCTTTTCCAAAAGCAACAACATTTGTGCTTGTGAATTACTTGTCATCCAGGTAGCAGGCTGGTATTCACACTGCTACTTTAAAAACTTATGCAGCTGCACTGAGTTCTGTCTTTCCTGAGATAAAAGCATGTCCTGAATATTCTTTATTCTTCAGGGCTACTAATTTGAACACACCTGTCACTCTAAGTGGAGGGAGTTGTGGAATATTGACATTCTATTGAATTATTTAAGATAAATTAACAATGTTTCACATCCTAGGAGATTGCTATTTGCAGAAAAAGCCTGACATACTTGTGCTTAGACCTAGTAGCCAGAATGGGGAGAAGTTACAATTTATAAACTATTTTTTATTCCGCATGGAAATAAACAGCAGACACACCAGCTGACTGCATGTGACTCGCCTCAGTGCTGCAAGCAGAACTGTGAGTTTTGAATATTTTATTCTGCTTTGTTGCAGACAGCGAGGACAGGAGTTCTTTTGCATCGTCTTGCTAATTTATGGCAACACCAGCCCCTTTCCAATCAACACAGACAAAATGTTGATGACTAGACTTGAAGCTCATTCCCTGTCAGCAGAAGTCATGTTGAGACTTATGAGAAGGTTAGAAGGCATTAGCTCTCCCTCTCTAGAAATCCCGAGGAGGGACCTTGAGCACTGCTTGCTGTTCCAGGACTCTACCCTGACTGCAGGCAAGAGCTGAAGTACCACAAAATCCAGGCACTTTTTTATGGTAACACAATGTTCCTGTCTACCTGTGCACAGACATGGATCTTTCTAAGCTTGGTGAGTTTGGAGCAAAAGTTAGAAAATAAGAGGCATCATTAATCCTTAATGGGTGCTGTTGCATAGGTGTTCAAGCCTAGATAGTCATAATGCTCAGAGACAACAACACAGCTTGGTGAATCACCACTGTAATTCCTTCACAGAATTATGGGCTTGGGTTGCAAGCAGATATGCAGAGAAACGCTGTCCAGGATTCAACACCACGTCGCTCTGGGTGGGAATGCTGCCTTCCAAATCCTCATCTGACAGACTGGGGAACATTAGCATGGAAAGGCAAACGTGTACACACATATGCAGATATAGCTGTATATATGTGTGTGTATATTATTTATCTGGTTTTATGTGTGTATAGATGTGTGGAGGGAAACTACTGAAACATCTCCCTTTCCTGTTTCCCTTTCCTTTCTCTCTTTTTTTTTTTTTAAATTCCAATTTTTTCTGCAAAACACAGAGCAGATGTTGAGAAGGGTGGTTGAAGAAGGATGTCCCCAAAGAGCAGAAGACAGCAGCAGTGTCTGCTTGCACATTTTCAGGTGGGTGTCATCAAGACCTGCAGGACCAGCGAGGTGCCTGGTGAGAAGTGACCCTGGAGCAGCAGCTGGGGACAGACAGTGGGAACAGGGCCATCCCTGGGTTCTGTACTCTGGGAAGGAAACCCGTCCCTCCTACCCACCCAAAGACCTTTGAACATGCAGAGGAACAATTTGGCATCTGACAGCCACCAAGGGCACTGTACCCCATTTGCAAACATAATGCTGAGTCACTAACCATGCCAGAGAGACTGACAACGGGAGATTAGCATGAATTTATGGCTCAAGTCCCTCGTTTTTCTTCATCATGGTAATGACTCATTTCCTACCCACGGGGGCAAAGGGCTGGCTTAAAACCTCCCATTGTTTCTCTCACTTACCTGCTAAGGAGATTAAAATGGACATTTATTTATGCTCCCAGTTTCTACAGAAAATTATGTAGGAGGAGTTTGGGAAGAGATTTCAAAGACAGGAATGTGTGCATGTGTGGATATGGAAAGAGGCTCTGAAAGGAAAAGACAAAACCCAAATGGGCTTAATCTCCAATTCAGTATAAGTTGGATTATCCTTTATATACAAATGGGTATACACTTCTAATCTTGCAGATACAACCATAAGCACACATGGAGCCAGGCAGTGTTCATGCCCACACCAACATCTGGCTAAGGCTGATGTGAGCACTCAGCTATTTTCTCCATCCCACTTCTGTTGGCACATTCCCACTCGAAGTTTCTGAGTCTTTCACATGTTTTAAACAGCCTCTTTTCCAGCCTCAATGTGCCACTACCTTTTCATTTTTTTCATGAAACCCCCACAAATATTTTCCCATATGTTTTTTAAGTTCTTATTTCACACACACACACACACACCCCAAAAAAAAAAAAAATCCGGTCGGAAGAGATTTCAAAATCCAGCATCTCCAAGCTCATTAGAAAACCAAATCCTTTTATCACTGATTAGATAACCAAAAGAGAAAATACCAAGATTAAAAGCCTAAGATACCAAATCTTTATCATCCATCATCACTGCATGCAACAAGTATTTTAAATTTTACATACTGCCTGTTTCCAAAATGCTGTTGGTTTTTATGAATGATCTACAGTAGGTTCAACACAGCTGGAGTCATGCTAAGAAAGGAGCTAATTTTACAGCAATGAGGGTAAGAGTACCTCTCAGTAGCACTACAGAAATACTCTTTTATTTTCTTTTGAACAGCATAAATAGAACTTTGCTACCACTTGTTCCTCCCCATTTAACTTATCAGTCCTCAAATCATACTAATTAAGCATTTATTATACATAGTAAACCACATAAAGAAACTTCTTGTTCAGGAAAAATGCCAAATGCTACATGGAGCTCTGGCAAAGTCATCCCCCACCTTCTGTGAATCATGCTTTTCAAAGAGCAGCACGATCCAGAAAAAGAATCAGCATAACAACTCTTTTTCACACACAGGTTTTCTATTGTGTCTGCTTAGCAACTTATGTGGAGCACCTTCATACCAAGATGGCCATAATAAGTACTTTGAAGTACCACCCTTAAAACAAAGGGCTTATACACACAATTGAAATGATTGCAAGTCAGGAGTTACCAAGCACCAGCTGAGCTCTTGCACTTCAACTGATGCCTGGCACTTTATTAACTCCCAGTAATTCCTAAATCTAAACTGTGATTAAATGCAGTTTATCTTCGGAAAGTGCTGAACGCTTCTTTTCAAGCGAGCTTCCCAAGGCAGGTGTCCAGCATCACTTGTCATTTCGAGAAACTCAGCCCAGTGTTCCCAGAGTTTAACTCCTGCTGACACCACCACAGCCACTCGAGTGCAGAAAGCAAGGACAGGAAGCAATCCTTCTCTAATTCCACTGCTATTAAACACAAGTGTTGATTACTGGCTGCTAGAGCAGGAAACACTTCTTATTTTCCCATCACTGTTGACACAAATGGAGCCCTGAGTAGAATTAGATATAAAATATGCACAAAGGTGCTAACGTAACAATGGTAATGTGGAGATATTATACAGGAACAAATGCATCTGAACACACACATTTTTACACTTCCCCTCTTTGCGACCCTAGTGTTTAGCGACACCAATACAGGAATGAGGAAGAATTCAGCTTTTTAGATCTCAGACTGGGTTTTAAAAGACCTGACAATCCAAAATTCTAATGTGTAAATTGGGCAAATATGGAGCAAAAAATGTCATTGAGAATGGTATATGGAAATGGATCATTTTTATGAAGGTATTCTCAGAAATGTAGTTTCAAATAAGGCTTTGAATGCAACGTATTTCCACACATCTGTTTTGCCACTCTAAAAAAATTGTATTTCTTGGAGGTCACCGTGCTCTCTTGAGGTATGAGAAGATCATGAATAGTGAAGAACTTTGCACAACTGAGACACTGAAAGAGCTTTGAAAATTATTACAGAAATTAGAACAATCCTGTGTTAGTGTTTTTTTTTTTTTTTTTTTTTTTTTTTTAAACATTATAAAGTAATAAACAGTAAAACCTTAAACTGCAAGGCCTTCAGTCAGGTCATGCTGATCTCAGTATCTTTAGTTCTCATCCATCTTACCCACCACCGAAGGTGGTGTACCTTTGATGTGAACTAATTACATTCGAAACATTTTGTCAAACAGCTTAATGCAGATGCCAAATAAGCTCTGTCTGTCTAAACAGGGCTTTAGACAACTTATCACTTTCAGTGTTAACTAAGAGCTAAGTTCCACTTCAAATAGAATATTATGCTGCACAGGGAAAGATCTGCATATAAAACTCCCAAAAAGCCACATTATTGGTTTTTTATTTCAATGCTGCTACATTCCCATTGTTCTGATGGAACGGGCATTACTGTGTATGAGTGTGTGTGCACACATGTGCAACAATAAAATACACAATGCTGAAAGCAACGATTCTTTTATCTGATAAAACTATCTACATGACAAGAGGAAGTGTTTTAGAGCAAGGCATTCTGTCTGCTGTCTGCAGCATCATTTCATGGTCTCCTCAAACGAATCTTGTTTATTAAAAATGTATTAAAAAGAATGATTATTGCAAAACAAAAAACAACAAGGTGGGGGTGGGGGGAACAATAACCAAAATTCTGCATCCAGAGAATGGGAGACCATGGTGCTGGAGGGGAGAGAAAATTGTTCTCCTGATCCTGTAAGTGCAAAAATGGTCTTTCACTTCTGAGCAAAAGCATCTAAATTTTCTCCCTGGGAGTAGGGAGGTGAGGCAGGGGAAGTCGGGGAGAAAGACATAGCAAGATAAGCCTCTGAAGGGGACTGGAGTTCACTCACTATGTTTCTTAAGAATTCTCCTGTTTCTTCCGCAGATACTCATATTTGTTTAAAATGGCTTTGCTGTCTTTTCTTAAAAAAAAAAAAAAAATCTAAAAAACTAAGACTGATCCTAACATATTCTTGATGATTCTAACATGCCTTGATGAAACAACAGCCCTCCCCACAATGGCCACCACTATTCTCTCATTAGATCAGTTTTCTAATGTGTGTCCTCATACCTTTCTTCAGATGTACAAGTACAAACCCCTCCTCTCTCTCCATCAGTTTTGTCTCTTAAGCACACAAGCAGTGATCTGAAATCCTTTGCTATACCTCTGCACATGCTGTCAGCAGGGTCTGGTTCACGGAAAACTTCTCCTTTTCAAAAAGAAGGGAAAGGTTACAAGTTTTCCCACAGTTTCAAAAATACCAAGTATACTGTCCAGAATATTCAGATACATCCCCTTTAAAAAGTTCACCTGTCACAGTAAAAATGTTGTTGAAACTGGCTAGAAAGTATTAGTTTTTGAAAACAGGGAGAACTATTCAGTTCCTGTTATACCGGTGAATGCTGCAGCCTCTTAAAATGCAAACATTACATACATTTACAAATGGAAAACAAAAAAACCTAGCTAGATTGTTTCTCTGATTTAATGCCACTGTAACCCTACAATAACATCCTAGTCTCATCTTTTTCCACTTACTATGTGTCCTCCTGTTTGCATCAGCAAAACCATTGCATCTGTCTTATGGTAACCTGGAGAGAGCTGCTGATGTAGGGTTCAAATTAATTTGAGGCAGGAAAAAGCGGGGGGAAATGTGTTAACAGCCCAGTTCTCCAATTTGGTTCACATACACCCAAGCACAAGGCAGAGGGTAAGGGCTGACTCTTCCCACAGCACCATTGGCTGGGATAGTTTAGATGCTTGTGAAGCTCCAGCATCCTCCAGTCTGTTTGCTTCCTATTGTCTGAGACAGCCATGCCACTAAAACTAAGCATCTGATAATTAAATAAGAGGTGATAATCAAGATATACACTTTTAATTGCAGAAAAGTTAATCACTGTTTGCTCGTTTAAGAATTTAACAGGATTCTCAGAGCATTACCAAGTCCAAGAAAACCATACAAACTGTTCAGATCTGGAGGTGCTCCTCTGCTCACCTCCTGTCTTCTTGCTTCACTTTCCCTTTTTTTACCTAGAGCAGACCAGGTTTCAACATTTTAAACCAACTGCTGTGTGACACCAGAGAGACCTGGCAAGCTCCCTGTGGGTTCTCAGGACATGGAAGTTCCATCCCCACTTGGACAATGCTCTTCACTTGGTTCTTGCCATTGTCATCCTCTGCAAGTCACCAAACCTCACCCAGGTCCTGCCTCCACTTCTGCACTACTGTGCAGAATCCACACAGTTCCTCATGTGGTGAACTTCCAACCATCTCTACAGGGAGCTCATAACACTCAAAGAAACCACTTCTAATATTGCCTGCTCTCTCCAGCAAACTCCCCAACCCAAAGGCACTGGTCCCTGCCAAGAGCAACAGATTAAAACCCATTTAAGAATTTAGGAGAATGTTTCTGAGTTTTGAAGAGCCAGTGCATGCTCAGAAAGAAAGACCACCTCATTACACATTACCCTCTCACGGCCTTCTACATTTGGCTTCATTTGAAGACTCTTAGCTTCCAGGAGAAAATTGTATTTATCAAATTTGAGTATGACTGTGTTTCTAAAGGTCAAATTTAGGCTAGAAACAGGGAGGTGCCCTGTAAAGAAGACAAACACATCGCTCTCCCTCCCCATACTGTAAATGGCAAGGAATCAGCCTCTGGAATTCACTGATGCAGGGGTCAAGGACAAAATCCTGTGGGTGAATAATTTTACAACCATAATGACACTTAGAGTTACACCAAATCCAGCAGTAACAGAGCAACCGAAGGCTGCAATTTTAGGGTGCAACCTATTTGCAAACAGTTCAGGAAAAGACACTCTCCACTGGAGACATGTCACACAGACACACGTACAGACAACTGGGCTCTAATCTGCAAAAACTTGTATTGGAGAAGTTATCCATGTCCTTAAAGGCTTGTGACACCTCCCTCTTTGCTAGAAGAGAGGACAATCTGTACACTGCAATCTAGTACATCCTGTCAACCATGTCTAGGGCAAGGAGCCCTGCTAGAAAAACAGTGGCTTGAATTATCATTTCATTATGTATTTCCCTGGTACATCAATGTTTTAAAAACAAGCTGTGGCAGAGGTCAGGGAAAGGCATACAGCAGAATGGCAAATAATGAAAAAAGGGTGCAAGACACTGATATTGCTCCAGGATCAAAATGCTATTCAGTCATGTCCATTATTGTGTCTAGCTGATATTTCAAACAAATCAATGTGATCTCATCACTGTGCCTACTAATGTTTTCAAATACAAAGAGCAGTTTCTTATAATAGCACCTAGATTTCTCTCCTGGAAATATCTTTAGAATTCACATCTTATTAGCCGCAAGAATTCCAATTACACATCTTCTCTTCTAATTCCTACCAGCTGATTATTAGCATTAGATGATAATAGAGCATTTTCTTGCTAATATATTTCTTAATAACATCAAACTGCAGAATGCCTTTGTGGTCTAATAATTGAATAACTGCACTGAAGAGAGTACTAAATTACTGGAAAATGCTTTACTCTAAGTCTTTATTGCAGTTCAAAACCACGGAATATTTAAAATACGCTCACAGCTTAGCTGCATTCATCAGACAAGTTTTATTTGCAACCAAAGAGAAATGAACCCAAACTGTTTAAAGATCAACACATAATTCAAGTTTCTAAGGAAGAAGGAGGGAGAAGACAACTACATGCACATGCACACACAGATAATACCAGTTCTAATAGTGAGAAGAGAGTTCTGGATTTCTGGGTTTTGTTAGCAGATCTCTTAGTTCAGGGAATGATACCCCAAGACATATATTCATGACACAAGCTGGAATCGGCTACTAATTTACAGAAGATTTTTCTTTCATTTTGAGGACCATTAACAAAAAACATTAAAGCAAGAAATCAGAAAATGCTCCAAAAAGTATGGACATTGGAGACCACTGTCAGCATAGAACATCATCATATGTTTATATTGCAAAACTTAACCACTAAATGAAATTATGAGTAATGGATCCTGTGGTGCCAGGGACTCTCTAAATTGGCCATTGACTCCTGCAAAAGAGTAGAGCTCTAGGGCTGGGATAGGCACTGCAAGTCACGACTAAGGAATGATAATGGGAAGCATGAGGTAGCTTGAAGTTCGTCTTTCTCTCATCCTTCCAGGCTTAGAGAGCCACTTCTGCCTCTCTCCCCACTGCCCTCCAAAATCTGCACAGAGAAATGTGCACCTACCGATCGATCCACATCCCTAGATAAACAGCATCTTCACTGGGAAGAGTTCAAGGTAAACACTTCAACTAAAGAAGAAAACAAGCCAGGAATGGAGGAAAAGAGTTCACCTCTTTATTCGGTATCCTGTGTGGTGCAAATACTCCCAATTAGATGTGTCCATGTAATTTTCACATCAAACATCATGAACTCCATACTCAGCTCCCAAGGCAACTAATTGCATAGCTCACAGTGGATTTTCCCAAGTTTTTTGAGAACACTGCTGGCACTCTTCAATAAAGCCATTTAACATAACAGGAGGTTAAAGTGAGACACAAACACTTGCTTTTTTTAATTTACACCTTTCATTTACTTCCACAGAAATGTCAGGAAAGGGCTGAGATATTGTGTGATGTACTGTCATGTATGCTTCCTTTTAAGAGCTGGGTTAAAAGAAAAGGCTTGGATTAAGAGAATGTAATCAAGATCTATACCTTTAACAAATTTTTAGACAGTCAGAAGAGGGTGCATGCTCAAGGGCATTGATCTTAACGTGCCTTCAGAACAAAGAATAAGCGTCCTGTCTTATATATTTACAGACATGAAAACAGGTGGTGGGGAAAATCTGCAAATGTAATGACTCTAGATGATCTTTTTCAAAAAATCAGGCAGAACTGGCCTTCACTGCAAGGACCAGGCTACTCTAACACTGTGCACATTGCACCAAACACTACAAACCTGCCCAGCATGAGGAACTTTTAGCCTTGATATCATTATATTTATGCAGCTGTGGTAATTTTTCTCATGAATGTCTTTCATGAACCCCTAAGTTACGGAAGATCCTTTTTTAAGTAAGTGTAATATGACCCAGCAGAAGGAGAGGTGAAGGCAGTGTTGGATGCACTGATCTGACATTATTGTGTAGGCTGTATTTTCAGCCTTTGGGGCTTCTCCAAGGATGGCATTTACATCCAAATACAGCCAGCTACTCAAGCACATGAACGGTCTCACAGATGTCACCTCCTGCATCAGAATCCCACTTTCAGCACCTGCTGAACTCTGGTCCTAAATGCAGCTTTCCTGGTCAGGGAACCCCTGCTTACTCTCCTTTCTTTCCTTACCCCAAAGTCCCATGTTCCCCAACAGGAAGCTGCTACTCAACACAAAAACCAGAGAGAGCTCTCTCTTAGAAAGTCAACACAACCTTCTTCACTTCCCAAAGGCATTTGCATCAGGCTGATCGAACACAAGGGAATAATTATTGCCTGTTTCCCTCTTCCAAAACTCCACTAATAGAACTCCTCCATATAAACTGTTGAAAGGAGGACTCTTCCTTACAGAGCTAAACTGCCAGATATTCTGTAAATCCAGCAAAAAACAGATATGTTTTAAACATGCAGTGAAGACCCCAGTGGGTTCAGGAGTGCCTCCAGCAGCGCTGCCAAGGCCCTGTGTCACTGCAATTTATTTTAATGTGCAAGCACTGTAATTTACAACCGGGCTAGATTTGCGCACCCAGAGTGAGGAGAACTCACAGCTATTATAAAAAACCATATAAACAAAGGGCTTTCATTAAAAACATTGCGCAATATACAAAAAGATTACTTAAAGGAATAGGAAGGACGGGGCTCAGCTTTTCCTCATGAATTTTTAAGAACAGTATTTGAGAAATGGCAGGAAAGACAGTAGTGGAGAGGTACATCATAAAACCTCTCTAAAATGAGTAACACCAGAAATAAAGTGTGCAAGGGAAAAAATACAAGGCTTTCAAAAGGAAAATGTACATTTTCTCAGCAAAAGAAAGGAAAATTAGGTGAAGTTTACAATGAAACAAAGTTTTATAAGTTTACAAAATTTTACAAAGTTACAATGAAACCTACTCAGGTGTCAAATTTATCTCCTCCAGTTTGTGACCACCAATAAAACACTCCAGCGTCTCCTGACATTCCCTTAGCCAAGAGCCTCCCGGATCCCCTACTTTGCCACCTGAAATTTTGCCGAAATGAGCTCCATGGGGGAAAACAGGGGAAGCCAAAACAACACTGACACGGTTTGGCAGAAGTGTATCCCACAGCTGTTCACAATATTTAATAAACAGGAGAGGCAAGTCTAGTGTTTAATTTACAGAAGTAAGTTTACACTGAATAATATGAACTCCTATTGGCAGCACATGGTAACAAAGTCAGTGAAGAGCCTCTACTGATGGCCACCACTGCCCAAGGGTTTCCTCAGAGGGACTGAATTCATACACTGAGTGACATGGACACAGCTGGGAGAGGGAGAAAGTATGAAATGTAAAGGAAGGTTCATGTTTCAGTGGGAGTATCAATCTTGCACCCACTGGCATGGCACTGTACATCCAGGACAAGGATGTTGGGGCTTCAGCCACGTCCAAGCAGGAAGAAGGGAAAAGCCTACAAGGTCAGCCAGTGTGTTGGCTCATGTAAAAACTCCCATTTCCAATATGGGCTGGGCGTGCTGAGCCGCGGCGGACCTGCTGGGAAAAGCACATGCTCCTGGCCACAGTGGTGTGGAAGAAACCCCCAGCAGAAGGAGGACGGCAGCCCAACCTCCCTCCGAAGGGTGTGAGCAGACTGCAGCCACTATCTCTGCCTGTGGGTTGCAGTAGAGACAACACATTCATTTTCCCGTGCTTTGCGAGGGCACTCCCTCTTCCCCCCTACCACTCCACACAAGACCATCAGCACTGTAAATTAAGTGTGATGTGTCAGTAATTTCCTTCACCCTTCAGGAGATATGGGCCAAACCAAGGCACGCCGCTGTCAGGGATCCTGCTGCCTCAGTCAAACTCTGATCATTTTATTTCTGGTGTTATTACCCAAAGAAATTGCCTATTTAACAGATGAGAACAGCGCTGTAACAGAGACCAGACACTTGGAAATTTAGCACAACACATGAAACACTGTCTTACGGCATGGTAATTTAAAAAATGAACAGAAAATTGACTTGGCTAACAACACCATCATATGGCTAAAATGCAAAAGCTAAGCACATGTTAGGTATTGTACAGCATATATGCATGGGTATCCCAAAGCTTGGGGCTAGGATAGCTTGGATTAAAGTATTTTGGAAATACCATTATCTAAATGGGATTTAGAGCCAAAATTATAACGGAAATTACTGCTTCCATTCAGTAGCAGAAAATTATCGTCTCTCTTTGAGATCTCAAAAATATTACACCTATTTCTGGTTTGAACAAGAAACTGCAGGCTTGTCCCATGTCCCTCTTCAGAGTGAGACAGAGCCAGACAGGGAGAGCTACAGGACAGCCCATATCTGGTACTTCAGAGACCCTGGTTTTGCTGTCCCACTCCGAACATTGTCAGGTCATTAACAATGTTGAGTTAAAAGTGTTTTAAACTATGTACTTTTAAATGCTGAGAAAGAAATCTCTAAATGAGATCGATGGGGGCAAGGGGAGGAGAAGAACAGCTTGGCCCAGCCTAGACTATCTCCCCACAGCTCCTACTGAGAATAGCACAGAAGGAGAGATGCAATCACAGGGACAGAGTCAGGAGGGGCTGGTAGAAGAGCAAGAGGCATGTTTTGCTCCAACATTATGCATTTTACTTCATCCCTTGTGTCCACTCAACTTGTCAGAGGCAGCCCCAGTACTGCTCATCAGTCTTATTGCTTTCATTTGTTTCAGCTGTGGACAGGCTGTGCGGAAAATTGCAACTTTTTTTGTCCCACAACCTGCACAGATCAAGTTCTTCTGAAAAGCCCAGTGGAAGACCTAGCAAGAACACAACACTGGCTAACAAAAGAAAAGCTGAGGCTGATAAAATCAAGTCTCACAGGAGCTTGTTCCAGGTGGCTGTGTGAGGGAGGAAACTGTTTCTTTAAACAATGGGCTGCCTGCCACCCTTGGAATTTGCATTAAACATATCCATGACTCAGGCCACCGCCTGAGTGGTGCAACATCACTGGTCAGGGACCAGCTCTGAGCATATGACCAAAAAAAAAGGATTGGAATCAACAACCCTAATGCCACCAGAAGGATTTCCTCAGCTGGTATCAAACAGCAGAGAGGGCTGGGTGCCACCCAGAAGGGCTGCTTGCCTCATGTGAATCTTGTCAGGGGACTCAGGCACTCTTAATTTTCTGGCAATTATTAAAATATGCTTCTGTGCTTGGCTCAGGATTTTCCACAATGCATCAGTTCCCCCTGGTTTCTTCCAATAATTTGGAAGTCAAAAGGCATTGGCAGATAAAACATCCCATGTTGTCACCACCCTGGGGTCAAGTATCTTTTGCTTTTGCCCTCCTTCTCTGCTCGGGAGAGGTGGATATTAGGTGAGAATTTGGTCACCTGCATCTAAAGGACAATTGAATTTGAGAGGCACCAATCCTAGCATTCAAATGCAGCTCCCTTGACAAGCAGTAGGGACACACAGCAGCCACTTTTAACCTTTTCCCATTTCCTGATGGAAGGCATGGAGAAGGTTAGTCCATCAACAAGAGGCTTTTCCGTAATTATCTTTACCTCCCCTATTACAACTTGCCTAGGGACAGGCCACCCATGGTCATAAGTCAACAGATGACAAGCTGGAGGCTCCTGGCCTGGAGTCTCATTTCCCTCCATTGCTGAGCAACAAACACAGGTGAAGTGTGACCCTGAACTGGAGCATGAAGAGATGTTTTGATACTGATGGATCCTCAGCTGAACGTGAGGCAGTGTTACTGCAGGCTGCCTTTAGCAGCTTGCCTTTGTTGCATTAAAGGAGAACAAACCCCACAGTGAGCTCAAAGCTCATTTGCTTGGTTGACTGTAAATTCCAGAGGCCAGATTTGGTTGTCAGTTGCATAAAACACAAAAACAACTATTTCAACAGAATTACTCCACATGCCTGGCCCTTAGTCTCAATCAGTAATAGGGCAGATGCTGGCAAGATAAAGAGGCCATCTATGCTATCATTAATGAAGTTTCAGGTAAAACATGATGCAATGTTATTTCAAAATACTGACATATTGCTACAGGTATTTGGTGCTCTTCCCTTAATTACAATTGCTGGAGAGCACTTTTTTCTCTCCAACGTTTGCTCGCCTGAAACCTAATGGCTGTGTCAGAAAGCCTGCAGCTGGATGGGCTATTTTTCTTTACTCATCTCTATCATTAGTGTGCAAAACTCACAGAAAGAAGAATGGACTCTTTTTTGGATAGAGAGAGTCAAGACCCTCTGCAAAGAATTACTGGAGAAATAACAGGGAATCTCATCTGCTAATCCATCAGTTGTACAAACTCAGCCTCTATTAAAAAAAAGTTTTATTAAAGCAATTTATCCATGCCCACCCTCAGCTCTGGATTTCTTTGCAGCACGTTGGTAAAACAAGCTCCCTCATTACCAATGGAGCCATGGCTGCCTAAGAGGCCAGTTGTTCAACAACACTTTGCAATGATGCTATTAAAGCTTCTGGACAAAAGCTGCTAACAAGAACCAAACAACTGCCTGGCATTTCCATCCAAGGTGCTTTCCAAAGTTCCCTAGGCCATGCTTCAGGAAGATCTAGCCTATTAGGGGAACATGGCACAGCAGACACTGCAGACTACATTGCTCACAACCTGCCGACCCCCAGCT
The DNA here is from genome assembly GCA_024500445.1 of Entomyzon cyanotis. NCBI lineage: Eukaryota > Metazoa > Chordata > Aves > Passeriformes > Meliphagidae > Entomyzon > Entomyzon cyanotis. Next base: position 8,535,683 of record JAKEPQ010001000.1, read on the forward strand.
AAGGTAGAATAGGTCTTCTCCACCTTCCATGCTATTTTAACCAGTTTGCAATGAAGCAGCAAGCTGACAGCCCAACAGAGATGCCACCACAACCCACAGTCATGAAGGGTGTAAAAATACCACATCCACCAGAATGCTCATCTCACACAGGCTTAGAACAGAGAGTAAAAGAATAATTACCACGGGATACAAAACGGGACTTGTACAATTTGTGCCATTTAACCATTCCTCCTGAATTTGACAACTAATGGTACAAACCCACAAAAGTTAAAGTACTTTGTTAGAAATTTAGCAAGACTTATAGTCCATGCAAGGGCTTTTGTTCTGCTATAGTAGTGTCAGACTGATCACAACATACTATCATCTAGGACATTAAAACATTTAGTTCCAACCAGCATTTTCACAAATCTGTCTTAGCTTTCATATAAATAAAAGTTATTTAAGGTTCTCATGTGAGAATAATTGGTCCATACTCATCAGCAGAGCTTCTCCTTGACCCAAAACGGTGAGGAGGCATCACATGCAAGCAGCATGATATGAGCCTGTTACTGCTACAGTCTCCTGATAACAAAACTAGATTGTGATTCTATGTGTGGCTACACTGGGAAAACATTAAATAAATATAGAGCTGCTAGGACATGCACAGAAAAGAGTTAAATACAGATGCACTGCAGGAGCATGAAACTAGGCATGGACAACTTGACCCCAGTATCTACTAATGCACTGGCACTGGGTTGGAGTTATCCAATTACTGTTTTTCTAAATATTACAAATACCCAAACTTCAAGAAAATAATTTGCTTACTGTTCTTCTCCATTTTCATTCTAATTTGAAACATCAACCTAGTTAACAAACAATTCTTCCAAAGGAGAATAATGGTGGGAACTGTTGCACTATCTGATTTTAAACAGGCACACTCATCAGCGTATCTTTCCAATTTCCTAATAAGGACTTTGCAACACCAGAAATTCCAGTTCCTTCAGGGAATCTATCCTAGATTTTTATATTGAAACTCACACACACTGTGAAAAGACCTGGGGGTACAGCAGCTGTGTGCAGGGTTTCATATTGATGACCCCATAGAGACAGGCCCTTTGGTAGCTATACACAGCAGGGGCATCAGACACCAATGGAAGTTCAACTCCTGCAAAACTCTGAGACTGCATTGACCACAATGGTTTTACCAGGGATGAGCAGTTCCATTTTAAACACTTTGAGGCCAGAACCAAAACTCTTTCCTCTAGTAGTCTGCATGGCAAATTAGAGGTGACCACAAAAATGAAACCTCGTAATACACCAGAGACCATGTGGGATTGTGGGATCCATTGTCTACAAACCCTATTGGAAAATGGATGAGCTGGTTTTGTGGTGGAAAGCCCCTTCCCTCCAGGAGTACCAGATTTTTCAAATCATGCACTGACATTTGCATTCCCACCGCTCCTGCCAACAAGCTCAAGCTGAGTGCTGCCTCTTCAGTATATGGTGTCTACTTTCACATGAGTGGTGATTCTACTCCAAACATTTTGGGTCAGATGTGAAGGATAAAGAAAGGATCCAATTTCTTGGCTTCCTTAACTTATGAAGCTACCCTTAGCTTAAGGAGTTAGCTAAGAATCCCCACACTTTATGCCATTCAGTCTCTCCCTTTTCATTGTACAACCTAGAGGATTAATCATGTTTGAATCCAGTTTGTTCCCCTCCATTTCACTCTGCACAAACTTTCAATATAAACCAGAAAACCATTCATAACTCCACCCCTCCTCAGGTATTGGTCACTCTTCCATCCCCTGAGCCCTGCTCCCTGAGGTATAACTTAAATCATCACTTCTCATGCTTTATCCATGAGAACATCTTTGCTAAGTACAGCCTATAAAGCCTGTGTGAAGAAGACCTGGGTGCTCTCTGTTGACTGTAAGGAATCAGTTAACAAGCCAGTCTCATGCACACCTGGTATTAGCAAACATTGACAAATAACTCGCCTATCTTCTCCAAAAATAATTATATAGCACACGTATTGCCCACGTAAGTGAATTGACAGCACTGACAGCGTATTACTGCCCTAGCCTAGAAGAACCTTTACACTTTGCCAGTCTCATCAAGCCACCAGCTCCAGGAAAGCTCAGACATTCATGAGGCACCATAAAGCTCAGGTAGGGAGACCAGTCTGGGTCACGGACATTGTTAATGGCATCAGCATACTCCTACACCCAGCGTAATTAGCGAGACAAATTAGCCTAGATGCCACACCAGAGTGAGCAACATAATTCTGCATTGGCTTGCACTGAACTGTGACGTTCAGCACACAGGAGGCCAAACTCCACTGGTCCTTTGTGCTGCTTCTCATCCACTCTCATGCTCTCCTCCCATCAGACCCAGAGGATTCATAATAAAGCGAGGAAAAGCCGTCACAAATATTCGGCTTGACATTCTGCATAATACAGGCAGTGGCTATTTCTGTGTAAGCCCAAATTAAGCCCAATCTAATGCAGCGTTACTAATGTTTTGGAGCAGGGAACACATACTTGTGCAGGGTCAGCCAGTGCCTGGCCAAAGCCAGGGTGCCTGTGACCTGCCCACACCGGGCACGAGAGCACGGCAAGTTATAGGGCAATATTTACATCCAGGCACAGATCTCCTTACACACATGTATGGGTGGCACATCTGCGCATGCACGTGCAGGAGCCAGGTTATCTGACCTCAGTCAGATACCATCTACAATTCAGGACAGAACAGAAGAATTTATTTTGACTCAATGCTAGCAGAGAATGCTTTTTGCCAGAACAGCTCGCTATATTGTATGATAACTGAATGAAGCTAATTTTCAGCAGATTCTATCTAACAGCTCTTAACTGGTAGAAATAGTTCAAGGTCTTCAAAGTATACAGTGTTGCATAGCCCCCGATTCACACATTCTGCTAATAACTGCCAGACAATTGTATTGAATTTATTCAAAAACCATTAGCTGCAAAAATTCATATTCTTCAATTCTGCCTCAGATACATGTTATATTACACTTACATTAAGGTTAATGTGCAATGCCAGTTCTTTAACAAAGGAACTGCAAATATCTGAAGTTACAGCATCTCTTACTAAGGTGTCTGTTTTAAAAGTTTATTGTTTCTCTCTTGCAATTCCCCTTTCATCCCTGCCCCTGCTAGGAGAGTTGGGCTGAAAAAATGGTGAGAATATTAGAGCAAATACAGGCACATATTTGAGACATTCTTTGTACAGCGTGCATATGCTACCAGCATTACAAGGATTTTTCTTTCATCTGTTCCTTCAGACATGAGCCTCCAAAATACTTAAAAACTGCTTCATAAATATCCTTCGAGAAACCATCATCACATCTTCAGAACGCTGGTGTGTTAAATGCCTGCCACCAAAAAATGATGTTAAAATTCGGGAAGAGCTAGAGGTGGAAGTTGAGGAGCAGAAGTAGCAAGAACAGAGGAATGTTTAAACAAGAGAGCCTCAGTGAGAGGCTGAGACATGGTGTACTTTTTATAAAGAAATAATACACACGTCCCATTCATGTTACATAAAATGTTACAGGTAGGCAAGCTTCTGTAATTTATCTAATACTCTTATATTCATGTTTCCTTAGGTTTCATGCAATTTATTAAGTTTTCAGCCTTGCCCGCAGCAAAGAGGATAAACAAAAGCAGATGTGAAACTCCCTTTTTTAAGGGCCCGCCAACCTCCCGCAAAGCCTGTAAGCAGCTGGGGAGGCCTGATTGCCGTCAGCTCTGCATGGCCATCCAGCTGCCCTCCCCAGACTGAGCCCCAAGGTGGAACACCCTGACCCACAGCAGCTCTTGCCTCTTTAGAAAGAGGCTGTTTCTCTCCATTCTGTAAGACTTTGGTTGGAAATATGTTTTGTTGGCCAAGGGTTAAGTAAATCACAAGGACAAAGCAGCCTGGAGAAAAAAAGAGGTCTGGGACAAGTAGAGTGACACACAGCCCTGGCTGGTCACAGGGGACAGAGGACTTTTACATGAACATTTACACAAAAAAAAGGCAGAGCTATGGAGTTTGTTATTGCTCAGCAGGAAATAGCCAAGTGATTACACCTTCACTGCACCTACACTAAAAGGCTCTCAATGACAGCCAAAATGTAGAAGCTTCACGAAATTTGTGTGTAAAACTTCACCATCCTCAGTCACAGAAAAGGAAGTACCATGCTGAGGCACGGGAGATGCTGGAAAAGCACAGAGCATTACAAATCTGTATTTGGAAGACTGATGCCCCCATGCCCTGCTGGACATCACACACAGGACACATCCATGCAGCAGAGCATGGTCCAGGACATCAACTGGGCCCATGCACCATGCCAGCCAGGCTGATGGCAGCTCCAGTCCGCAACACGATGTGTGCATGGTTTGCTCAGCTCTGGAAGCACTGGAGAAAATCCCTGAGTCTCTGCTCCCATTCAAGCATACCTTCAATTAAAGACCATGGGGAGAATGGACATGGAAGACCCTGATACTACTTCCCACCTTACATCTATGCCTTTCATATTGTTGCAGCTCTGTTTCTGGAGCTGGAAGCCATCAGATAAATACACTTCACAATCTTCATTTTAACAGAGGGGCTGTCTCTAACCTAATAAACTTGCATTTTTAATGACCATAAAATTCAACTAAAAACCAACAGGCTGCAGGCTCTCTCCCTCCTACACCTCATTGTCTCAAAGAAAAGGATTCAGTCTTTTCCTATTTTGCACAAACCAAGAAAGCCTCTGAAACCACTTACACACAAACACACGCTGTAGCAGTTGTTTCTCAAATATTAATAGCCTCCAGATTAAAAGTCTTGTAAGGCAAAACGGGTGAGAAGGGGAGAATCCCAGCTTGCAAGGTGCAGCTGGAAAATTAACAAACGGCTTTGAAAGAGGCAGGGCAAATGTGCCACACTAACGCGGCGCTAGTGAGCACACACATAATAAATTGGGGATTCCCCGTGTCAGGGCCGGCTCCGAGCGTGAATTGCAGAGTTCCAGGGAGGATCAATAACTGTCAGAAGGAGAAGAAAGTGAGCACTAAATTCGCTCGCCTTTCATCTTCAACAAATGGAACAGAAAATCTGATGGATGACAGAACCTTTCGTTTCTATAGCGTTCTTGTTGAACTAAAGACTAGTGACATTGAGATGCTTTTTGACATGCGCTTCTGTAGATCCAGAAGCAATTATAAAAATAAAAATAAAAGAATTTCGTTACAAAGAAGCCCCCAAACCAAACGTAGCGATTCAGAAGGGCAGGGTAAAGAAAAAATATTAATGAAAGCCCGTGCCAGTGGTCAGCCCCTAGCATGTGAGAGTGCAGAGTTTTGGAAGCATGGAGTACATTAAACACAACACACCCCTTGCCTCCCCCATAATTAAGTTAGAGATGTGAGAGCAAAAGCAATAGAGGCTGTCTGTTTAGTTTCTCTGCTTGGCAGGGCACCACACACACATGCACACAATTTTTCCTCTCCTCCATTTGTGAAAGGAAGGTGGGGGAGTGGGGGGAATATAAAGCCCAAATGAGCAGATAAACAAAAAGCCCAAAGCAAACACACAAAAAAAAAATCCCGGATTTCAAAGAAGGAACACACTACTGCTCAAAGAAATGCCAAAATATCTTCTCCATCCCTTTATTCTACTGTAGACAGTCACTCAACCCATCAGGAAAATTATATTAAAAAAACAACAACAACAACAACAGCAGAAAGGAGACAGGACCTTTTGTACAATCCAGCTGGCTTCTGTACCTTGACTTTCATATCAGATATTTATTTTGGCATATGGGCAGTGGGGGAAGGGGAAACATCTCTGGACGCTGTATGACATCCTCCACCATGGTGTAACAGAGCACAGAGGTACATCTCTGGCTGCCACCCGTGAATGCTGAACACACCGTGTGATAATGCACAATGCCTTTGTCCCCTACAGTGTCACACAGACAGGCCACAGGGCAAGGTGGGGGGGCAAGTCCCAGAAAAGAACACACAATCCATCTTCAACCTTATGATCTGGGTTCAGTCAAAGAGGTGGCACTGCCCAAAGCCACCGCTCAGGCAGGTTTGGGACTGAAGTGCTCTCTTGGAGTTTGCTAGGTGGGTTGCTGGGATCCCCCAGCACTGCAATAAGGTATTTGCAGAGGATGTGTCACCTAGGCCAGCCCAGAAGAGGCATATGTCCACCACTGAAATGGAAAATTAAAAGCCTGCAAAACAAATGAAGTGACTCAACTGGGCATAGGAGCTTGGTGTAAAGTTCAGAAATTGGCCTATGCATGCTAATTCCACCCTAAAGTGTGTATGCAGGAAGGCCACTCCTGCTTTCTCAGTGGAGTGAAGGTATTAAATGATGAGCTCTGAGACGCTAAGACTAGCTGATGGCAATAAAAAAATAAAAAGAAAAAAAAAGCCCCAACCCTTGTATTTTAATCCAAATGTACCACGCCACACAAAACCAAGATTAGCTGGGGCTCTCTGGTATCACCAAGTGCCTACCACAGACTCATTGTCCCTGCAGCTCCCGGCAGGCCAGCCCTGCACCACGCCCTGTGGTTTCCCACTGACTCACAGGCATTCCCCATCCTGCCCGAGCCACCCAGCCACCCTCTGGCTCTGCTTTTTGGGAGACCACGGACACCACTCTGACAGCCTCCTCTGAAGCCTCAACAGTGGCCTGCGATGTTCCTCCAGCCCAGTTTCATTCACTTCTTTTAGAAGGGCGAATCTGTTGTACATAGCCACAGCCAGTTTAACTGCTGGGCATCCAGGAAAACAATTCAGATATTGCCCATTCAAAGCCATCCTTGGAGAGTATCAGAAATGATCCATCTGAAAATCTGCATCACCTAACAGAGGGAAAGAGTTGCCTGATGCCCCCATTGAATAACCTGGTAATTTCAGAATCTCAATCAAATTGTGGTTTGAGAGACGAGGCCTCGTCTCCATATGAAAAAGATAAATCAATCTAGAATAGACAAATGCAATTTTAAATGAGAGTATCTATTCCAGATCAAACACAGATGCAGAACCCACAACTTCAGATTAACAGCATCCTCCCAGTTTAGTTTAATCTATTTTGAAAGCAAATTACTCTGTGCTAGGCAGAAGCACTCTTATTCTCCAACAAAAGCATCCTCTCACACCAAGCAGCTCCTCAAGAGCAGTCCCGTGGGTAGACGGGGCATTGTTTCTCACAGACAGGAGCCTCTTGCTGTGCCTTCTCTCTGAAAAAGCTGTAAAAAGTTGCTGGTATTGAAAAATTTCTTTGCTTCACTACATAGATAGTGCTTTTCAGGCCAGGTTATACGGCTCTTCACACCCTGCCCAGCACAATGAGATGCCACCACATTTCAGTCTGAACTTTTCCCCACTGAAGGCAACTTTTTTGCCTCTTGGAAGGATTTGTAAAATATCCTCTAAGTCCACGTTAAAATATAAACAGAAGCAAACAGCATTGTCTCCAAAGCAGGGTCTCTCTGCACATTTCGAAAGCGTTTGCACAAAGTTTCCATGCTTCACAAGGAGCATCTCATGAGGGCAACGCACTCCAGCTGATTGCACAATGACAGCAAGTGCCAGAAAAGCTCCAAGTCTAATCTGAGATCTGACACTGACTTGTTGTGTGGGCTTGGGCAAACCACTTAACCTCTCTGCATCTCAGCTTTTCTGCCCATAAATGAGGGTAATAATACCAAGCTCCCTCTTCCCCCAGGGACTGATAGGGAGCCTTGGCTTTTTTACGGCACTTTGGAAACATGAAGTGCTACATAAGTGCGAAGTACCATTATCTAGAACTTCCACCATCACCTCAAGATGCGGGTGCAGCAGATGCTGGTGAGAAGTGGCCCGCAGGGAAGACTCCAGACAAAGTGAACTGTTTGTTGTATGTGTTTACTCTGAGGTTTCACTGAGAAGACGTTCAAGGAGCAGAAGGGGAATTTAAAAGTCCTTCCCTCCCTCCTCACAGAAGCAGGAGTGATTTCCAGTACAGGAGGTACCCAGTGCAAGGGCAGCATGGTGCCGAGCTGTACAGGAGTCATTCATCCCTTGGACAGGTACAGCTCTCCTGCTGACAGCATGGGCAAGGGATTGCTCCCTGCTTCAATGGCCTTATCTCCAATCTGTGGCAGCTCTCAATGACACCTCCTAACACCCAACCAGAACAACAGGAGTGTTCTTCTGAGCCCTCCACTGAACCACCACCACGCCTGTATCGCACCAGGCTGTGTCAACATTCACAGGAGAAGCACGGCAACTAGAAGCATCCAAGCCCTTACACCACCCAGCACGTGTTCATCCCAGAAGGCAGGCAAACAACATCCAGCTCTTATGAAGTGTGACTTGGCCCATTTCTTGCTTTGCTAGTTTCCCAAACTCCACAAGCAGGATTCAGGTCCTGTGAGGTGAAGGGACATGAGAGCACACGATGCCCAAGCTCCATGGGCTCGCACAGGCACGTCCTAGAACAAGGGTGGGAGACAAAGCGGAGCAGATGACCTGCTGATTACACCTCACTAAAATCTTAATAACATAAGCAAAGGTTAAAGATGCTGCTCATCTGGACAACTGAGCTGCCTTGAGCGTGCCTTGAAGGGTTATAGACACCACACATAGCTACAGAGAGCATTTTCTCCTCAGTCCCCCTCTCTCCCTAGCTACCAGTTCATCCAAACTAGAGAATTAACTATTTGCTAGCTGGGATGTCCAGGAAAAGGTTATTGTGGCAACTAAACAGACACATAGATGGGCTGTCGAGCTGTATAGCAGACATCTTGTGAACATGTTCTGCAATGGCACTAAAAAGAGCATTGTTTCACCTGGAACAGCAGTTATGTCTCTCTAGGCGATGGGGAGGAGGAGAGAAGCAGAGATCTCTTGTAGGCTGTTATTATCTGTAATGAGTTTATTTTCAAATCAAAGTTGACTGTTATTCATGACTAGAAAGGGGTGGAAATTTCAAAACAGTCCTAAGAAAATACCTCAAACTACTGATTTCTTTACTTCTGGATTTATAACATACAAAACCAGGGCAACCTGAGCTAGATCAGCATTACACTGTGCTCTGCAGCAAAGAAGAGAAATTCATTAAGTGACAAAGCTAACTGCTTTCTGTGACTACACCAACAAATGAATTCAGTGGTAAGGACACTTGCCAAGACAGTGAATTTATGCAAGTATTGGAGAATCTTCATGGAAAATAAACTTTTATTAATTAAAGAGTATCACTCACTGCTCAACCCAAGGGACGGAAATGTATCACATGTTCCCCATCACTGCTCAGAGGAGCCCCAACAGCAGCCAGCTCAGGAACTGCCTGTGGATGATCTCCAAGACAAAACACTGAGACTTGTGCATGAGTAACAAACAAAGTTCCATGAAAAATCACGATCTCTTCAGTGATCCTTCACTAACAGGAAGAGCAATTCATTTTGCTGCACGAATGATTAATTATAAATGATTAAATCCAGCTCTACTCAGGATACTTACCCAGGGAAGCAACTGCTCCAACATGTCAACAACTTTTGTTTTCTAAATCTCTGAAACCAATATCGCTTCAAAACGTACATGGAGCCAGATTTTCCACAGAAGCTCCAGCGTGTGTTTTTGGTGCCCACTGCTATCTCCAGTCCTGGCCAGGCTCTAGGAGGGACACCAACTTACTCTCCCTGCTCTGGTCTTTGGAGACAGCCTTTTTCAATAGGACATTGCCACTGTTTTCACCCTCTTCTCTCTCTCCCATCCATGTGAACCACACAGGGAAGCATCTGGAGAGCCTGAGCTTACTTTCTCCATCCTTATCACACAGGAGAGAGTATCTCCCAAGCAGGAATTTGGGGAGCAGCCTGCCCATGAGCACGAGTTTTGCTGCATTACTGCATGCAGCAGTCATGGAAGTGGCAATTTCCTGCCCGGCAGGAAGGCAGTGGAGAGCCCTGGGCTGCTCCCCCAGCAGCAGGCAGGGGCTGGGGGCTGGGGAAGGACAAACGTGAAAGTAGGAGAAAGTGTGGGGCTGCAAACATGCATTCAAACACAAAGCAGCCGGAGGATGCACGAATACAAAAATGGGATGCATTACTATTCCATAAATTAAGTTAAAGCAACCTCAGCACATCCCAGACCTTTAATACCGGGCTGCTGCACACCAAGCGAGTTGGCTTCCAGCCTGCAAAATGTTTCAACTTCACTCAACTGAGACAAGACCCACGTTTTATTAAAAGAGGTTTATCTTTCTGCAAACAAACCTCAACAGCTTTTGCGCCCCGAAGAAGCAACTTCGGTTTGCGTCTCGCCCTCCTCCCCCCTGCCCACAACAAAACACACATTCAAAATCTGATGAGTAAAGAATTACCAGTTACAGCTTTCTGGACCTTGCCCACGTCGGGCTGGTATGCAACAGGTTTCAATGTTTGTTTTTATAATAAATAAAGCAAAAGTATGATGAGACAACTAAGCTCCTCGCCTCTCCTCTGCCTTCTTTGAAGATGGCTTTTTATTTTGAGACTTAAGCAAAACAGTAAAGCGGTTAATAAAATAAAGGGCATTCCCTATCTCACATTTCAACCTGTTCCAAATAATGTAGGCAGCCTTAAAATACCAAGCTTGCCTGTCAGCCATTTAATGAAGAAATACTAATTAAAAAAAAAAAAAAATGTAACACACACACACACACACACTTTCCCTACTTCTTATATATCTACTGGTCTGCCCCAAGATCTCATTTTTCCTGATAAAAAGCAAAAAAATTAGAAGGGGAAAAAAATCCCAAAACACATTTTTCCAACCAAGGAGCAAAACCTAAATAAAATTTAAGAAGTATAAAACACAACTTTAACAGCAGATAAGTATGCAGAGAACAGTGTGACCTTCCCTTATCACTCTTATAATGCTCAATCATTTCCAAACAAAAATGCTCTTTTCTGCCACTTCTTCACTCTGTGAGCACCTCCAGCTCTTGCATGGTCAGTAAAGAGTTAAATCTCCCACTATCCCCTGCTGCCTGCGAAAAATCACTGAAACAATTGAGACATTGTCCAGTGAACAAGACTCCCAGGGACTGACATTTTTGTTTATGTCCCAGTTCTCAGCCTGTCAATTTTCACTCCCAACGTTAAAAGCCCGGCTTGCCCCAATACAGTCTGCCCTCGTCTGAAAAGGCTCCACTTCATTTATTTTATTAAAGCTATGGTGTGTTTATGATTCAGAGCTCTCCCCATCCGAGGACCTGTTGGTCCCATCCCCCTGCCTTCCTCCCTGCACTGCAATAGCGACTTCCTAACTCTGAGGAGGCTTTGCAATGCCTTTTGCAGAGCCATTGCCCAGGAAAATAACTGTGCTTAGGTTAAACACCGATGGCCGCATTTTCCTGGAGTATGAAATATGTATTACTGAACTCCAGTCTCTTAAAATAGCCTTTCATTATTAACCAGGGTAGGTAGAGGGGAAGGGAGTTGGATACTAAGCCAGAGTGGCAGGAACTTTAAAAATGAAATAAAGTTAATTAAAAAAACAAAACAACAACAACAAAAAAAACCCTGAAAAAAAGCTAAACCACACACCCACTCTTGCTACCCAGCAGCAAACTAGAAAATACATGTAATGGAGTAAAACAAACATCTTGCAGCAAAAGCAGTGTTTTCTCGGCTGCTTCGCGGCTGCATTTCCTGCCCGCGTTTTCATAATGACCGGAGCGTCAGGCCCAAAATATATCCCTTCCTTCACCCCTGCCGTCCTCTCCCCCCATTCCCAGCACTATTTTTTTTCCCTTCGTTACGCTCTCAATACTTTATCTCCATGAAAAGCACACACAGCGGTCACCAGCGCTTCCTGTTTGCCGAGTGTGCTTTAACTATATCACACCCTCGGCTGCTGCGCTGGAATGCACAGCATATGGCATTGTGAAAGGGTTTACTGTCGAATAATGGCAGCAATGCAGTCCTGCTGGTTTATATCAAACCCTGTCACTCTCTTCACGGAGGTCTCTCTCGTGCTCTCTGAGAGGCGAGGTAAAACACACACACACACAAACTTCGACTCTCATGTAGGACCTCAGCAGAAGCCTGCCTGAACCAACATTCAAGACCTGCGAACTCAAGGCAAGAAAGATTGTAACTTATGAAGCGCTAACTTGCAGCCACTTGAGATTTGTTTCGAATCTTAGACCCCATAATGGAACCTTCTGCAGGTAAACAAATGGGCTGGTGAAAGGTTTTTGAGCTCCTTGCTGGGATTCCTTTGGGCACAGCCAGCATGGGCTGGAGGACAGCTACAAGGCACAGCCCCTCTTCTCCAGGGTGGCAGGGCTGTCAGACTGAGCAGCTCCCTGAGCTCCATTCCCTGAGCTCCATCCCAAAGTGCAGCTTCACCTTCCCTGCTTTCAAAAATCAGCACTGATATATTTGGCTCTGAAAATATCCACGCAAAAAGCAAACATACACCATCACCTTTCCCTTTGGGTCAAAGTTCCAAAACTGCATTTTCATTTAATTGCTCACAGGTTTATTTTTGGTTTGGGGATTTTTTTTTTTTTTTTTAAAGCAACTTTGAAAGAAAAATACTTCCCAAATAAATAAATAAATAAATGCATAGATAGATAAATAGATAAAGTGCTGCTTCCTACTGCAGTCAGGTTTAGCTAAGATGCTCACAAAGGTTATACTTCAAAGTGCTTTTTGTGCAGATCTTGAAATGCCTTCCCGTGCCCGGATGCGTTCGGCCAGCAGACGCTGAAACGACTCGCAATACTTTTAAAGCCCATTGAAATGCATCCATCCACCCTCTCTTCATAAAAGGAAGCCTTACTTAACAGGCATTTATTATTGCTGAACTAGGGTTGAAAGTTCAGTGTCCTTATAGACCAAAATTATCAAGATTTCTGAGTTTGCAGCCCACGTTTAAGTCCTAATGAGCTATTGTACCCACTCACTGCTATTAACTCTTTGATGTCAGGAACCCATGATGCTCTTTTAAATGTCTCACAGATGTCCACGGGAAAAAGTGCAAAGCTCACCTGTGCTGAAGGACAGGTGAGCAACCAGGGTTTTTTTTGCCTTCAGTCCCCTCCAGCAAAATATGCAAAGACAACTACAGCATTAAATATGCATGTCAAAGACAGGCTAGCCTACCAGTTTGGACTGTGAACTCAGACTCAGGGGAGCTGTACATCGCTTCCAGCTTTGCCATGATCTGATATGCAGAACACACTACCTTTCTGGGAAAGGGATGTGAGCATACGGTGCCCGTCACACCACACACGTACAGCAACCCAAGCGCTGCTGTGCCATGCACTGCACAGCCCCATCTCCCCTGCATCTGGGCAACCTGAGGCAGCAACAACAATCTGCTTTTCTGACAGTTCCTTGCCTGCTAGATCTTCCTAAATACACATAATGATAAAACGATAATGAAATTATCTTTAATTTGCACCGAGCGCTTTGACCTGCTCATTACACAGTCACGTCAGTGAAACTGTGTCCACAGGGAGAAGCCGCTATCATGCTTGAATGGCACTTGGGAAAGGAAGGGTACCTAATTTTCCCATCCCAGACTATGGCAGCCAATCCCAACCACCAGCAAACAGGAGCAGGATGATACTTTATTTCAAGAGTCACAAGCCCAGCTGGGTGCCCAGGCTTGAAGTGGCTGAGTTGGCCAGACAAGAACGTGGCACCAGCTCTTTGCCTGTTTTCTCCCACCAGCACTGGGACTGCTCCCTCACACTTTCTCACTGTTTACTCATCCCACAGATTCCTCAGTGCAATGATCTGAGGTGTCCAAGCGCTGCCTATGCAGGAATGGAGCTTAACAGTCCATCTCCGGTGTGAGCGGACGCTCCCTGGACATGCCCTGGGCATGAGGAGCAGAACAAGTCACTGCAGGGTGAGTCCAGCAAGGCCTCACAGCACCTCTGGAACTGCCCAGCCACATGCCCAGCTCTGGACACCTTCAGTCCAAATGGCAGCTGCTGCCTCACGGTTATCCCTCAGGCAGCAATTGTGGAGCAACCAGCATTGCCTCAGATTCACAGCGGGGCTTATCCCAAAGTAACCCATCCTGGCCATCAGTGCCCTTTAATAACGAGCAGGTTATTTCATGTCCAAGTAAACGACTTCCCTCCAAAGAGCTGGACATGCCTGAAAAGCATTGAGATGAAGAGTCAACGTGGAGCAGTTATGGCTTTAGCAATTCAAATTCTTGCTTGCTTAATATTAATTAACCACATAGACATGCCCAACGAGCAGTGACAGAAGTTCTGCCGCCAGGGAAAGCTTCACTGCAGACATTTGGGGTTTTCTAATGATATGGCTTCCATGCAGCTGCTTGGCAGGAGAAGTGTTCACAGCTGTAAGTGCACAGTAAGAAAGTCTGGAGGCTTTCAGGTCTCTGTATTCTGCTTTCCTCCATAAAACATCATTTCCTTATTACAGGGCAGTCACATGCCCACAACACTCAGTACTGACATTGCAGAGCTCTGCAGGCACAGATTAGGGCAACATTTTTGTTTTATTTCCTTTCCCAGACGCTATCCTTCCAGCCAGGGGAGGAGACCATGGACAGATTTTGTTCATTTCCCAGTGGGCAGATGAGCATCAAGAGACCAAAATCCTTTTTCACCTTTTCTTCTACTACTCCTGCCACAGCCCTGGGAAGAAATATGTCAGCACAAGGACAAGGTCCAGGGGAGAAGAGTTCTAGTCACGCTATTCCTTCTCTCCCTCTTCTCAGTAGCTGGGGGACAGGCAGAGGCCACAACCAACTCTCAGGAAAGGACTCTATTTCATATAAATGCTCATTTCCAGCACCCCAACTCAGAAAAGCATCACTACACAAGACAATACTTTGAGCACATGCTGAAGTGTTGTCCTGAACACCAATGGACATCAAGGCATGTTCAATGATTTCTTGAATCAAGGCCTAAAAAGTAAAAAGGAAGGGGAAGCTAGTTTCCACAGTAATAGTAGTTGAGAAGTCTTTGAGTTGTGCCAACAGGAAAATGCATGTCAGAGAACCGCTTGCCTCTCCTAGGAAACTGCACCTCTTTCTGCAGCTCTGCACTGCAGGGCCCAGGGACACCATCAGGTCCTTAATCTGTACCAAGAAGGTAGAGGGATAAAGTTGGGGAAAAAAAAAACCAAAAAAAACCCCAAAAAACCAAAACCAACCAAACAAAAAACCACCACCAACAAAAAACAACAAAAGCCCCTCAAACCAAACCCCAAAATTTGGTTGTTTCTTACTTCATCAAGGAGGTTAGTCAGAAAACACCCTTCTTTCTGTATACACACAAACATATGTGTTCAAACCACACATGTCCATGACCAGCTACCAGCCCATGCCTCATTTTGCACATATCATTCCCACAGATGGGAGCCTGGGTGCACGGCTAGTGCCAGCCAAGGTAGAGGAAGGACTGGTTCAGCTCCCCCAGACTTACTAATTCCAAGAGATGAGGTGTAAATACATCTGACACAAGGGTCTAAATAAAACCAAAAGTAACTTTCCTCTAAGGTCTGATTCATGCTAAGATTTTAGGTTTAGATTTCAAACGTTACTTCAGTTTTTGGGGTGGTTTTTTTTGCTTTCCTGAGGAGCTACAGGCTTTTTTGCTTGCCTCTAAAATCCAGATGTGGAAATCATCAGTTTCTCAAAATCAACTTGGGGAAGTTACTTAGCATCTCTTCTGGCCACAGCAGCGACGGAGAGAAGTGAACAATGCTTCCCCACTCTGATAAAATGCCGAATGACTTTACTCACAGGTATCTGTCAGGTATGAGGGAAGCTTCCAAGTAAGTTCCCCTGGAACCAGACCCCTGCCACCAGCCAACTGCATATCCAAGCCCAAAATCTGTTTGACAACTATTTCTAGCTTCCTTTTATGAAAATAGGCACAGTTTGGGAATAGATTAGGGGTAGAGGTTGTTTTACAAAGGCATCGCTCCTTGTTACTTGTAACATCTCTAACTCCCCAAAGGCTCACCAAAATGGGTCTGCCCCTTGCCAAACAGGTCTGCAAAGGGCAGAGCAGAAAGCATCCTTCCTTCTGTTTATGCAGTGGCTTACAAGACAGCTCCAGTTTCTTTCATAGGAGAGAGTAGAAATGTCTATACAGTCCAGAAAGTAAAGTATCCCATGAATAATCTAATCCCAACCACGTGAACTGGTGAGAAAAGCAATAATCCTGGGTTTGAGCAACTTGGCAAACAAATGATCCTGAGCCCAGCAATGCCAGTTTCCTTCCTTCTTTTTTAATGAAAAATATGTGCTGTTTGCTTTACTACAACACCTGGACACAGCACACAGACCTTGTTTGGACAGAATATAGGCAGTTCCTATTCAAGTGGGCTCATCTGCACGGGAAAATTTTTGTGCTCAAGTGTGAATTGAAAAATGCAGAACAACTATTTCGAATTATCTTTCCGTGTGGACACTGCTATTCAGCACTAAGAGTTCCTTTGTGAGATTTAGCTTAATCCGTTTCCAAAGCGGATTAAGCTAAACCGCACAAAGGACCTCTTACTGCTGAATAAGAGTGGCCGCATGGAGAGATAATGAGGAATAGTTATTCTGAGACAGCTCCTTCGACTGCGTATTTGGGCTTTTCTACTCAGCATCAACAAGCCCAAAGCGGTACTGGAAAGGGATGACTGTGGTTCTAGAAATTTGGGGGAAAATAAGTGCCAGGGCCACATCATACCCATTAAATCTTCTGCTCTACACATGATGGCTGCTCCTGCTCCAGTAGGCACAGGGTCTGGCTCCAGAGGAGGCTGCATTATTCAGTACCTACTCCTCTAAGCTCCAGATTGAATCCAGCCACAAACTTCAGCTGCAGACAGGGTGCGCGGGGAGGAGGACCTGCGGCGAGTGGCCCTGCCAAGTCTGCCACCGTCGGTACACATCAACTTTGATCTGACAGGCTCACCCATCTGGCTCTGCAGCATCACCCGGCGCTGCTGCGGCTCCTCACCCGCTGCCAAGGCCGAGCTGCTGCTGCTGCAGCCCTCACACCCGCCCGGGGCTCCAGGGACAGACCGTCTGCGTCCTCTCCGTTCCGCCTGGCACAACCACTCTTCTGCTGGAGAGCTGATAGCCTGCTGATATTTAATTGTGGGCCCACACAAGTCCCTAGAAGTTCATTTAACATGCATGCTCCAGCACAACAAACTGCCATGTGATTGAATCCAAAATGCAGCTTGTGCTCCTCTGTGCTGAAATACTCTCCTAAACCATCTTCCCAGTGTAGGTTTCTCAAAATGTTGCTCTCTGCAGGTTGCCTGTATCCCAGCCTAACTAGGTCAAAAAGGGCCAGAATTGAGGTAGCCTATTTGTGTCACATTCAGGACATAGGGATTATTTTATAAACAAAACATACGAGAGGGAATCTTGCAGTTGATGCACTTCAGTGTGGTTACACTGAAGGCATCACAGCTACATCCTTCTTAAGATGATCTGGTGAGCATCATTGCAAGCATTTTGTCTTGCTTCCTCTTCACCCAGAGAGCTCAAATACCCAGATATGTGAGAGATATATACTTTGGTGTGTCAAAACAAAATGCCAAATCTCAAGGCTCCAACTTAGGTGTAAGATTGCACAGCCTCTTCAGGAAACCAAAACAGATTCTGGTTCACTGCAATGTACCATGGCTATAAACCTGCTGCTTCAGGAGGACCTGCTGAGCTGTCCCCAGAAATGTTAGACAAGCCTGTCCCTGCAGCCATCCATCACAAAGCAAGTCACCCCAGCACTCATGAGCCAGAGCCTTTGCCAGCACCAAGAACCAGGTTCTCCCAAAGTGAAATCAGATGATTCACAAGAAATGGATGATCAGCAGATTAGGGTTTGATTGTGCCAAGCATATCCTAACACCCCCACTCAGCTGCCTTCTCCTGGAGCAACACTTAGGGTTGCTAAGTCACACAATTTTACAGCCAGTCTAGGAATACTTGCTGTGTTTCAAGGCGTGGTAGCCTTGAAGTCAAGTGTTGAGGGAAGAACCTCAGACTCCGCTTACAGCACACAGCAAGCACACGAACTGCTGTGGAGAAAACTTTGAGATTGAGCAGAGTATACCCTGCAGGCTCAGGAAACAGAACAAATAAAGAGAATACAAAATGTATTATTTAAGAAACAGAAAACAAACAAAAAAAACACACAACCCCCCCCCACCAATCCTCATGATCTTTTTGAGGCCTGACTCATGATCCTAGAACAATTGGGGTTGGCAGTACTATACATTTTACAGCATTTATTCACAGCTGAAATATCCCAGCTTCCAAATACTTCAGAGTTCTTGGAGCTACTCACAGATCTCCTGACTACAACCAAGCGTGACAATTCATCCCAGCTGCCAATCCAGCCCCAAGGTGTCTTCTGAAGGTGGTTTAGTGCTGACTGATGTTTGCAGAAGCATTAAATTCCTGCTCACTTCACAGTAAGAGGTACAAGCCTGCACATTTCCCCAGTCTCAGCATTACAGCAGAGGAGTTACCTCCAGAACTGAAATGAGGGCTGAAATGATGGAGGATGGACATTCTGACACAGAGTAAACACAAGGGCATGAAGCAGTCCCCTAAAGTTAGAACTATTTTGCAAACATATCGAATTACCAAGTGAATTACCTTCAAGGAGCCCACATTTGTTCTGTTCTCTACACAAACCAAGCACTAGGTTTCCATTCATATTTAATGGGTACTGAATATAATGGGTGTGTTTTATAGGAACCCATCCAAAACAATTTTATTGGGCTGCCCGTAGGTGAATTCTATGCTTAGCCCCAAACATTCTGGTTTGTGCATAAATTTTTTTAAACTCAACCCTCAACAAAAAACCAAAAAAAAAATCAAGAGGAATTAGTGGTAAAAGATTCAGCCACAAAATTCTCAGCAAGCTTAATTTGTTCTGTGGCTTAATTCCAAGAAGCTCCAAAAATTCAGGACAAGATGTTTGCACACTTTTGGGCATGTATTAATGAAACATTTTATTTACTTTGCAACTGCCAGAGCAATTAGCAAAATAAAGTATAGAGTATTTTAAAAGGAGAGAGTCACCAAAGGAGCTTTGCAATTAAGTCTGTGTAGGTATTTCTGCAGTGTGAGTCTCAGGGATCTGTGTGTTGGGTCCGTGACCTACCAGCCATCACGGACTGACTGGGCACCAGCTCAGACACAGCCCTCTCTCTCCTCCTCCCACACGTGTCCCTCTCAAATACCAGGTACTGACATCAATATACCCACCCCCACAACACACTAATGTCCTTCCCCCATAACACCACCGTGTTCCTGATCACCCTGCAGAGCTCTAGGGAGGGAAGAGAGTGTCCTATCATGGCTGCAGAGGAAGAACAGTCTCCCTACAACAAAACATTAGAGAGCTTTAAATGCCCTCTTGGAGCACTGTGAGTGGAAGTTCCAAGACTATGGTTCCAGATGGCTCCACACATGTAGGAGAGCATGTATGGCTGGATGCACCCAACTTGTGGGCTGTCTGAAGTGACACTGTAGGTGCATTTTAAATTCTGGCTAAGATAAACCTAATTATTACAAGTAGGTATCTGGTTTTTCTTTCAAAATGCAGAAGTACAAACCACATTGGACAAAAAAATTAGGGAACAGGCAAGGCAGACTGCACAGCTTCAACTCGAGCCACTCTGCAAAAAAACTCCTGATCAAGCCAAACCACCCAGAGGTCCCAGATGCCCACTGTCCACACTCATTGAAGAGACTGAGAACAGTCAGTACATTTCAGATGGTTTTGCCTCCAGTTTTGCTTGTCATATTATGCTTTGAAAAAACATTTTTACTTTCTTGAAAAAAAAAGAAAAAAAAATAGATACACTACTGCACAGTGATTCTTTGTTCTTGGTGATTCAGTCTACTATATGGCTGTGTTCCTTACACATTAGGCCAAAAAGTACTGGAAGTCCTCCCCCCGAGGTTAACATTGACATTTACTTCAAAATGCAGGGATTTTTTAAACCCCTTACTGTTTTATAAGGAATATATTGTACCGAGCCACCATAATCTTGGGTTCTGAATGTTTTTGCCCGGTACAAAAGAAGCTAAAACCAAGTCTCTGCACAGCCTGCAGGAGGCAGGATCCCAGGACTGGTCTTTTACCCACACTCCTGCCCAAAACGGGGTATGGCTGAGTCAGAGCATTTACTTTGCAGAGAACAGGGAAGAACAGCAACGGTTTTCTCCTTAATTTTGCAGGAATGCACATAGATAAAAAAACGGTTTTGAAGGAGCTTGCTTTCTGCAGTGAGCAGATTTCGGAGATCCTTGCAGACATATCTTGCTTGTTTTCCCTTGCCTGTCTGGGCTGCTACAGAAGATGTTCATGTGAGAATACCACTGCTACAGCACCCATCTCTCATCCTCATCACCATGCTGGCAGCACACATGTGGATCAGATCAGGTGCACACTGACCATGGGATTTCAGGATAACTAGCACCTCACCCCCTGAGAACAAGGCACCCAGCTGGGGTCTGCTTTACACCCAAAACTTCCTGCTAAGACTGTTTCACAAAGTCTTAATACCTTCAATGAAATCAAAGGTCAGGAAAAAAAGAGGGGAAATAACCATAAAAACACTTTAAAAATATCCCAGCCTCATAATAGTACTATCTGCAGGCTGAATTCAAAATTTTGACCTAGCAAGCTTAATAGTATACTATTAAAACAATTTTTCCCCCAGTCTTCTTTCACCTTTGGATGCAGATAAGCAGCATGACTGTGCCAGAGCAAGATGCAATAAGTCCTACCAGACGAGTGAAGCACCTAAATATAAATAAATGCACTGGTCTTAAATGGAGCCTCATGCTGTACCTTCCTCAAGACACACTGAACATAATTTCAGTTTAATATTCTGTTTCTCATTATGGGCCTTGGAGACTCTCTCAAGCACCATGAAAAAACAGTATTAACCCAGCCCTCGGCACTGGGGGCAGCAATCCAGCCAAATTATTCATGCTGGTCTTTTGCTTCAATTTTTGTAGTCTTAACTTAATGTCCTTAAACAAATCTGAAAGGAGGATGGCTGACAAACAGAACAGATTTTACTTAAGACATTACAGACGGCCATGTTATGCAGCCTTGAGTCATTAAGCTGAAGTCCTAAGGGGAGTTTCATCAGAGCTGGGAGTAAAGGCTGCAGTAAAGGCTGACACAGAGCTTGTGGTTGTCACAGTAAAGCACTGAGGAGAAAAGTGTTAAAAAAGGGAAAGGGGAAAAAAAAGGAAGGAAAAAAAAAGGGGGAGAAAAGAGAAAGTGAAAAAAATTCAGGAAAGTAAAAAAAAAAAGAAAAAAAAGAAGAAATAAGAAGAAAAATAGAGACGGGGGAAAAAACCCAAGCCCCCACACTCTCCTTTCCTCTCTTTGTAATCCAGCTATGAAGATTAGCCTCAAATCCTGATTTCAGAGATAGGGGAAAGATAAGAAGTGATTTGCAGGTGTTAGCATTTTCCTACAGATCTTCAGGGCAGCCCAACTGATTTGAAGATGAAAAACTGGCACAGGTACCCTTGATGGGTAAACTAGACACAGCAACAAGGGTAGAGAACCAGTTTCTACCCCTACACATTACACTGACACAGAAACATCAGCATGCCTGTGAAATATCCATCACTATTCCACAAAAAGATTAATTGTGTTTTCACAACTGCAGAAGTGGGTTTGGAGCCCTGTGCAAGAGCAGCCAGGTCCCAGGTGCTGTGGGCAGGCACAGCAGCAGCAGCAGGGACACCAGAGATGCCTGACACATCCCAGGCCAACTGGCATCTGCAGCCACTTTATCTCCCCTGAATGCCATTACCCGCTCTAACTTTATTTACCAAAAAATAAGACCATTTTCACTCCACAAAATTAATGTGGCCTGGGGTCGGTGCCAGGAAAAAGGGTGGAAAAAGTTGCCCCTTATTTATATATTTTAACAGAACAAGGCAAAACAGTTTGCTGCTAGAAATAAACATTAAACCTTGCAGAACCTTCCCCCCCCCCCCTTCCCAAAAACCCACTGCTCTCCCACTCACTCCCTCCCTCCGCCTCTTCTCCCTCCAACATTGTAAGTAGCACAAAAGATCACATTACAAATGCCAGCTGTGGCTCTTTCGGAAGGTGGCCTCCATCTCGGAGGTAGTATATGTTCCTCATGGCCTAAGTGGTTGCTATGGTAAATATGCTTTTTATTGAACAGCAGAGTGAAACAGCTTTTAAAGAGACCCATAAGAACCCCATAAATGGTCAAAATACAAAGCAGATCAACCTCGGCCTCCCTGGAAGCAGGTTTTGCTTCATTTTCCAATATGATTGTGACTTTTGAACCCTTTTTGTATAGTTTGTTGACCACGCATCTCCACCTCACCCACACGTGGGTGGAAGGGCTGGAGAGAGTCAGGGGAACTCAGACCCCAGCCAACCCCTGGTACCATAAGCTGCTTTGGGTTTTAAAGGCAGGGCAGGAGGCTTAGGGACAGAGGATGCTGAGCACTGGGAAGCTCAGGTGATCCCAAGCTCAGCCTTGCCCTCCCCAGCTGCAACCACCCAGGAGAAGCCTCCTGCTCCCTCTCCATCTTCTCCTGTGAGCCTGACACCGCTGCACCACGTCAGAGCTCTGGGAACATTCCCACTCGTCATGTCAGTCCTCTAGCACAGCAGTAAAAAGAAAAGAATTAAAACAGGAAAGTTTCTCTTGCTCATTTCTTATTAAGGGTAAGATGATGGCAGGTTTTGATGACTGTAGATTTCTGAATAACCAGCCACACATCTTTTCTCTGATCTCTTCCTCCAGTGACAGCCCAAGTGGACAGGAAGAAAAAAGCAAAATCATTCTGAAAAAGTGAAGCAGCCAGCACTAGGTATCAACTGGGCAAATACTAGTCTTGTTCCAATTGCTCTCTGATGGATTGAGGGATGGTTTAGAAGCTGTGGATTCTAAAACACAGGAAATCTTTCTTTCTTTTTAAAAGAAGAACTATGACACTCATCGCAAAGGGCTGACTATTCTCAATTTAAAGAGACAACAACGGAAAAAGAAGCTCCTCAAAATGTTTAGTATGATTTGAGATTTCTAGCAAATCCAATTTGTGCCTTGGCTGATCTACCAGTTATGTCAGCTTTAGACTATAGAGCAAAAAATAAAGAATGAGCAGAGTTTCTTTTCCTGGTATTGACCTAATCATCCAATGGTTGCAAAAAAGTTGGGTTTTTTTTAAATATGCTCAAATTAATGATGAACTATTTCAGAATAAATATTCTAACCCACTACATGCCACCTACTCTAGAGACAAATCTCCCAGATGAACAGTCAGAGCTAAGATGCTCCTTAACCACAGATGGCACTGACACTGACTATGGGCGAGGATGAGCCACTGCAAATCACTTCTCTTGCAGATCACCACATAAACAATTTCCTTCTAGATCTCTATGGATGCTATTTTAGAAAGTAAAATAAACCCTTAAACCACTCTCATGTAAATTTGTGCACAACATTGCATACTCAACCTTGTTTTCACAATAGAAGCACGGAGAAACATTAACCAAGAATTGAAAATTTAAGTTAGAAGTTAATAAATAAAGCCATTTTTAAAAATACTATTCATTATAAAGAGAGTTTGATATTTTGCAGGTAGTAGTAAACGTTTGATAACACTGTTTATACTAAATGAGAAGTCATCACAACACAAAGGGATGTGCGCTTTGTTGAACTTGGCTCTTTGGAGCCTTCACCCAGGTAAAATGCTGACTGACTCTCACAAACTATCATCCAAGATTTTACAATAAGAAAAAATTTCTTCAAGTACAGGCTTGGTTTTCATTTTTCTAATGCTTTCTAGACAGTCTCTTCACTCCCTTCACTTCAACACTGTCAGATGTGTAAACCAGCCTGATTGGACTCCACTGCTACTAAGTAATTCTGCAGTGTGTAAATCTAGAGCATTTTTTACTCCCTGGTCTCCTGCAAGGCACATGGATGATAATTTCATAAACAGCCCAGCGATAGCAAAAGTATTCCCTCCTTTTACCACAAGCTTGTTAGGGATTTGTTTGTTTTGAGGTATTTCTCCTTTGGTCTGTGTAAAAGAAAACTGATGACAACCAATGCCATTAATGTCAAATGCCTTTTTTTTTTTTTTTTTTAAACAAAGGAAGAACATCTTTCTGTGTTTACTTACAACAATGTGTGCTGGAGATGGAGACCTAGCATCCTTGAGGGCTTGTCTACTCTGAAGGCTCCCTGCCTGAACATCAAGCAGTGGCCATTTCATCTGCAGATACTGGATGGAGGAAACAAAAATGGGAAAAGAAAAATGAGTTCAGAAAAGAAAGGCAAAAAAAAATAACAAATCTTAGGTAACATGGATAAAAAAGTATAAATTAAAATTTATGCAAGAAACTGAAACAAAAATTAAGACAACCTTACATGTTTGTGGAGACAAAATCTTTGCAGAACTAACAAATTTCATACCACTGTGTTACAGTTCAGGAATAAGAAAATAAAACAAATTGCAAAGACAGTATTACATTAGTTTTACTAATCGTAACAAATCTAGAAATAGAATAAAGCCCACCAAGAAACAAAATAACATAACCATGGAGAGGGTGGGACAAGGGAAAAGGTGGATATCAGTGTCAGGAGAGGGAAAACATATCATGATTTAAGAATATGATCTCATTATTGAATGGGTCATCTGTCAGCCTTCTTTCAGCAAATGCACCAAGTCAACTGCTCCAACTCCCCAGTGCTGTGTGAGTCCTAAAGACAGAGCTCTACCCCAAAATTAGCACTTATTTTCCCTACTTTTCGCTATTTCTGGAAGCCACTATGGGTTATTTTCTTCTTGCTTATCTTCTGTCAGAGAACCCTGGCTCAGGGACAGCCAGAATTTCTCTGTGGCACTGCAACAGGCAGACAGGCTCAATGCACACAGTTGCCATGTCTGCAGCGTAAAGGGGTGTTGATTCAAAACCCAAAAACCTTCAGACTGCTGCACTAGAAGTGCTCAACTCTGATCAAGAGCAGGCCCACAGAGAAATTAGTTATCCCAAACAAACTTCTGCACCGCACATCTAAATATAATTTCAGCCCAAGCTTTTCTCTCTGCACGGTGCTGCACTGTCCCTATTAATTTAATAGTAATTAAATAGTACAAGACTTCTAAAAACCCTGTATCGTGCTGGAAGAAATGTGTACAGCCACATACCTCCAGCCCCCTCCCAGAGCTAAGAAAAGCAGCTGCACACATAGATCAGGCCACTACAGAAGCTCCTATTTAGAAGTAGACTCTGGTTGACCTGACAGATCTATTCCTAGAAAATACCTAGAGAAATAGTTATGTTTACCCATTCCTTCTTTCTTTTTTTTTTTTTTTTAAGTAAGTAATCTCGAAGAACCACCATGCACAAACAGCCCCTGCCACCCCAGGCGAGCAACGGAAGCTGTATCTGAATCTCCACAAAGGAAGGAAGGAGATCTGGTTCCATGCTTTCAGCACATCACTATCACATTTGCTCACGCATGCAAAACATTTGCTCACATGCAAGGCCTGCAAGACTCTGGGCACTGAGGTACCCAAAAAGCAGAAGCCAGCAGGAGGATGTGTTACCAATTCCCATCACTTGGAGGGCTCTGAGTTTTCCAAGCTACTGGAATGCAAACAAACAAACCCATACTCTGGATTTGTGCCCCATATGAGTTCCTCAAGTTCCAAGAAGTCTTGTTCTTATTCATGTTCACATTTGGGATTTGTGCAATGTGGACCAGAATGTTTCAGCACTTCTTAAAAACAAGAAATAAAACCCAAACAAACCAGACCTAGACTACCCATAAGCGACATTTCTAACTCTTACAACTCGATTTTAAGCCTCCAGATATTTGATCACTTGCATCAAATCCCTGCTCTTCAATATATGTGACCACAACATAAATTTTAAAGTTGAGATGATGTTAAAGCAACTTTCTAACCCTTTGTGGTTTCAAAAAGTGCGTAAAAATGCAACCCGAGTGCACAGAATTTGGACCCAAAGCCTAAGCCAACTGAGAGCTTTTTAACTTGAGGGGAAATCTGATACATTTCAGATTTGCAGATGGCACTATTACACAAGTCAACTGCTACATTTTCAAAAGTCCACCAGTTTTCTTAGACAGCAATCGAAACGCCACCCCATAGAGGGGCACACAACTTTGCAGAAAGGGTCCTGATGTGTGACAGCTACTATTGGCTTCCTCAGGTTTTCCAGACAACCAGTGAAGTATTTTTCCCTTCTTCCAAGGAAGCCACAGCTGAAGCCCCTACAAGAACATGACAGCTCAAACAGTGGCTTTTCAGGAAACAGCCACCAAGCCATTACCCACAAAAATAAACCCATCGCCTTCATTTTTCCACAACTGTTCCACAGTCACGAGCATATCCCTACATATGCAACCCTGGAATATCCCTACAACCACGACAACCTGTGAGGATCTCAGGTGAGCAGCTATCCAAAAAAGACAGGCCAAGAAACACGTGGGCTTCTCTGACACTGCCCCAAGGGCAGACAGAGGCACTGACAAGCAGCAGGGGTGAGCTCACAGCAGACCCCATCCAGTCAGTAATTATTGTAGGGATTACACAGCCTTCAGGACTGTCAGTTCGGCTGGTTTTTACTAGCAATAAATTCTATTAGAAGAAACAGAGCAAGAAGGCATGGTTGCTCCCTCTCCACCTCTATCCCACAACAGCCTGTGCTTTCAGAGCATACTTTCAGCTCCCACACCAGGCTGACCTAAGGGCAAGATGAACATTTCAGAAGATCTTACTGTTACACTTTGTTTTTCTCCTTTTAAAACCCTTAGTCTGGACTCTCACTAAAGCCCTTCTCTTACCAACCCCTGGCAAAGAGGATCCAAGAAGTCTTACAGTGCAAAGGCTAAAGCACAAACAGCTTCTCTTGGACATGCACATGAAGCCCAGCAGGAACAGTCCAAACCCAGAGGGCTCAGTTTTGCACACAAGCACAGACATGGACAGCTTCCATTCCTACCAGTGGATAATACACCAGTGGGAGACAAAATAAAACCAAATAACCAGACCCAAGGGAAAGCAGTAATGCACAGGGGTTGATAAAGCAACTTCCATGAGCTCTACCAAGTGGCCAGGATCCAGAGCAGCCTCCCAGCCCCGCCAAGGGCAAGATGTTCTGTCTGTCAGATAAGCAGAAGGGGCCAGAGCCCACAGCCAATGCCCATGTCAAGCTAGTGAACCCACAGCCTCGACGGCAGGATGTTTGCAAAAGCAAAAAAAGTCAAATTTGCTGGCTTCAAAATGCCAGCCCTGTTGATAAAGTATGAAATATTAGCATTGTTTAAGGTGACGAGCCTGACTCAAGGCCTCCTCGTCCAAGAATTGTCATGCCTGTAACACAATATTGATGTGGTGGCTTATAATTCTTACTTTACATAAAAGCTTCATTGTGTGCCAAATTCAATCTCCACAGGCTACCTGAGCCACAGATTTTTACAAGTCTACATTTCAGCGCTGCGAGTCTACAATACACATAATTTTCAATTATGTTAGGGCAGAACAGGATCACTGCCTATATAACATTACTGGTTGGAGGAAATGAGACTCAGCCCTACTGCCGAGAGAGCTAACTGGATCCAGATGGCGGCCGAGCCCGGGGAGCGACGTTGCAGCAGCCGCCCCTGCACAACTCCCTCTTTCACAGCGCAGGACATGCCAAGCCCTTGCTGGGGCTGGGAGCTGCGGCAGGAGGATGCTTGGGCAGGGGGGAGTTGGATCACCATGGGGAAGAGGAGGGAGAGAAGTGATTGCTCTCGCAGGTTTGCTACTGCTGCCCTGCGCTGCGGTACTCTTATTAAAAAAGAGAAAAATTCAGTCCTGCTACAGCAGAGGTAAATCCTTTCCTTCCTCAAGCAAGTAAATAGCAGGAAATCCTCTTCTCTTGGCCCTAAATGCAGATTTGAGCCAGACAGTTCCTCTGATTTGCAAGGAGTCCACAAAAATCCAAAGCTGACTTTCCCAGCCTTCTGACACTGCTTTTACATTCCTGCACCAGGCAGCTGGGAGGGGGGAGAACGGTAAGAGGGAGAGAAGTTCCCACCATCCTGCTCCTGCAAAGGCTGGACACTCGCTCCTCTCCTGCTTCTTCTTGTGTCTCAATGTGGAAATCAGGACTTGCCTGTACAAACACTGAACTTTTCAACAAATTAACTCTAACAAATCTGTGCAAATTATTTCAGAACAAAACTGTTGAAATGGGCTCTGCTGGCCTGCTTTTAACATTTTTTTAAAATAATGTCATCATGGTGCAAGTACTTTATTCCCTGTTTAACAATATGATCTGATGGGGATCATTAGCATGTGTGCATTTAAAAAAAAAAAAAAAAAAAGTTTTATGGCAAGTCTCAGAGAGCTTAAGCAAAATAATTGTTAAGCTCCAGGCCTCCACACAAGAATTAAAACAAGTATGGGGCGAGTGTACTTGAGAGAAACCAAAGCTTTTAAAAAGGCTGTTAAATTGTCAGCACAAGGGAAAGGCAAATGATTTGAAAGGCCCATATTTTTTTCTGTAGAAGGGAACAAAAAAACCCCAGGAACCTTCCTACACATCCACACATCCCATCTACAACCAGAGGGTCCCACAAAGCACAGACCTGCCAGGAGCAGCTCTGCGCGGCAACCCCCCAAAGCAGCCACCTTCCCGAGCACATCTTTCCCAAGTTTTCACACCAGAGTCAGTCAGCAGCAGCTGAACTTCACATCCAGCACTAGAGGAGTTAGCTGGGAGCTCTTACTCAGGGCCAGCAGCTGCCCCAAAGGCCGGGGCTCCGCTTACAGCAGTGCAACCACGAAGGAAAGGATGGCTCTGAGCTCACAGGTGTTTCCTGCACCAGTGTCCAACCTGAACCTGTCCCCTTGTCACACTATTGTTTTCACTGCTAGAATGCCCTACAAATGATGTTGTACAACATATAAAAACATAAACACAGTAAGAAAAAAAAAAAAGGCCATATTTTTAAACAGAGGGAAAGCTGCATAATGCTTTCCAGCTCAGGTTTCCTGCAGCTGGTGCTTATTAGCTCCCAGGAACTGAAAGAAGCAGCATCAGGGCTCCTGGAGTCAGCTTGATGCCACTGGTCTCCAGTATCTCCCCTAACCACTGGACCACACCTCCAAAGTCTGCACTTTCTCCCTGGATCTCAAATATAAATATTACTGATCCTAGTTTTGCAGTTAGCTTCTCCCTTAGCCAGCACAGCAGAATCACGTGGAAGTACACACCTGGATGTCAACTTGAAGGTCAAGAGTTTCTCCAGTATTTAGTTAGCAGCTCTTCTGGGAGGGAGCATCTAGACAAATTTTAACCAGGGATAATCCAGTAGCAACACAGGAGATCACAACGCTGAGGTGAGAGCTCATATTTATGGGGAAGCCAACAGGAATGAAGACAGAGATTAACAAGACCATAATTGATCTCTACAGACAAGAAAAATAGTTGCAAGAGGATACTCATCTCGGTACCTACAAAGAAAGGTCTGTCACCTACTACTGTCCCCACTTACATTAAAAGCAAAGCCTCTGAAGATTTAAATGCAGACCCCTCAGCTTCTGCTCCATTGCTTAATTTACCTTGACCCCTTATTTTTAGTCTTCAGTTATCACCTTGTTTGTAGAGGTGTGCCGTGTGAGAGCAAAATCTGGAGGATTTGTTTTAAATAACCGAAGAAGGCTGTTGAAGGAACTTTAAAAGGGCTTCCTATTTCTTGCAGATCTGCAATGTCTGGAATTTTTTGTATGAGAAGTAATAGACACCACCCACGATGCTGAGCCCTTCTACAGAATATGTAATGCACCACCACGAGGCACAGGGGAGCTGCTCAAAACAAAAGCAGCAAGGTTGATTTCAGTGAGACCGGTCCATTCCACACAAAAGATTTCCCCACAGCATTCAAGAAATTAAAGCATAAAATTGTAAAACACAGAAAATATTTATCATGTATCTCCACTCTTTTTTTCCCTGACATGATCCTTTACACTATTGCAACATCACAAAAATAAATTATTACGTAAAATACATAAATAAGGGAAAAGTGGCACAAAACCAGGAACTGGTAAGTGTCAGGTACCTGCGTTGACACGTGCACATAAGGCATTAAGTTCTCTTCCAAATTTAAAATGTCCTTAAATTTTCCCATTATTGAAAATTTGAGTGACCTTGTCTCCTTCCTTTCCAGTAATACACAGGATACCCTGACACAGGGACCTTGAGTTGCCCATTTCTGTATTTTGCCTTTGCCTTTGTCACATTGCTGAGGTGCTGTTAGGGCAGAAAAATGAGACAGCTGAGTCCTCCACAGGCTGAAAGTCAGAGACATGTGTTAAACAGGCCAAGATCATATCAAAGGAAGGATGCCTGAAAGCAGAAACCTTGGGATCTGGAACTGTCTCACTGAAGGCACAGAACAAACTAAGGTGATGGGCAAGGAGGATGCCCATTCTGGAGTGGGATAAGGCACAAAGCAACTGCTTGAGCCCCACAGGCACCTCATCGCCTGCAGTTCTCCTGATTGGACATGTGGGAACATCCCAGAAAGAGCAGATCCTGTGCTTCCTCCTGACCTAATCTCCAGGTTCTTCTCCTGCATCCCAGAAGAACATGCACAGCTCTTCTCCTGCATCCCAGAAGAGATGCAATAGAACAGCTCCATCCCATTACTACTGCCAGGCATCACTCCCACTCACACGGGTTTTCTGTACACACTGATAAGGGTGCAGAGGAGGCTGCCGTGGGAGAGAGGTGAAGAGAATAACCAGAAGCTTCCTCAAAAATTATTGCCTATGAAAGTTCAAGCAAATGCAGATAATTATTTGCTCATTCTGATGTGGATGAAAGGCATTCTTGCCATGAGTTCTACTGAAATACTGAAGTAAAACAGGATTTTTGCTTCTACTGAAGGCAAGGTCGGTAGGCTGCAGTTGAGTTCTAGGATAATGACACAGAGCACAAAGAAGCAAAGTAAAGGCTAATCAGCTTCTTCAGGAATTTAAAATAATTTTTTTTAGCTTTATAAGAGGAAGGGTGTTCATGTGACACAGAAGTACAGCATTACTTTCTGCAGTTCACATGGTATCTCTGCAAACTAACTGCAGGCAATATTTCTCAATCCTGGGTGGAGCTTGGGAAAGTACCACTACTTTTTTTCACATTTAATGTGAAAGACCCCACAATCCTCAGTGCACAAATCAGCAGGTTGGCTGAGGACTATTCAGACATCTACAAAGAGCTGCTCCAAAAGGCAGGCATAAATAAAACCATAATTTCAGTCGAGGTACAAGAACAAGCATTTTATCTACTTTAAGCCAAAAAACAAACAAACAAACAAACAAACAAAAAAACCCTTCATTTTTAAGCTGCTTTCCCAAAATTTTCTCTGCAACCTGTTCTGTTGCACTTAAACATAGCTTCCCCTAGATACAGAATGGGACAGTCATAAAAGCTGAAGAAAGTTTCTGTAGGTACCACTTGCTTAGACTCAAAGTTTAACCAGCCTCCAAGACTGACCCAACAATTTGATGTACAGACAAACAACTTCTCATCCTGGCAATCTCCCAGGGAGTAAGAACAATTGGTAACTAGTGTTTGCATGAAGTCCAAGAACGCATTTTATGGTCTATAAAATATAATTCCTTTCCTCCCCTTCAAATCAAGACAGTAAAGATATCTGACAGCATGTTAGAGACAGAGATCATGGCACTGAACTACCTCCACTGTAACAGAAGGGCTGCTCCAGGGGAACCTTGCCTCCTTTAAAACCTTCCAACTCTGGTAAGACCATAGCTCTATTTGTGAAGGAGCGGCTGTGACTTTAAGCTTTGCAACTACTTTTTAAACTTTTTTTAAAAGGAAAAGCAAGAAGAAAAACCCTACAAAATAACAGTGCTCAGTGAATGTCATCCAGCTTGGTTCTGCTTTAATGTTGCAGAACATGTCTGCCCTGTGCTGCTCCCCTCTCACCACACACGGATCTGCAGCACAGCACAGCACAGTTGTGCAAGGAGCAAAGGGTGCCCTCCAAACCTGCCCCTATCTTTCCCTTCACTCCAACTATTTGGAGTTTGGAATGGGAGCTACATGTTTCCTAATTATGGGAAGCATCAACCAGGCTCCTTCAGTACCCTGGTGGTGAAGCCCATCAGGGAATTCATCTCTACATGACCATGATGTTGAACTGGTACCATTTTCCACTGCATGTATTTGCATGAAGGTTTAAAAAAAAAAAAAAAACCAACCAAAAAAACCAGACATATAGAGGCCTATCTTTGTAAAACTCTGTCCTGCATCAGTCATAAAATCAGAGAATGGTTTCAGCTGGAAGGGGCCTTGAAGATCATCCAAGTTCCAACTTTCCTGCCATGAGCAAGGACACTGAGACTAGGCTGCTCAGAGCCCCATCCGGTCTGACCCTGGATGGGGCATCCATAATTTCTCTGGGCAACCTGTGCCAGTCCCTCACCACCCTCACAGGAAAGCATTTCTTCCTAATATCTAATGCCTGCCCTCTTTTGGCCAAAAAAGGGTTGATTTATAAAGTGTTTGGCACCTCCAGCTATCAAAAGCCAGCAGAAGCATGACAAAGGCAAGACAGTAAAAAGATGCTCTGCAAGACAAATCCCCCTCCAAAGGGGCCTCCTGAACTGTCTTCGTTGGGAGGGGTTTCTTCACTCTTTGATCCAAATTCTCATCTCAGATCTTGTGAAGCACCTGTGAATGAGTGGCACAGGTGGGTGAGATCATCGAGTAAAGGTGCTACAAGAGAATTTAGCAGTTTGCTCATTATTGTAACACAGCCTAAGAGGGTTTTACTGAAAGAGTCATATTTTCTTCCACTGTTGGGTAAGTGAAACTCATGACTCTAATCACCACCACAAAAATTCCTGTCGATGTAGCAATTCTGGGTGAACGGCCGGGAGCCACTCTCTAGTAAACCCAGCAAATTTCATACCAAATTTCCTGTCGCCTCCCTTGTGGTTTCCATGTGTGATTGGGTCTTCAATGCAACAAGGGGTAACTGCAGAATAGATGGCTCCAAGGGTTTCAGGCCCTCATGAAAACCAAGAACTTGCAAAATTCTGTTTCCCTAAGGGTGGTAAGTTTTGTCTTTTTTTTTTTTTTTTTTTTTAAAGTTAACACAAAAATGTAACCTTAAGGCAACCTCAGGAAAAAAGTCCTGGAGATAAGACTGGAACCAGCAATATTCTGAACTCCTAAGAGAAACTGGGAAGGTTTCTGCTGAGGTTATTTTGTTTTTCAGAAAGGCCTGCCTTGGAAAAAAAACTTTCCACTGCATCATATCCTGGTCCACATTCCTTGCTGTAATCTTTTAGCTCAGATGTGTGGAGATGTCTTTGAAAGATGTAAAAGAGGTCGAGAGTCCCCTCAGCTAATTGTGCTGGCTGAGAAACAAAACTTGTGGGCTGGGGTAGGATTTGTGTCAGACTGACCTTCTGTGAGACCAGCTACTCCTCTGAATAAAACCCTCTTGCTGCCTCTGCCAGAATCCTCCTGCCACTCAAGTATCATCTTGCTGTAACAAATTACTCCTAACCCAGGATTATGGCTCTTTCCAAATCCCTCTTAGAGAGCCGGGAAAGAAACCTTCCCTCCCAGGATTCGGCACCCCTATCGATAATTCTCCTTTTTGCTTCTCTGATGGCACGAGGTCCTGGAGACAGCAAGACCGCTGCACCCATTTTCCCTCCAAATAAAAGCTGGACGTCTCAATTGTTCGTCAGAAGAGGAAAAGATGAAGGCTTGCCTTCAGATATCCATGGAAAAGACACCCCATCTGGCCAGAGGGAAAGATGACTCCTGGCTAATTTGGAAGAATTATATTTAG
Source organism: Entomyzon cyanotis (assembly GCA_024500445.1). Classification (NCBI taxonomy): domain Eukaryota; kingdom Metazoa; phylum Chordata; class Aves; order Passeriformes; family Meliphagidae; genus Entomyzon; species Entomyzon cyanotis. The sequence goes on from JAKEPQ010001000.1 coordinate 8,569,578, forward strand.
GCGGAGGACTAAGTGAATCATTTGGGATGGAAGCAAAATAAAACAAATGAAGTATTCACTATATCTGTGCTGTCACCTCTTGTTCCTGGGCAGCCACCCCTTGTATTTATTTTCTAGTTTCCTCCAGCACCACCAAAACAATGCAATATGCATTTAGGTATTTAAAAGAAGTATTTTTAAAAATAGTCTTAGTCGAATCATCAGCCACACAAACTCTTCCTCAAGAACACATAAAATGTTGGTTTTTCTTAAAGGAGATGCAGACAAAAAAGATGTTAAATAAATATGGCCCAAAATTTACACCATTATGCATTATTTTTCCACAGTTTAAAGGGTGGTCCCAATGAAAATTATATAAACTCATTTATCACAAAAATAAGCCAAATTCCTACAAAATCCAAATAAATCACGTCATGACTTTAGAAAGACGCACTGACTTTTCAAGTAACTTTAGATTATGCATTAAACGTAAGCAACTTTTGTTAATCTGGCATAGTCTGCAGGCTTAAGATGCTCAAAATACACTACTATTCAGGAGTTCTGAAGAAATGTGGGGCTTTTTGTTTATTCAGGGAGAAAAATTTTCCTCACTCAAAAAAGTACACCGCCATATCCACTCCCTGAGCTGAAGAGACTAGAAACAAAAATCAAACAGCACAATGAACTAGCACAAAATAACCCTTTCAGTTTTAACAAATTGGGGGGGGGGAGGGGGGGGGGGGAACTCTTTTTTTTGAGCAGCAAATTGAAATCATGCATTGCTCCACGTATCTATAGAGGGAAAAAAAATTCTGCTGCACAGGGAAAAATGCAACATGCATGAGCCTGCATCCTTGCTCTCCAAGTGTGGGTGGAAGAGAAGCAGGAGGGGAAAAAAAAAAAAACCAAAAAAAAAAAAACCTGGAATTTTTAAAAAATCCATGTAGAAACAGCGGTCTGGGAGGGGGCCTCTGTCCCAGGGAAATGCAGCAGCAGCTCTGCAAGAGCTCATGCCCTGCAGGGACTGTGCCCCATGCGCCAGATTCCTGCGGTTGTGGCAGAGGTTTGTTTTGGAGAGGTGAGCGAGGCTGTGCCATCCGGCTGCGAACACCCAGCTCACTCATGGCCGCAGACACCGCACACCACATCTGCGGCTGTCACACTTTGGTGCCACAGCCCCAGAGCTGAAACAAAGGAGTCATCAGAGCAGCCCCTGAGCGTGTAAATCTGAAAATAGCTGAAAATGTTGCTCTTGTTGCTAAATATAGTGCAGGCGTTTTGAACTGGCTGGCCCACGAGGCAACTTTTGTATTTATTTATTTAGAGGACCACGGTTTGGAAACACTGAGTGTTTTTTAAGCCTGTTCGTGTATATATGTTTGCCCTCTCTCAATATTATTAATATGCAGAAAAAAAAATAAAAATAACTCAGCAGGTACTAGAAAAACAACTTCCACGTAAAGGAGCCACAGAGCTGAGCAGAAAGATGTATACCTATGGGATGCTCTGTGGGATTCTCTCTGAAAGCCAAGGGCACAACCCTGGGCCTGGGGCAGCAGCTCAGACAGCAAGGGGACACAGTGACCCCACAGAAGCTCAGGACAAGGATGGGGACACACACCAGTCCCTCATGGGGACAACCACAGCCAAACCGACAGCACCCGAGGCCTGTGCCGAGTACCCTGGACCCACAAGTGCCAAATGAATATTTCAGGTTTTAGCCTTGCCTGCAACTGATGAAAAAACCCCAGTAGCTATTCGAGGTTTGTTACAGCTGTACAGCTGCCTTAAGAAAAAAAAGGGCAAAAAAAAAGGTTTTCCTTAGCAGGGCGGGGGGTGGAAGGGGCTGCATCGACAGCTCCAGTAGCCAGAGGCACTTTGCAAGGAGGAAAGTAGAACTCACGATGTGGGCAGGCCTCGGGTTTCTGAGCCTCAGGGCACATCCAAGAGACACAGCGTATTTACTGAACAGCCGGCAAAGCAAAGGCTCCAGTCTTACAACATTTTATAATCTTATTGTGGACACTTATATTTTATAAGTACTTGAGGTTGAGGAGAGCAGGGTGGGGAGGGACATGAGGAGCCACATTAGCTGTCTGGTGGGGTTCTGAGAGGCAGGTTTGTTTTTTAAAGACGAGGTAGGATGACTCCATATGTGGGTAATTATAAATGAAGCGACTAAGGATCAATGAGCTCCCTTTCATAGCAATCGCTTATTTATTTATTTTAAAAATCACGACACAGCATTTCTGTTCCATTTCCAAGTCAAATTTATCCTAGGTGGAATCAGAGGAAGAAAAACCAGGTTCCTAAACAGATTTTTTGAGAGCATTAATAGACTCGAGAGCATCTGCGCAGGACAGTAAGTTGAAGTCAGCGTTTCTGCATGCTGCACAGCCAACCCCATAACCTCAGGAGGGAACTTTCATCTCCACAGACCTGCACACGAAAGGTCATTACAGCGCACCCTGCTCCCACTAAGGAGCTTACCTCTCACACGTAACATCAGGCTTATTAAGCAACGTGCGATGATACAATAGCTGCTAATCTAGTGAAAATTATTATTCCTCTCCTCCTGCCCCCAAGCAACACGGGGATTTGCAGCGCGCTGGTCTGTAGGATGTTACCTGAAGGACAGAGGGAATTCAAACTGCCCTGCCCTCCCCATTCCCTGGGTGATCCCTCCCAGTGATTTCCAGTGAGGCTGTCTGGGGTAGCCCAAGTATTGTGGAGAAATTCCTCTCTAACTATGTATGGGTTTAATCAGAATAAAAAGTTGCATTTATAAAGAAAAAAGAAAAAAAAAAAAAAAAAAAAAAGGAGAAAGAATTCTTTCTCCAGCAAGCTGGAGAACAGCGTAACAAAAATGCAGAAGCTCAATGCAATCATTCCACCACCTCTTTCCACTGGTCCAGGAAAAGATTGGCAGCTCCTGCAAGACCTGCTTCAGGCTGTCATTCTGTGGAGCTGGATGTTTTGCCATCGTTTCTGAATGATAATTGGCTCAAAAATTAACACGCCTCAGTGTCCCTGTAGAAAGAGGCCTGTGGTCTCATCCAGTGGGGTCATTACCCGCCAGAGCATTCCACATTTCCTCGAGAGGGCACGAATGGCCTGAACTCCCACACACTTCAGAGCAGTTAATTCACTCAACAGGGCAAAGTATTTAAGTCAGGAGTTTTCCAAGAAGCCATAAGAACCTGGGTGCCTGATTGGCTTTGCTCCTTTTTTGAATCCCATGCCTTGCACTGGTGAGTGATTTAAGATCCACACTGCAGCTCTGTTCAAGGGGTCAAAAATTTGCAAATAATATGTGACTAGTACTTTCTCACTTTGGAAGTAAATTTAGAGAAGTTTGAGTCATATCAGAAAGTGCTTTTATTCTCAAAGAAATTTTAAACCTTCTCTCTCAGTTTTTTAGGGCCATTAACTCTTCTCTTCATCCAAGTCCCTTATTTTGTTCCAGGATGAAGAAGAATACTCCTCTGTCTGGGGACTGATGGTACTTGTGGTGCATCTCTCTCATATGAATGTGTTTGAAAAAAAACCAGAATCCTTTGGTGTTACTTTACTATGGAGTTAATACATCAATCATTCTGCATACGTACAAACCAAAATACATGGCAGACAAACCCATATCCTATCAGTCCTGCATAATGATGCTTTAAATTTGTAAATATAATACATCAGGCCAATTCATCCACAAGTGTCAAGAACCTCAGGGAAGTTACTGGAGCTTTCAGACTTTTGTCCCTTAGAAACTCTGATTCCAATATGATTACCACCAAGGCAAAATTAGCAACTACTTGTGACTATCTTGTGCTGTACCTCATACCCCAAGCCATGCAAAATCATACAAAATTCCCTATCTTATTGCAGTGCAAAAAGAAAAAAAAATCAAAGCAACCTCCCCAGACACACAGAGAATAGAGAAGATGGCAATGGAAAAATGGATGGCACAGTCATTCACCCACACACATCAGGAGCATTACAAATAGAAGGGGGAAGTGAATTTAAAAAATACCTGGGAAAGTCCGTATTATCTACTGTATGCTTGGGCAGGGAATGGATAAAAATGTAATTTTTTTTTTTTTTTTTAACGAGAATAAGGGGGAAGATAATTGCTTACCAACAGACATCAGCTAAATCATTTTGAAAATGGAGAAAACCCAGAAATGACAAAGCAAGTCAGCTGTGGGACAGGGCCACAAGGGTGTGGATGTGGCCACTGCCAGCGCTGGTACCAAGTAATAGCTCCCCAGCCAGCCCACTGCTTTCCCCACGCAGGAGGAATTAAAAAAGAAAAAAGAAAAAAAAAAAAAAACCCTAACAAAATAAAATGCCAAGCCTGCCCTTCAGTAGGGCCTAGATTAATTGTGAATGCAAATGAAGCCCTTCTGCAGCACTAGGGTCCATTTCCAGGGAAATGTGTGCACCCGCCTCTGTTTACTCCGGCTCCAGCAATGCTGCACAACCTTCAGTCAAGCTATTAACTTGAACGTTGAACTTCACAGCACTGGCTGTCTTTCTCAGCCATTCTTTTGATGTTACCTCCAAAGCAAAAGATCAAAGACTTTGAGTGTGGTGAGGGGAAGTCCCAGGCTCTTAGCCTACCAGCCTGTGATATATGTTAAAATCCTGGCCAAAAGAGAGAGCGAAGGGAAAAAGAAAGGAAAAGCTAGCGAAGAAAGCGTTCTGGCAGAGTGGTGACACAAGGAAGCGGCACAGCAAAATCCACATGGCCACGTCTGCCCGGGTTCACAACCCCAGAAAGGGGGCTTGTTTCTCTGCCCCTACGCTTTCTGGCAGTGCTGGGTTGCTCCCCAAAACCTGCAGCCCCCAACACCCCTCTGCCACGAAGCCACATCTTGCATGCTGCCCATGTGCGCTGGCACATTCCCAGGCAGAGAAGCATCCCTGGCTGGTACGTGGTGCCAGCCCACGAGCTCAGTAGGACGGGGAGAGGCAACACAGGATCAGGGCTCTGTGAGACACTGAATTTCCACATCCGCCACAGGCTCCCAGGCCATCCTGAATGAGTCACACAAAAATAAACCCTTCGCCTCAGCCTTCCTGCTTGTAAAACGCGGATAATATTGCCCTGCCAGGATAACAGCCTATTCTTCCTTGTGGGGCCCCGGGAGGCAGCAGTGCTAAAGGCCGTGCTGCTATCTGCAGGGTCCAAGTCCACACACCCCCTCACGTGTCACCACACCCCGGGCAGCAGGGAACCCACAGCCACAGGGACAGGCAGCTCCCCCATCCCAAAGGGGGACTGCGTGGCAGCAAGGCGGCTTCCGCCAGGGCTCACCACAGTCACCTTAGAGCAGGTCTGGATGCCTTTGGGAAGGCTGGTCCTGCAGGAAAACATCTAGAAAGTAACTATTTCCCCCATCTCTCAGCTTGTTTTTGTTTGTTGGGGATTTGGGGGTTTTCTTAAGGGGTTTTTGTGTTATTTTTACTTTAGCCACATGTTTAGAATGGGTCAGGAAGGGGGGGATCTTTTTTTTTCTCCATATATATATATATAAAATTCTTTTTATTTTAAGATTCTGTCCAATTATTTTCCCTTTCCTGAGCCTTTTTTAGGGTTTATTTATATTCCCATAATACACAACAGCATTCCAGATTTAGATGGTGACACTTGGTTGACACGGTCAAAAGTGGATCCAGCGCAGCCTGTCTGCCAAACCAAGCCCCTCATCCATCAGCCGAAGTCCTTTTACCGCAGGGTCATGAAGGAATCACGGACTGTTTGTCATTCCTTTCTACCAGTGTCCCTCCTAACTCTAGAAACCAAAACCCTCTTATGCTTGTCAGCTCCTCCTCTTCCCCACCCCCATGAATTCAGCTCTTGGCATTCACCAGCATAAAAAGCCATGGGATTCAAAACAGAAATTCTTCAAAACAGAATTCATGGCATTAAGCAGTAAGTAGGATATTCTGATTTTATTGTACTTTACTTACTCCTACTTAGCTCTAATCCTCACTCCCTAGACAGAGGCTCGCTCTCGCTGTCAGCGAAGTCGATAGGAATTTGGCTATTGACTTCAATAGAAGTGGGATCAGTTCCTCACATCTGTTGCACAAGGCAAGCAATATGCAGAGCAAAAAAGAAAAATAGGTGGGGAGAGAAAAATAAAGTCAAAAAAAAAAAAAAAAGGAGAGAAAAACCTCAACACTGAATTGTGAAATGATAAACAAATGTGAATCAGGACTGCAAGTAATAGTTGCAAGGGGAGCTCCAAATCTGCAAACCAAAATCATCCATTCCTAGACCAATTCCTCCTTTCATAAAAAGGCAATCCAAACAACTATGGGGAGGGGGGGGGGGAAATCCCCAAGCCACAACAAAAAATATTAGTCTCCAGTCACAGTTTCTAATGCAAAAGGACCAGCTGGCCTGTCCAGTACAGCTTTTTCATGCTGAGGAATCCCTCAGCTCCCTCCCAGCCCCGCTCCCCAGAGGTTTGGAGCACATGGAGAGAGGAACAGGCAGGCATACACGAGGATCCCAGCCTGCAGAAGATGGAGCCGACGGAGCAATGTGAGAAGTCAAGTACTAGCTGCTGCTCCACAGCATGAGCAGGATCCAAAATAAACAAGACCTAGATCTGGAACGTGATCCTGCCCTGCGTCACAGCCCCGCGATAATGCACCAGGAGTCAGGATTTCTTGGCATCAACCACGCTCTCAGCAATAAACAAGCCAGTTCTCTAGAGCTACAAGGGATGCAAAGGGAGTCGGGGAGGGAAGGAAAGTGAGAGGGGGAAAAAAAGAAAGATTAATGAAAAAGAATCACCTGTGTATGAGCCAAAAAAATTTATAAAATGAGTATGCAAAGAAGGAACTGCCAAAACTGGGATGGGGAGAAAGAAAATGAGACATAGAAACAGATTTTATACACCTCCTACCTGCAGAGATGCTGTTCAAGAGTTTGGCATCTTGGCCGAATAATTTCTCTTTGTGATAAATTAAGGGCAGCAATGGTAGTTTACAACAGGACAGCCCCAAGATTCAAATTCTGCACCTAAATCTCCTAAATATCACCAAGAATTTCAAAGACCTCTTTACAAATATAGAAAAATAAGTAAATATATAGTAATCTAGCTGGCTCTCCAAAATTCCTGTAGTCTGTTTGCTCGCTATGTTCCATGGCAATGAGAACAGCCACTCTCCCTCTCTATTTATACTCCATTTCAAGCTGTGGTTCTTACTACGTGCAGCGCATTCACCATGCCAGAAAAATCACTTTGCTTGGAAAAAGCCAGAAAGAGAACGATGAAACTGGGAAGAAAAAGAAGGCAGGGACAATATTTTGCTAAAAAAAGTAAGGATAACATTTGTGCTCAGACAGGAGCTAACATAGTGCCTGTAAGTCTCCGATCCACCCAAGTACTTAAGCACCTGCTTAACTTTTAAGCTGGAGCAGCCCTGAAGGTTGCAGTGTATTTCAAGGTGCTCCAAGGCATGGTGGATCAGTGCAAGTGGTGCTGGCCGAGTCGCTACCATTTACTGACTGCACATATGGCAGAAGAGGCTTAAAGCTGCTCAGCAAGTGGCTTTCAAAACCATCAGACCTGCAAAGAAAAATCAATACAATTTGCTTCTAACCACCCAGTGTTCAAGTCAGGTTTTTTATTCCTGACCCACCTTCTTGCTCTCCCATCCCGCCTGGTCCAAAATGCCCCCAGATGCTCATGTATTGGCACCGAGGGAAACCCTGGGTCAGGGCAGAGGGATGTGATGGGAACCAGAGGAGAGTGTCACATACCGCTCACTCTAGCACGCTGTAAAAAGTCACCCCCTGTAACACAGAAATTCTCACAGAATTAAATCCCTTATAATCCCATTTAGCAGAAACAAGGTAGTGCGGTATGCTGGTGCTTAAGACATTTTAGTCTTTAAGAAAGTACATTTTGTTTAAAATAAAAAAAAAAAAACAGCCCAGTCTTCTCTTGAGAAGGACTTGAATGGAAGACATTTTAAATGGGAGTTTTAAACTCCTCTGTGAAGGTACTTTTTGTTTGCTGGGTTTTTTTAAGGAAGTTACGAGGAAGAGAATAAACCATTGAATACATTCACTCTTTCCAAATGTGATTATTTTTGTAGTGGCCCATATACGTGCTGCCTAGTTCATACGTACAAATAAATGTACTGAGCTAATATTAAAACAACAACCGACTGCAGTGAGACTTAGAAGCATTTTCTACAAGACTATACAAATACAAGCAAAATAAAACATACGCTGCTTCCTAAATTAAGAGCTGCTAATTGTGTTTACAACTTCTTTCCCACAGGGAAATGCTATCTGTGGTCCAGCAGAACACCTTCCCCTCTCCCCAAGAGTAAATGACCTACCAACTAAGTACCAGCTTTATACTCAAGTTGGTCAAGTAGGTTTTTGCTTAACCCACAGGCATTTTTCATATTTCAAAGTTTCTATTAACTCCCTACTGATGTACCCTAAAAGAAGTTTTTAAGGGCTTGGAAGCACATAAATAAAATAGACTTTGCTGGACCAGCACAGATGAATTGAAAGTCTTTCACCTGCAGTGGTGGTGATAAAAATTTTAGATGTAGCTGCACACATGGTCCCTCCATAGACTTCAGATAGCCGTGATTTCCAGGCATTCAGCAATCTCCTGGCCACTGAGCTGCCTCGGTTATGAGACAAGCATCAGGACAGGACCTGGGGTTTGGGTTGGGTGTTTTGGGACTTGGTTTTCTTCTTTCTTTTTTTTTTTTTTTTTTTTTTTTTTTTTGGCTGTAGCAAAGCCCTCTTTAGCTGCAAGGCTGAAAGAAGCTGCTAGCCTGTACAGTGATGATAAGAAACCTGGAAGAGGAGAGGGAGATGGCAAGGAAGAAAATCTGGGAGGAGGGAGGGTGACTTGATGTGAAACCCTGAAGCAGAAAAATAAAGGTTTGCTTCAAAGCTAATGCTGTGTACTAACCCTTCTGCCCCAGTTTGCTCTGTAAAGCACATGCCCAGCTACAGACAGGCTGTGCCTGCAAGGTAAGAACTCTGAAGGAGTGACCAGAGAGTCTGCTGCTTTACTGACCAAGTTCAAGCCACTAAAAAATGGATGAATGCAAAACTGACCCATCCTCTGTGGTACCATATCAGCAAACACAGTCAGAACCAGTTATTTGTCTCTTTTTAGGTCCCTTCTACTAACTTTGCACAATAAAAGTAGATAAAACCAGACAACAAAGTAAATACAACTTTATTATTGTTTTTTCCTTCTCTGGTTCCTAAGTGTTCTATACATCTAAACAAAATGCCCACTGCAATGAAGTGCCTAACTGCAGATTCTGTTTAAAGACTAGCTACAGAGGATCAGGTCACAGCTCTCATGAAATATCCAGCAATTAACTCTTTCCATAAAGTTCATTTGGCAAAAGAACCTTCAATCCTGCTTTCTCCTAATACAGCTTTCTGCTTCAGCCCCCGCAGCACATGTTAAGCTGAGAGCATTTTAGGTACTGTCTGGGCTACAGAGCCATGATAAATTAAGCACTGCATAGTTGCATGAATGAAATTAATATATGGATCCATTTAAAGAATACTGATGTTACTATAGGAGAACTCCTGCAGATAATCCCAAATTTTCTAATCCCCTACACTTTCCACCTACGTGACAGGATTAAAACCCCCAGTCCCAAGACCACTCATTTAGCACAGCATCCTCACCACAGCCTCACTGAGCCCTGCACCATTGCTCTCCACTCAGCTGTGGGTCCCAGTGGGTCAACTTTGTACTGTTCTCCATCAGTAATCCTAAACAAACCTTTACCTTGTTGGTACCAGCCTATTCTATTCAGCCTTTTGTCAGGCTCACCCTTTTGATGCATTTAAAGTAATTCTCATCACCCTCCAGAGCTCCACCACCCTGTGCAACCACAAACTCACGTTCAGCAGCCCCACAGAGGGTGAAACACTGGTCAGTGTTCACCATTATCATCATTACCAAGAGCAGTGAGGAACAGGGGCAGAAAGGCTACCAAAGTCATTGTGTATCTTCCTCATGCAGGAAAGCCTTTTCCCTCAAGAAAGAGATGTCAATATACTGAGAAATATATAGACTTCATAAAGGGAAAAGAAAGGGATGTCGATCTCAAAATCAAACAGATATTCTCCATATCCCTCATTAGAGACATGAGGCCATTTCCACTTCAATTCAGCTCAGGGGAGATTTCTCATACATTTCACATGCAAACATCCCAGTGAAAGCAGGACTTAACGAAGAGACAAGAGAAAACACACCATATCCTTGGCAGCTTAAGATCAACTTTGCTAGCATTCACTAAATATTCTTGGGAATTCTGCCCTGTAGCCTCTCATGCACAGGCAAACCCTTCTCTACCATTTCCCAGACAGACACTCAGAGCCCCAGAGAAATGCAGCACAGGCCTTTTATTTCTGCTCCCCACAATGTGCAGCAAGTCTGAACAGCAGAAACACTGTTTGTCATCACAACTTCTGCATATATTTACAGAAGACAAACTAAATAACTTCAGATTATTATCAAGGTATAAATCAGTTGGCAGCAGACACTTTGGAATTCAACACAACCGTTAGTTATTCTGGAACAAAAAATAGAAAAAGTAAAAGTTTTCTTTGCACCGTGACTCTGCCTCATCAGCTTTATTCATTTTCCCCAAATCACATGGCTGCCCACAGCTGCCGTCAACTACTTTCATTTCAATTTTGTTTTGATTCTGTGATTTTAATTCCTGCTTTCCAATAATGGTCAAAATCACTGGCAGAAGCAATGCCACAGATAAAACTATCTCCCCACAAAAAAATCTCACCTGATTAACTCCCATGAGGTCGTTTTCACAGGGATCTCACATTTATTTAACACCACTCAGGCAGATGGTGAGTGCCAAGGTGGTTTACAGATAGTGCTAACAGATGCAAATATACCTGGCCAGGAACCATCAGGTACAGACCATCCAGATACAGACATAGCACATAAACATACAGGCAGCGAACATGCCAAAGCCATGTCTTGGAAAACCTTTCCTTAGTGGCCTGATGGCTGTTACTGGCTCTCTGCGGCATCACAACTATAACCCCCAAAAGAAGTGTAGAGCTATCCTATAAATGACACCAAACGAAAGACCAAGATAAAGACTACTGTAAGGAAAGTCCCCTTCATATGCTTGGTTCTACCCCATTACGTAGAAAACAAAGCCCACAAAATTTATCTAAATATAAACATAAAGGTCTGTGGACAATTCGGGTGAATTTGGTAAGAAAACAACTCTGTTATCCCCTCAACCAAATCCTACCATGTGCATGGAGGGGGGAGAAGTGGGGTACCTGATGATCAACCTTGTGCTTGTGCACTTGGAGTTACTAACACAGAATGTGTAAGCAGATGGGTTTTGGAAATGCAGAGTATTTAACTGGTGAGCAAATGCTTCCTTTTAACCAAGGCATGGATTTAACTCAACTGCCAATGTCTCCTGGGGTGCTGGAAGCTGGGGAGGTTTGAGTTCTTTACTCAGATGGGGAAAGCAGCCAGACCTGTCCAGGATGACCAGCCAACCTGCCAAAGCCCTGCCTCCTCATCCTCTCAATATTCCTTATTTAAAGGACAGTTGTAGGAACTTCTCATTGCCAGCCCTCCTCTTTCAATCTCATGATAAAAAGCCAGGCATGGGAGACTTGGAAGATTTTTTTCAACTTTAAAAAAAGTACTATATAGTACTTTGATTTAATTTTTTAATACACTTCCCACATGATCTCCATCTCCAGTCATTCTTTGATACTGTCTTGCACCCATCCAGCAACGTGTTCTCTATATAAATAGCCAAGATCTATTTAAAGACCATTCCCATGAGGAAAGTACGCTCAGCCCCATTCTGCATAGGGGCAGGAGAGAGGAAGGGGAGTTTGAGTGGTTTGCTCCAAAAATGAAAACGGGAAGTTTGTGGCAGAGCTGGAAATAGATCCACATCACAGTTCTCCATCACGTGCATGGCCTCACACCACCCCCAACCTACCTCCTGTGGTGGGTGACGTTCTGCACTGCTGCAAAGGCCACCCCGTGGGGCTTCAGGCAGGAGCAGGAGCTGTGACAGTGGCAGATCTGGGACCCACCAGGGCAGGCAGCACGCCAGCAGCAAGGCTGACCCTCAGCAGCCACAGCACCAGTGATGACAAACGAGCAGGGTCTCAGGGCTCTGTCCTGCAGAGGAACTGGCGCTGCGGCCGTCCAGGCACGGCAAGCTGTTCCCACTCCAGCGTGACTTCCCCACTACTTGCTATTCTGGGACATTGTCCTGCTTTTGAGGCTGGGAGAAAAATAGCCTCAAGTACAGCGGTCCCATTCAGCACCGCTTCCCCTCTCCTCGCTCAGGTCACAAATGTAACAGGTCAGGTCACACAAAACGCTAATATTAGAGGATAACAGGGACATTTTTAAACTTCTAAATTAAACTAAATTTGCTAGGACAGGCAGGTCATTCACCAAGTTACTCCTTGGTTTACTCCTTTTTTAGCTATTGAAATGGCCCACAGCAGCACAGTCCCAGCGTGAAGCCCAGCCAGCACAAAAAAGTGGGATGTGGCAGGGTGAAGTCCAGAACATGACACCTTTTCACGCACCATCTCACTCTCCATCCCAAACCACATCCTTTTCTCACTGTCTAACTGCCCTTGTTCCCCAGCCTGTTGAGGTGGAGAGGTGGCACCTTGAATAAAGCTGCCACCCATGGACATGGAAGACTGGCCATGCCCAGCAGCACCTGCAGCTTCGCAGGCACTGCTCTTCTTGTACCTGCACCCCTGGGGCCAAGGAGACCCATGCTGTCATAGCAGGGCCCTTATTCACAGAAGGATTCACTCTCCAAAAAATTTTTTTTTTGATAAATACTCGTGGATGACTGTGAAAACAAAAGGGAAAAAGCCAACCGTTTGCTGCCCATACACATTGATAATACCGGGTGTAAGAAAAATGAAAGCAGAAGTCCCCAAGTCTTTGTTACCAGAGACTTCATGGTGAAAGGACAGGCCTCTCTCCCACACACGGCATTTATTTTTCTGTGGGTTGCTACATTCAACAGCAAAACATAAGCTAGTCACAGCCCTCCCTCCCATTCCTCTGGTATCATCCTACGCTTTTAAGTGACTTAGTGTTCAATGTGACTTTTGCTGGTCAAAAAGAAGAGGGAATTAAACCCCTAGGACAAGGCTAAGGCATAAGTGAATGCTCCTAAAAAGTATTTCAAGAGACAGAAACAAAACTTCTCTAATTTAGATCCCCTAAAATTAGGTGCATGGGATTTCCTACACTCTGACCCTTCGTTTTAGTTTCAACTACAACTTAACTTCCCCAGAAGAGCTCAAGGATGACACAAGCTTTTTTTTTTTTTAAATAAGATTAATCATCTTCATATAAAATACTAGCAGAAGTCACAGGGAGGAAAGGACTGAACTTGAATTAAGCGCTGTCAGTTCTCCTTCTTCCAAGCCTTCGGAGCAGTTATGAAAAATGCACTTTAAATGAGAAACAGACTCATTGCTGGGAAGTCAAAGAGAAGGTGGATAGTGTGGGGAGTAGGTTATTTCAAACCTCCAGGGGAAATCCTCAGCTGAAAGCCAGGAGCCAAGAGCTGTGGCTTCCTAGCAGTGGATTTCTGGCTGAGCTCTGGTCCCCAGAGCCAGCTCCCAGTGGATCCAGGCACATGGGCTGTGGGGGGACAGTGCAGCCACAACAGCCTACATGAGGGCCAGGATAGGGCAAGTCCCAGGTATTTTGGCAGCCGTTCCCCTGCCTCCAAACTCCTGCTTCAGGAGTGCACACACATCAGGCGAGCTGGGGGACAGCGGCCGCCACTGCCGTCCTTGACAGCAGAGCAGTAGAAGGAAGAGTCTCACCCTTTTTTTTCCTCCCTTCTCTTTAAGAGCTTGCTGCCTCACAAAGCCCTTAGTCACACTTGATTTTTCCAGTTCCTTTTGCACAAAATGCGGCATAATAACAAAATAAAACGGGGACCTGGAGAACAATGAGTTCAACAGATTAATGGACAGGCGCAGCCGTCTTCAGCTTTTATAGCCATCAGCCCTGAAGAGCACTCCCTTCCCACAGCCTTTGAAATGAGCCTCAGCAGTCCTTGGACCTTTCAGGCAGCTGACAAACATGCACCTTCCTTTCTCAACTAAATCCCGAAGATTCATCTTCTGCCCGCGTGCACGTCAATCTTATCATCATTATTAAAGTTTTATTGGCACAACAATGCAAACTCTGAGCACAATGCATTAACCTTGTAAAAATAACTGAAAGAAGCCAGGTAATGGAAAGAGCAGGGGAAAGCTTTTTCATCTCTCTCCCTGAAGACAGAGGGGGGGGAGAATCAGGCAGCTCTCTCAGCAGTGCTGAGTCATCACAAAAAGGATTTCCAATCTCTCCCCTCATCCCTCGAAAACCACCCACAACTTCTTGAAGACACCTTGAAAGTACTGTCCTCCAACCCAACGTGTCAACTGAAATTCCTTTCCCTAAAAAAAAAATCCCACAATTCTGTTCTACTACAGCATATTCAAAAGAGGAAAGGAGGAAAAAAAATATGCCACTGTCCAGAAAAGTAGGAAAGGTTACACTCGGCAGACAAGGACTCCTATTTTCACCATAGCAACAAGCCTATTTAGAATACGGCCTACCTTCATCAAAGAGCAGCCACAAGAAGCTAAATGCAAGTCTAGTGGTACATTCAAGCACTAAGATGAAGAAGCAGCTCACATAAGCATGTCAATGAAATGCTTCCAATTACATTACACACACAATTATCAGTGTTTGGTCTGAACCTTGTTTCTTGATGTGTTTTTTGTTTGTTTGTTTGTTTTAATCCAGGTAAGAGTAGCAGGGATGGAGGGTGGTATTATGGAAGGTCCAAGCGCAGGGGAGGATCAAAAGGAAGCAATCCCAGTGACTTGGGTTTTAAAAGGGGAGAGTTCACTGGGATGCATTACAGAAGGAGGTTGCTAGCTAGGACAGAAACGGGAAGTTGCTCAATGATTGTTAGTTTGCTTTTAAACAGGGTAAAAAGTATGCATCAATGACCACTGCTGTATCCTCAGTTCACCAACCGAGAGTAGATACAGTCTTCACACCTCAAACACCTGATAAACATCCCCATAGTCGAGAAAGAAAACTAACTGGCCACTGGAAATTATTATCAGGATAATCATCATATTCCCAAGAGTAATGCTCAGGTGGGAGAATACATCTGCATCCATCTGCAAAAGGAGTACTGAATACTACAGGGACAGCCATAACTCATACAGGACTCACATTTATCACATAAAGTGTATCATATTTAGTGATACAACAAACAGCATCCTGACTGATCTCTCAGTACAATTAATATTATTAAAAAATTATGCTATGCCACTCTAAGAATCCCATATTCAGCCTCCAAGCACCTGTCTGCTGCTGCTTCTTTTAGAGTCCCTACATGTGAGAGCAGCTGCCCAAAGAGTATCTAGCTTTTATAAGAACAGGAGGGAAGATCTTAGAACCACTCTTTATCTGCAAGAGGAGTGGCAGTCATTTCACTCGTTCAGGTAGGAGAATTGCTCAATGACTGGGAAGTGGACTAGAACAAAAAGACTCAAACAGACAGATGGTACATAAAAGGAACTTAAGCCATTTATTTCTGATATTTAAAATACATATGGAAGCTTTTCTTAAGCAAGAACCCGAACAGGTCATAGCGGAGATTTGTCACACAGACCAGGAAAAGGCAAGGCCATCACAGACACTCCCATTGGAAAAGCACCCATCAAAACTGCCACCAGAAGTTCAGAAAACTCAAAAGACCAATTTTTTATCAGCTGAAAATACAGTTATGTATTTCTAACTCATAATTAGATGAAAAATAATGCAGATAAGAACAACATGAGGGTGCTGAATTTGCAAGTGTATTCAGAAATCTACCAACTTGAATTTGACTTTTTCTTATCTTTTTTTTTTTTTTTTTTAACCTGAAGAAGAGGAGAGGTAAAAGTAAACAAGTAAGGGCATACTCAATCACAAAAATAATTTGAAGAAAATCTTTGCTTGAAAGAGAATGCACCAAGTATTAAACAGACACTTCACTGTGCAAAACCCGCTGCTGCTGAAAACATTGGCAAGACACCCTTTCTATTTTCCAAAGCATTGCTTCATAACGCCTCACTTCCATCAGCCTTCCATGGCAGTCAGTGGGAGGTACTGGGGGACTTGTGGCAAGAGCTGAAATGGGGTTTTGCCACTGGTGGAGCACAGCTGGCTGGCCAGAGCTACTCCTCCTCCTCAAAGGTCCAGCAAGAACCTGAACAGGTTTCAGGGAGATGCAGCTACACGCCACGAAATGAACAACTTCACATTCAGTCCATGAAAGGAAAAGCACAGAAGAGAAGTGATGAGCACTCCCTGGTTGAAGCCTCAGTCACATATTTTTCTGATTTTTTTTTTATGCCATGCTCCTACCTTTACTGCATGTAGAAATGAACACCTTAAAAATCAGTTCAGGAATTAATTAAACCGAACTCATACAATCTCTTGTGCAATTGCTAAAATCAGGCCACATTTCCATGATGTTTATCACATGTCTGCAGTACCAGATCATCCAGCATCTCTCCAGTTAGGGTGTGGGCACACAATTATGTTCTTGTCAAATTAACAAGAGACCATGGTATGGAGTTTATGTCCATGGCAGGAGGCCAGATGATACCTGATCTGGCATGAAATCTGCCAGGACATCCAGGCTCCAAAAGATTTTAAAAACCAGAAACTGGTAGAGAGGTTTTATACAAGTTCGGTACTTTGTTTCCGGAGGCTGCAGCAACCTGTCTCCCTACAATCTGATTAGCTAGTCTATGCAGCCAAAAAGTCGGTTTGGAATTAGCTATACCGTCATTTCCAGCTCTACATGCATTAAGCCAACAATATAGACCACTGATTTAAGAAAGTGTTCAGGGAGTTGCACTCAGTGGAATATGCTGATTTCTAAATCGCACCCTTATGTAAACACAGGCTACTTTGTGTCTAGATCCTGTTTGAATGCTGTTGTTCCTATTGTACAAATGGGGAAACTGAGACAAACAGCAACTAAGGGAGATGCCTGAGGTCATGTCTTAGGTCTAGCAATCAACAGAGGAATCTGGATTCCCAACTCCTACTTGTGTGTTTTTTAACCACTAAACCACGATCCCTTCCCAGTTCAAGTACAGTTTCAAGTTCAAGGATTCACAAAAAAAAAACAAGAACAGACTCGGTTAGATGCATATGCAGGCTGCAATGTTTCTCAAAACACAAGTAACCTTCTAAAAAATCTATTTAAAAAAAGAAAAAAATTCACTGCAATATAGTCTTAGCTGCAGCCTTAACATTTTTCCATCAGGGAAGCAAAGCAAATACAAAACCAGTGACATCTAAGTACACAGGCCGATTACAGCTTTACTTTCAAAAGAGCTTTGATTGATCTTTTTTGATAGACCTGAAATAAATTAAACTAGATTGACTCACTTGAGAACGGACTGTAATCCTTTAGTCAGATCCTGAAGAACTCAAACCAAACCAGCTGTTAATTTAGGCTTTATAAGATAAAGCATGAGAAATCCAACCTGATGTACCCCAGAGCAATGGCTTACATCATCTCTGCAAGCAATCAACTTGCTGCTTCTTTTAGGAACTAATCAGTGCTCTCTACCATGTGGGTGCCAAACTTGTTTTCCGCCTCTCCAGCAGACTCTGCAGCCAAAGTAGGAGGGAGGAAGAAGGAGCAAGGGACGAGAGGGTGTAATTTAAAAGATTCAGCTGTTGACTTCATGAAACACATTGCACAGGCTGTCCCAACATTGAGAGAGGGGAAAAAAAATTAAAAACTACATGAGCTGACTTACAATAACTATTTCAGTTCAAACAATTGCTGGATCTTGGTCGGGAATAAACTGCCCAAATCAACATTCACAATTTGGAAGGGGAAAGGAGGGGAAGGAAGAGGAGAACCCACACATTTGAGGAACCAGATACAGAGAGACAAGGAGAGGGTCAGTTACAGCGTTACATGAAACAACAAAGTAGGCAAAATGAAAGGTGGGGGTTTTTCTGCTCTCCCTCCAATAATAAAAACATGCCCATCAATCCATCTCATCCTCACATCTGAGATTTAGTTTGCAAAAAACACTTCTTCCTGAAATGCTCCGTTTGCTGGACCTAAGGGGATCACACTAGAAATCCAATTCAAGGAATTGTGGTGCTTTAAAACTGGTTTGTCCATCAAGGAAAAGACAGCAATGAGGGTTCTTAGATGAAGCAAACAGAGACTGACTCTTACCATAACATCAATGATATATATTACATAAAGTTATAAAAAGGGACGTGCAACAGGCAGGAACACCACTCTCAAATCATTCACAGAAGGAGTCTAACACAATTCTAATGAAAAAAATATATACAAATTCTAGTCATAAACCTTATCTAAAGGGAAAACACGGAAGCAAGTCTTATACAAAGTTGAATTCCACCAGACAGTCACTAAATCCTTGGCAATAACACCTCCAACAGGGTGACTTATTTCCACAGGACGATAGTGTCTCAGCCAGGTACTTCTGGGAGGGAGCACAATGCAATCTGTGTTAAACACGTGAGAGCTCTTCTCCTAGAGAAAGCCACAGCTCTGCAGAAGATGAAGCTGGAGATTACTCCAGGTGCCCAAGATGGCATTTGCAGTCTCTGTGACAAGAGAACCACTCTAGAGGCAGCTTTATAGAGCATTGGGAGGGAAGGAAAGGAGAGGGAAGAAAGAGGAAAAGCAGTGCAAGTGTCATGGGGATTGAGCAAATCAGATCAGCCAAACTACTAATCAGGGAGAAAACGCCCCATCAGCGAGTAGTTCCTGTAGGCTTTGTTTTACCACAGTAAATTGAATTCTTTTTAGAGGACTCCAAGAAGGATTTCGTTGATTAAGATCATAGCTAGCTTTTCCAGTTACAGGAAAGGAACATGGAAGGGTCTTCTTAAAAGCTGTAATGCTGGTTTATATTCCTATCCCTCAAGGTAACAATGCTGTGCTGAAACATCAAATTGGTGTCTCTAGAATCAAACTATTATCAAATACAACACCTGCATACATTTCCCTCGGTTCAGAATATAACTGAATACAGCAAAACACATTCCTAGTGCTTACAAGAAACACCTCTCTAATGCTCAGCAGCCCTGCTCAACATCGATCAGAAACAAAGTCACGACACGGCGCTGGTCAGCAGCGCTCCAAGGAAATCGTGGGCAAAGGAGAGAGACTATAAATGCCTTCAGATACTTTTGGAGACTATCCAGGAACAACAGAGGTGGCCTCGGATGCAAGCTTGCACTATACAGTTTTATCCCGGCAAACAAGTAGATACAAGTAAACAGCGTTGCTTCACACATGTCCCAGAGGCGCTGCATACTTGAGCTTCTCAGCACTGACACAGTCCAGCTGTGACAGCTCCAGGCTCTCCCAGCCCCCTGCCCCGACACTCCCCAGCTGGAGACACCAACACTGACACACAGGGCACTGGCAGGTATTATTTGGCCATCAAGGAGGTGGTCCCACCTTTGACCATCATAAAACTCTAAATGACAAGTAGAAGCAAGAGCTCATACTCAGCTCATTGTCTTTAACATCTGGGTCTGTCCACATCAGCTCCTTGCAAGATTTAAATCAACTCAACCTCGTTATGTCTCAGTTTTCCCACCTAAAATACAACCAGCACCACCTCAGGTTGTGCTCTTGGGACTTCAACCACATAAACATACCAAGACGCCTGGCTCTCCGTGCCATTGATTACCCACTCAGGTTTTCTTAGTTTATCAATGTCCAACAGTCCATTTTTAAAAGTTAACTCAGTTTTACATATTAAACAGCCAGCAAACATGAAGTATGAAGAGGGGAAGGAGGATTGTTGAGGCAGACACAACATGGAACTTGGCTCCATTGGCCATTTCATGTAACTTCCTGCATCACTGAAGGAAGATCCACCAAACATTCAGAGGAAAAATAATAAAGAACCAGTAGAATAGGAAAGAGAGAGACATCTCCACATACCACCCTCTCTACTCTTTTTTTTAATCTATGCATAAATTATTTCCCCAGACCATCTCTGATGTGGAGATACATTCCAATACAGCTGTAGGACTACACAATGTCTCCTCCACACCCATTCCTAGCATAGGGAAGAACACTTCCAAACCCTGGGACAGGTTCATAAAGTCCTCAGGCCTTGAGTTATCACAGTCTTCTGTCTTCACTTAGGAAAGGCACAAGTCTCTCTAGTTTTACCGCAGAATTAGCCTGAGCCTTTTGGACTCCAGGCTTGTTTCTGTGGGATTCTGAAGCTCACAGAAAAAAAAAACCAAAAAACCAAAACCACAACTAAACCAAAATTTACTATCTCCTGAGGGGATGAAGGCACATTCACCCAGAGGTATTTTACATTATTTCTAGGAAACCTGATCTTCTATGCAGAGACATGTATTCTAAACAGAAGCTTGCTTACTTGTCAGAGAAACAACTTTAAAGAAATACAGGGGGAAAAAAAAGACTTTTTAATCCCAAAGCAAAAAAAAAGAAATAAAATTAAGGAATTTCTTCATAAAATATTATTCAGGGTTGTTTTAATTAAGTTACAAGACTGCTACTGTTGCCTTTATAGGAACCATATTTGTTCAGCAAGTGAGAGTTTGGAGGCAGGGTTTGTAACCATGAGTAAGTCTGCAGTCCAGAGTGGCTGAGAACACAATATTAGAGTTACAGATCACAAAATCATACTGAATCCTTCACACAGCACCATCCAGCATTTGAGACATTGCTGCACTATACAGATTGGCATAGGCACTTCGTTGTGCAAGATAGGTTGCAAAAAAGTTTGATGCAAACTTTATACCCTTTTATTTGTCTAACAGCAGTGCCCAAAGGCACCACCAGAGAACAGAGTCCTTTTGTGCTAAGTACTGTACAAACAAGAGAGTGAGAAAGACTGACCCTGCCCAAGAAACAGATGGGAGTGAACAAGGGAGGCACGGAAAAGGGAAACTGCTCAAATGAGAGACCTGTGAAATGCAACATCGATGCTAAGGAACATATTGCATGTCTGAGCGGGTGACAAACTGAGAACTAGCAACAAAGAAAACCAGTTTCCTGGATCTCTCCAAAGACTGATCCCTGTCCCAGCTAAAACAACTGTCCCTGAGAAAGCATCCCAGGAACTTCCTACAACATAATCAAGTACTTCCACACACCACATCCAGCCTTCCCAAGCCTTGTGACTAAGAACAAGAGAAACAAATGAGCTGACTCTGTTCTGCTGGAGAGTTGGGTCCCTCCCCTCGCCAGGGGAATTAAACTCCTGTTTCTAGTACCGGAGGATAAAGCATCAGGTTTCAGAAATCATGGCACTTTTAGCTACAGGAAGAGCTGCCAGCAGCTGAGACATAAAAATTGCTCATCTCAGACTTGTGGTCAGAGTTAACATTTGGGGATATTTCCACAGACAAACAGATAAGGAGGGAATGCTTCCCTGGCAGATTTATTAATCTGTAAATGCTGGCTGAAGACATTGAGCCATTTGGAGCAGCAGAGTCCCAGGGAGACGGATTAGCGGCAGAAGTGTAGATGAGGTGGCTGTGGGTGCATAATGCTAATTAAATATAGTCTGCAATTTATAAAATGGGTTTGTATATATAAAGCTACATTTCTCACCACTAATCACAGAAGATCACATAAAATCACCTTCTACAGCACGTGGGGGGGTTCTACACTTATTAATTGGAATGAACCATCAGGAGGTGTTTACTGTGCCTATAAACTGTACCCCCACTCGTGAAAGCACTGCTACATCACCGACAGACTACGGTCCTGATGCTGCAAGCCATAAAATCAAAATAACATCTTCAAGCAGGAGAGAATTCCTTGCAATCTAAAGAGATTGACACACGGCAAAATGGTAAAAAACAGGCAACAAACTTCCTCTTCCTGCTGCCACTAATTTCATGCCTATCAATAAGATGAATTATTCTGTTGCTCATTTTCTGTGTAGTCTTTTGTTTCCCAACCCCAGGAAGATAAATTATGTCAAAGCATAGGCTTCACCACCCCAACCCATGGGCCCCAACTATGCATAAGCCACCTCGATCTCTTCAGCATATTTTCAAGAAGTGGCATTTCTCTCTAGAACCATCCATGCTTTGCAGGACGCAATTTAGTTGTGCTCTAGATACAGAAAGTCTCCTGTACTTTTAGGAAGACATCAAGTAGGCAAAGCCTTCTAAAAGGTGTTTATGGTCACACAATGCTTAAACTAGTAAGCCCAATTAGTTCTCTACTAATCACCAATTAATTAATTGATAGCTCTAGTTCTCAATCCATTATTATTAATAAGTTGATAATATTGAGATGAAAGTGGAGATGTACAGTGAAAGACTGTCCTATAAAAGTTAGTCTATCATAAAAAAGGATTCTGCACAGTGTATGAAGGAGTGGGGGGAGAAGTAGTGATTGAATAAAGTACTTTCATGACTGCTGGCTTTCCCAATGTTATTGATGGGAGCAAACAAATTTCTTATTTCTCAGTTTTATCATATGTCTGACAGTATTTGATGCTGCTTAAACAGTACAAGATCTTAGGAGCAAAAAAAAATTAGAGCATGAAGAAATGGAGAAAAAAATAGCTTTCACCTTCAAGAGGTTTCCACTGCTCTCAAACATGTGAAAACACAAGAGTTTTCATGCTTGGTAAATTTAAAAAGCACAAATTCTTCACCTTCCAAACATTCTTTATCAACCTTGAGGTGGGAAATTCAAGGGTCATGATTACTTTTTCTTCTTCAACATGTATTTCATATAGGCAATATGAAGTAAAAGAATTACTGGAAGCAGCATTCAGAGCCACTTGTAGTAGAAATTAAAAAATTTCTTTAATTCTTTCAGTTACCATTTTTAATGACTTTAATTATGTCCTGGGTCGGTGAGGTATTAGACATGGACAAGGTTCTGAGAGAAACAGCTCTTCAACCAGTTTCAGAGTCAGACCTGTCCTCAGGTAGCTTTCCTGAGAATGAGATGTTCTGTCTCCATCCATTTTGTCATGGTCAAGGAGAGGAATTTTACCCTACAGTAATTCTCAAGCACTTTTTGTACTTATCTACCTTGAAGATCTAGCTGGAAATGGGACTTGCAAACAGCAAAATTAAGAACTCTGGAAGCTAGGCTGAACATTGCTGATAAAAACCACAAAACCAAGAACTCAATTGCAAAGTAGGCTAAAGAGCACAAACTCAAAGATAAAAAGCCACTCTCACTGCAAATAACAACGATAACAGAACCACTAAAGCAGAAATCAAAACCCCATGTACTCTGCTTGTGGTTTTTGACAGCAAACCAATTCATTTGGTTCCCCTCAATTCACACACCAATGCAACCAATATTTTGCATACTGATTGGGGAAAAAAAAAAAGGAAAACAAACACACTAAAAACCCAACTCCTAATGTAATACATGCTGACATCACTCTGTCTAACTGTAAAATAACACACAAAAATATAAGTCAATACAGATTTTTTGTACACACCTTGAAAGGTGATATATGCAAAAAATTGTCTCATAATATTCATGCTAGCTAGCTTGAACTTTTCCCAAAAAATGAAGCACTGGGTTCCCAACAAGCCTACCCAGCTCACCCTGTATTTAGAACATGCTTCTACATTTTGAAAAATACAGTTTACTAGAAGTCAGAAGATGGGAAAACATTAAATAAAAGCTACAAATGAATGTTGATGCTGTTGCTAGAACTACTCAGCATTCTATTTCCTGGTACACTGTGATATTAGGGTGGGTTTTTTTCTTCTGCCATTCTGTTTGTTTCTTGTTAGGAAAAAAATAAAAACCATCAACAAATAATCACAGCATCACACATTTCCAGATAGACTTTGAAGATCACAAAGTTGTTGAGGTAAAATTCACAGCCCTGTTGCTGAGATTTGGTTACAGGCAGCCCTGTATAAAGCTGACTTGCTAGAGTAATAGCTCATCACCATTAAAAATAAACATATTATATCATTATGAAAATGGGAGTTTAACATCTAAAAATTGCAAGATCAGCAATTTGCTCTGAAACAGCTCTTAGAAATGGTAGAATCTGTTTAAACCCCTAGAACAATCTCAAGGAGAAGTATTTTGTGTGAACAGTCTCTTACAGGATTGTAAGCACAAAGAGACAAGTCCTCAGTGGTGTATTTGGCCCAAGTCTTACATATTAATTTTCTTGAAATTTTTGGTTGGACTTTAAAGCCCTGCAGCAGGAGTAAAGTATGGTACCATGTTGGTGGGAAATCATTCTTTAGTAAAACTGTCCTATTGTCTTGGAGTGGGATTTTCCATGAGATTGCTATAATCAATACAACTTTTGCTCAGACTTTAAGAGGAGAGGGAGGAAAAAAAAAAAAAAAAAAAAAGAAACGTGCATGTGGTCAGGCAGAAACAAAGCCTGAAATGTGTCATGCAATCTGGCTTCTCATGGCTACCCCAATCCAAACACTTCTGAGAACATGAAACCACAATGGCATAATGAAAATTCTTTCATATACCTAATTATTGAACACAATCAGCATCTGGTAGGAGAGAAAAGAAAGAAATCCAGATACACAGTTCCCATCCTGACAAACTGTCAGCTGGCATAATCAATCAGCAGCTTATGTTTTTACATACGATTTTGGTCAGAAGTCAAAAGGAAAAGACACCTTTAGGGGAAGGGACTACTAAACATAAAACAATTCTTTCATTTTATCTAGCTCTTATTTACTTTAACCCCACTTCTCCAAAGTCCTTTCAAGACAGCACATTTTCCAAAATACAGAGAATATGACCTTATGCCTCAGGCTAAGTATTAGGTAAGCAGTGCTAGTCCTATTTCATGGATGGGCAAACTGAGGCAGAGACAACGAGGCCAAAGGACAAACAAAACTGTAACAGTCAAGAGCCATCTCAACCTTTTGGGTTCAACAACTTCTGCATCCTTCCTCCCATTTTAAACAACACCACGTCCCAGATCCTTATCAGAGGAATTATGTTCCTTAAAGGACAGTCACAGGACTACATCCCTATAATACACACATTCCACAGGACCTATGCTCTGCAAACCAAGAGTGACTCCTATGTCAGCATCCAAGATGCTGCAGTCACCTCGTTAAACAAACAGCAGCCTTTTCATTAAGCATGAGCCCAACGTTCCTGTGCAATGTGCACACATCTCAAGACACCAAAAGGCTCTTGATTCCTCTTGTTTGCACTTCAAGGCTTTGTTTCAGTGTTTTTTCTAACAAATAAAAGTTATTTTATGATGATTTAAAAAAAAAAAAAGTATTAAGCAATTCCAAAGCATAGCAGCTGGCAGGCCAGTTTTTGGGGACTTAAAAAAGAATGATCCACATGGGGAAAAATGAAAACATACACACTCTGACAGAGTGGGCCACTGAGCAATCCAGACACATTCTCAAAGGCAGACATTGTGGGAGATGG
The DNA here is from genome assembly GCA_024500445.1 of Entomyzon cyanotis. NCBI lineage: Eukaryota > Metazoa > Chordata > Aves > Passeriformes > Meliphagidae > Entomyzon > Entomyzon cyanotis. The sequence goes on from JAKEPQ010001000.1 coordinate 8,595,108, forward strand.
AGTTACTAGGCAGGAAAAACAGTTGCTAAGTCTGAATATTTGGTTATTCTCAGAGCAGGGATTACAAGAGGAAGTGTTGACAATGTAAGAGTAGCTACCATGAAGTCCCCAGAGCTTTCTAGTTGTCCCTGCTGATCCCACAGCGAGGGGAGGGGTGAGTTACAGGGCTCGCCTACAGTGACAGTGCCAGAAATGAGCTTGTGTGACACTCACAGCATGTTATACATTGTCATTTTAATACAGATTCTACCAGGCTCTCCAGAAGGACCTACCTGCACATAGACCCTTTAAGTGAAACTGGTACACCTCAGTGTCACGGCTCACAGTGAATTTACTGCTCCTTCTGCCATTACCACATGGCTACTACCAGAAAAAGGAATAAAACACCTTTCTGCCAGCACCACTATGTCCTAGGCCTTTTAAACAACTTGGAGCTCAATCCCTTTGATCCTCTCAAAGCAGGCTGTTTTAGCTTGTTTTCACCAAGGCTAAATGGACTTTCAGGACAAGACAGGAACACAGTCTCCCAGCTTTCCCAAAAAGGCTGATGGATCTGTCTTCATTGCAATGAAGTGCTAGTCATTCAGAGTCCCAAGCACAGAAATAAAATTGTTTGAAAATATTTTTAATAGCTCAGATTTAACAGATATCAAAATGAAATCATGCCTTCCAAAATTAATATGCTTTGAAGCATAGATGACTGAAAATGAAGACCAAATCTTCTCTCTGTATTTTATTTAATAAAGTCCTGCAGAATCCCTTTTGTTATTACCACGAGCTTTCTGTTGTACCAGAAATAAGGAATTAATAAGATGTCCTAAATTTTACATATCAGCAGCAAGTTATTTCACCCCAGCTTTAACAGCCTCTAGAAACGTCACAGAATGACTACCTGACCTCAACAGCCCAGCTTGGAGACCCATGACCTTGGGACAGGTTTCCTTCTCCCATATTATTTGCCACCAGCAGTTGCAAGAGTTGAGCAGAGCACAGTGACAATGAGAGGGAAGCAAGGGGATGCCCAGCAAGGCAGGAATGGTCACAGAGGGATTCAAACAGGAACATTGCCTCTTTTATTCACTATTTTTAAATTTTGTGGAAAGGGCCTTAAATGAGTAAGATAAGATTTTTTTTTTTTTTTTTCGTCCAAAATGAGACAGAACACATGGATCTGGGCTATCTTTGCTGGAACCCACTGAGGACCAAGAACAACAGAGTCAAATACACTCATTGTTCAACCTCCCTGTCTTACCAAAGCAATTCCTCTGTGAGATTGTTCACTTGTATCTTTCGTGGCATTTTACAGCTGCCTAGTGTACCCATTTTGGGTATTACACCAGTAAATAGGCAGCAACAGCTTCTTAGGCCATTATTGTACAGCATCCTCATCCTCTGGAATATGTCAGTCGTTCTGCCTGCACAACATGGTGCTTAATTTTCTTTTAAAATACAGAAAGCTGTAGCTGTAAAACCTCTGAATAAGAACACATTAAATACATCCCACAAAGCAACCACAGTACTAAGAATGACCACAAGGAAGAGATCAGTCCCTACACCCTGTTCGTGAAAAAAAAATAATGAAAAAAAAAACTAAAGAAAAAAACTTGCCTCCTCCCTTGCATTTCGACAAATCTTCTTAAAAATCCCAAGAAGTTTGGGGGAAAAATAATTTAAAAAACCCCTTTACGCCTTGTGGCAGTCAGTAAAAAAAAAACAAAAACCAACAAAACGCTGCTTTCAATTTATCTACATTTCCTTCTCAATGGGAAATATCAATAGTTTTAAGAAAAATACTACACCTTCTTTCTGCTCCATATGTTTCTCTTATTGGTTCATTTACACTGGGCTGTCCTCGTATGAGCAGTTAGTACATCTTTTTGTCATTTCAGCCTTCCCCAGCCATTAGTGCTAACCACTGAGACGGTGCAGCTCTCCTCTGCCATCCTGCCTCAGCACTGCATCTCTTTCTCCAGCCCTTCTCCCTTTGACTAATGTTCACCAACACTCATACATCATTCCCAAATTGGTCCAAATGAATTAAACACAGCTCTGCTTAACATTACGAGATTTAAATGGATTTTCTCTCTGCAGGTCTGCCCCATAATTGGGTTTATCCATCTTGTTGAAGTACAGTTTACACTTGCTAACATCACGCCAATTCAAGCTACATTTTCTGCTCCAGTGGCAGGAGTGAAGCAGATTTGTCATCGGATCATAACAGGTAATTCAAACAACAATTAGTTTGATGACGGCCCGTATGTCAATGTCTGGTCCCAGTCAGCTCTGCTCGCACCCGCTGCTCTCTGCGCGCTAAGATGAATTGTGCTCACAATTCTTCAATTTCAATCGACAAATACTTACCGGAAAAAAGCTGGAACTTGATTGACACCGAACCTTCCCATCTCCCAGCGAGCGCCCCGCGGGAGAAGCCCTGGGCAGAGCAGGATGGTGCAAGCTCCCCTGCCCTCCAGCTACACCATGGCTTCTGGCAAGTGCTGAAGCGCTGGGGCTTCACCACACTTGTCCAGGGCAGCACTCTGGAAACACCTCTCACCTGCTCACACAAGCTTTGCCCAAACCCAAACCCAGCAGCCTGGGAGACAGGTGCAAGATACCCTGACTCTGCAGCCCTGCAAACTCAAGCAGAGACGCAAGTCTGGACAGATGCTAAAATGAGACTATTTTCTGATGGGTGCCACAACCACAACTCACTACAACTGCCCCAGGGGCAATTATAACAAGCTGAGCATCACTGAAGAGGAAGCCCCGAGCTACTCAAGTTGGGCAGTCAGCACGAGAAAGCTTTAGCTCCAGATTTCCGTGTATTGAGAGACAGAGGGCAGAACACCCAGGAGTCCCAGTTTTTGGTGAAATACTTCAACTCACATAATAACACTGAAAATATTTGTAGGCAAAGTCACGAGTTCTGAGTTTGAAAATACCATTCATTTCTTGGAGGGCTGATTTTGCCAATTAGACAAGACATCATTTGCCTCTCCAAATCCGTTCAGGGAAGCTTGTTTCACATTAAAAGAAATATTCTTTTCTGAGGGCCAAGTAAATCTAATAACACATTCATGTTTTTCAGGTCCCTTCATAAACATGGGGTTATCTATGACACAGCACTGATAATTTCAAACAGCTGCATACATCCGTATCTATAATATTAAATACAAATGTGATCAGTTTCTTGGCTACTTTTCTTCTTATTCTTTCTGGCTTGGAGAAGGAGAAAGAAAAACCCTTTCTAAGTGATTTTCCACAATATCATTTTGTCTGCAATTATATACTAACATGCAATACTAGTTGCTGCACATCATTTAAATGAAAAATCCAGCTAGCTGGCTGAAAATGTAGGAACACTTTTAATAATTAGAAAAAGATCTCCACTGAAAAAAACCAACATTTAGATAGAAGTCTTGGTTTAAAAATTAAAAAGTGCTTAATGAGCAACAAAGACATCCGTGACTAAAGATTTTCAAAGCCAATACCAGCACACCATAAAAATCTCTTTAACCTAAACATTGTAAAAGAAGATGATTAAGTTCAGATCAAAAAGTAGTTAAAGCAATGGTATATAAAATATTCTCCTTCTGGAAGTGGCAAGGGGAAATTCTGCACAGATAGAAAGCAGATACAGTAAAACCTTACTGGAACCTGGAAAACATCATTCTGTGTCTCTACACTAAAATTTAAGTCAGATACAAATCAAAGCCTTGAAAAAAATTGCTGTGTTTTGTATCTCTGGCTCGCATTTTCTGTTCTAATACCATCACTGCCTCCCCAAAAAATTACAAGCACTTCTTTCATTTGCAGCTTTTTTTATTATTCTGATGCAAGGCTTATAGATGGAGACAAATCAGACTCACCACAGCCTGATGCTCAGCTGAGGAAAATCATGAGAGGGCCACCAGGGGTTTTTTGTGGAGGATTTTTTGGGGGGTTGCTGCTTTTTTTTTTTTTTTTTTTTAAGCAGAGTTACGACAGCTCGCAAAAGTCTTTGGACAACATACATTTAGCAATTCTACATTTGTGTTTTACATCATGCTGGTATTTCAGGATAATTCTGAACACCGGGAACAGCTCCAAGTGTCTCGGGTCACTTCTGAAAGTACAGTTGGCATCAATCCCACAGGTCATTCCCTTGGAGGGCTTCCCAACATCTCAGGAGCACCCAACTGAAAACTCCAAAACCACGCAGAGACATCAATTCCCACACAAAGCCCATCATTGGTGATTTGTGCCTCTCAAGCTCTGAAGGAAGAAACCCCAACATCCCAAACACTTATTGGGTAGAAAGAGGTCACAACATCTTCACCACATTCCCAGCGCTTGACCCCAGCACTGGGCAGGGAAGTGGTGACAGCAGACAAGGCTGTGGCAAGAAACCAGGACCCAGTTTTGCAACCATTACTCCTGTCCCACTGAGGGCTAGAGGTATGGGGTAATGTCCCTTATTACCCTTATCCACAAGGCAACAAAGCCACTCATATCCCCAAGCAAAACAGGCACTTATTTCACGGTGGAAGGGGCACAAATCTTAACAGGGCGTTTATTTTTGCCAAGCTGGCACCGGGAATAAGACACAGGTGTGCATGTGAGAGAAGGGCAGGGGTCACAGAGAGAAAAAGTAATAATGACTTCCAGCTTTCAGAATTGCCTGGCACTCCAGAGCCAGCAGATTCCAACTCTTCCAGCTATTCACAGCCAGGAAATACCCTCTCTCTCAGTCATCGCTCAAAATAATAAATATTTATTTATAAATTGCATGCAGCCTGCTCCCCTAGCATGGTGCTGAACAGAACAGAAGTAAGGGCAGTGCAACCCCTTAATTATCAGAATATCTGCCAAAACAAACAAGGACCACAAGTCCCCCACACACAAGCTCAGACAGTACCAGGAAGCATCACCAGCACCCAAGAAATTATAAAGACAACTGGAAAATTTCTCAGTGTTTTAGATCTATTCTCTTTTCCAAAACAGGGAGATCTTTCCCAGGTCATAATCCCTCAAAAGAGGAGACTTCCTACTCTATCAATAAGCAGGCTCAGCTCCAGCCACAGAGCACAGGTGTCAGGCTCACACCCTGGCACAAAAGGAGATGGGTGCTGATGGTGCCTTGGATGCGGCGCTGGATACAGCACAGCCAAAACTCTACACGAGGAGTAGGAACTGAGCACAGCACCTGATAAGTGGTTATTTTTTTTTAATTTAGTAAGTCTCAGCTATCACTAGCAGCCAGCGCAAAGCCTCGAAGCCAGGCAGAATAACACATCCTCGGGCTTTTGTATCCCAGCTTGTCCTGACGGCTTCCGTTGCAAATCAGTTGTCGTAGCTGGAGACTGGACTTGAGACGCTGATTAAACAAAGCTTGCTCTGCTCCTGCCTGACGCAGCTCTCCCTCGCCCAGCACCTCATTAACGGGCTCATGGATATCCATCCTCTGTGACTGCTAACTCCACGGGCTGGGGAAGGGCATGCCCCACGCTGGCAAGAGGCCGGACCTGAAAAAAATCCAGCTTTTCCAAGCAGTCAGAGCCCTGTCCCGGCACAGATCACTGTGCTGGAACCATTCTCCTGTGGCGGGTGAGCCCAGGCAGCTGGCATGGGGAGCCAGGCTGAGGTCAGGCTACTTGGAAAGAGCAGAGGGTGCTGGACCAGCCAAAGGGCCATCACAGCTTTTAGGGTTTGCTGGTTTGTCCCAGCAAAATCCCCAACAAACCAGCCTTGCAGTGCAGAGGGACTCGATTTGGAGACAGAGTGCATCAGTATCCCTGTGCAAAGAGCCTTGGCCAAGAGCCAACCAAAGAGACCCAGCAGTCAAAATAGGTCCTGCTTTCGGAGGAGAGCAGAACACCAGAGAAAAAGGCTGGTCTACAATGGCCCCCTTTAAAACAATAATTGAAAAAAAAAGAAAATATCCATAGGAAAACTCTCATCAGCTTCACCAAGGCCAGGATGTGACCCAAGCTTGTGGAGCTGCCCTGAGGGGAAGGCAATTAGCCTCACTCAAGGGATGCCAAAAAATTTAGCACAGCATCCATAATCACCCTGAAATGTTCTCTACTAGCAAAGCATAATGTGTTTATCATTTATTTCTCAATTAAGTAGTGCTTAAATTGACTAGGGAGTGGATTCCTATTGTATATTGATTAGCCAATAAAAATACATTCAAAAGCAAGTTGGACTACACACAAGGAACATTAGTCCCTCTCCCTCTGCCAAGCAAGGTGTCTTCTTGGACAGGCTGCCCTACCTTCTCTGCACCTCTCCCAGCAGTTCAGCTCTTGTGCAGAGCACTTTTATACAATGAATGAATTCCTAAGGCTACTTGTAAAATTACTAGGCGCAGCCTTGTTAAACATTCATTTGGAGCTAAGACAATACATTAAAAAGCACGAAGCAAGTGAGTGCCAAGTGCTGTGCTACCATCAAAGCTAAATAAACAGAACAGTCCATCAACAACTTATTCCCCCAGCTTACCCCACGTCATCCATCTGCACTTACAGTCTCCCACAGATCAATAGCAAGGCTCATTGATTATAATTGGAACAGGATCATCACACCCTTTTCCTTCCAGGTCAAAAGGCACAATGACTACAAGCCATTAAGTACTTTGTGGCATCACTCAATGACTGTATTTATGCCATGTACGTAGTTATGATTATTGCACGGAATGATGTTCATTTATTTCAGCAGCAATCTGACAAACTATATTTATGCTGCACCTTTGGCCTCCTTGCTTGAACTCTGCTCAGCAACATCTCTCAGCTGGGACTACTTCTAACACGCAAACCCTCCAAACTGCTTTCAAACTACCAGTGTTTCTTGGATGTTGTTTTGTTTCAATCTACTACAAAAGGGCATTTCTTTGCTCTCTGCTCTTCCACCCTCTTCCTCTTCTCCTCTTGCCCCTCAAGCTGTTGGCCAAAGAAAACAAAGGATTTTAAGCTACATTTCTTGCATGCCCTCTGTGAGCACTGTGAGTCTGAAGCGTTACAAAGGTTGGCCCAAGAAGCTGCATTTCACCACCCAGCTGGGGAAGATGCCCCTCAGACTCCAGCAAAGCACACAAGAAACCTATCACCACTACCTACAGTCCCTCAGGAGCTTCCAGGGGGCCTGGCTGACCACCTTGGAACATCACTTTATAAAAGTGGCCTTAATTGCAGACATTTCCATACTGCAGTCACACGACAGCTTCCCTATCATTCTAGGCTTGCTGTGTTTTTTATGGACAGCCAGCAGCAGAAATATTAATGCTACTTCTGTATTTCAGAGAAAGAAAAAAGGCATAGAAACATACTTACATTTTAAATATATATATATGCATGTACACACACACATAAACCCCTTTGCTGTAAACAAAAAGGCTGGTTTGTCTGAAGGTGTTATAAATGCCCTTCAGAGCTCATTTAGCCAGGGCTGCATAATCTCACCAATGAATTTGCCACTTGTAAATATTGCAAATTTATGCCAATAAAGTCTTCTCAGGAACCAGACAGCCTATATATATACACATACATATAATCCATGCATGGAGCCATTAACATCCGTTCGTGGTTTGTTATTCTTGTGAAAGATCAGCAGGGGAAAAAAGGGAAAGTCCAAACTGTGTGTCCTCAGAAAGAACACTGAGCACTCAGCAAGTTGGAAAAGTGGAAGCTCACACCCCATCCATGAGATGGGGCAGGTCCACACCACTTCTCATTTCAAAACCGAAAGCAAGGCAGAGACAAGAACGTCAAGGAGAAGGGAGATAAATGTAGGAACTGATGTCGTGTCATGCTCTCATAAAAGGTCTGGATACACCTACAGAGCCTTCCTTATGACTGTCATATAAACATTACACCAGGGCTGTGTACAAGAGATTAAACTGGAGGAGAGGGAAGCTTCACATGTGTCATTCTACCAAAGGTTATTTTAGGATCAGCTTAGAAGCTGAGCAGTGGGTGGCAGCTGATTATATTACCAGAGGCATATCTAAATATCATGGGCCCATCAGGATCTCTCATAAAGGGTTGTGGCTGCACTGGAATTTGAATGTGAAGCTTGGCCTGCAGAGCAGTCCTCTTCCCCAGGGCTATGGCAATCCTCCCTGGGCATGAGCTTCCCTCAGAGCAGGACACAGATACAGCACAAGCACTTTAGCTTAAAGGCCACATTTATTCAAGGAACATACCCGAGACTCGAGCAGCATTTTCCCAGCCAGGACCACTCTGCTGCCCTAGGAACCATGGTGAACCACCACGAGCACACAGAACACTTGGGCACAGGGCACATCCAAGTATCACACAGACAGTCCTACATGGCCAAGTTATCACCAAGCCACAGCTGATTTGCTTCTTTGCATCACAAGTCCCAGCAGTCAACTACCTCTGGAATTCCAGCTGTCCATCCAGATCACATCTTGATGGCAACCAAAGGAGGGTAACTTGAAGGAGGGCTTTGGAGGGGCACAGCACAGCTTACCACAAATTCAGAAAAATGTGTGTGTAATGCACTAATTTCTGCTTATAGGAGAAGTGTGTCTTCTCCCACACAAGTACCCACCTTCACAATCTTGAGTCAGGAAACCAACGCTGCCTTGTCACAGAGTCATGTCCATGGCTTGAGATGGCCAAGCAATGCTGCCAGTCCTGTCCTTCAGTGGCCTAATTTCAGGTGATTTAGAGGAAACCACACAGCTTATTCAGAGAGTGACCACTGAGCACAGCACCTAATGCCAGTGTTTGTTCTCACATACAGACAGGCAGGCCCTCCCCTACAAAAAATCCTCCAAAATGACTAGAAAATAATCATGTACTTGATTCTCAAATGTTGCCATGACCTCAAGTTTGCAGAAAAAAATATCTTAATATATACTTAAATACATGTGTGTATTTACATATATTAAATATGTATACACATGTATAATACATATATCTATATCAGCATTAAAATAATATTATAAATATTGGTGTTACAGAGATTATAGATTTTGATGTTATATAGATATTATTATTTTAATATAAAACAGATCTTAATAGTTTCCTATCAACATCTTCCAGATTTCTGCACTAAACCCCTGTGTTCATAATTACCTCTATTTAAATATTTTCAAGGCTTATAGCATAGTTTTGTAGTACTACTTGTATAAAATCTGCAAACATTTATTGAAGTTTTTAAAGAGAGGTTTATGTTAAAAATGAACCATTACCCTGAAAAGTAGCTGATTATATCTTCATAAATTTGTAGCTGTTAAGCCATCCAAAACACTACACAAAAGTCAGCTTCATTTTAGTTCAGATGTTTAGTTCACACCTCTCCCATTTCCATCTATACCAAGATTTTGGTACCTATGACTACAATGGTGTGGTCATTTGATTAAAACCAAGTATTTCTACTGCAATTCTCGGATGAACCCCTCTGCCAGGTTTTGCAGGCCCAGAAGTATAAATTCAACCTGAAATCTGGGACTTGGTTTGGGTGGGCAGTGCTCCTTCAAGCTGTAAAAGCACTCAATACCAGTTGTTAACTGCTCCTCTGGCTTTGTCATCTAATAGGACATCACTACTTGGCTTTTTTCAGCACAGGAGGCCCATTCATCACAGGGCCACATTTCCCTGGTTTCTCCCTGAACAAGAGACAGAATCAGCTGATTCTAACCTGAATCTTTAGATTCAGGACCTGAGTCTTTTTCTGGATCAGAGAGAACAAGATGCCACCCAGTGCCCATCCTGTCTGCTCAAGCATTCCCAGTAAAGGAACACATCTTACTACAGTAGCAGAAAAATGTTATTTAGTTGCTCAAAAGTGACCCCACCTAGCTGCTATCCAACAAGCTAAACACAACACACACTGCAGTGACTGTATGTAGCATGGAACATGCTGAACGATACAAATTTCCAAGGCAGGTACAGAACGCTACTCACAAAGTACCAAAGAAACGCTACTGTTCTGCAAACAGCAGAAACTAATACAGTCTACATTGGTAAACAGCGAGAAAAAGCAAACCAACACCAGCTTCATCTTCTGTTAGATCAGTGTATACACATTCATACCCAAAAAAATCATTAAATTATTGTTTTAATTAATTTCCTCCTTCTACTTTGATAATAAGTTTTTACTTGTTTCAGTAAAATTCACACAACTGCAAAGGCAAAGAATCACCATAACCACTAACTTACATCACCTGCCAGAAATAAGATCACCTCAACAGTTTGCAATTCAGAGGTTAAGCTACTTAAAGTTTTAGGACAAATCACTACTCATTATCCTACTGCAACTACACTTTGGCAGGAGGTCACACCACCCACCACAGAGAAAAATACATATCTCTAGTGGTTCAAACCATGGCACATCATTGAAGGTCTATTTTTAGCCACCTTCCAGACACCCTCAAATCCGTGAGAAATATTTCTTTCTGTAACTTCAAATTAGCCTTTAATAAAGAAGTTTGATTGTTTCCCCCATATAAGCCAGGCTGCCTGACAGTGTTTGGAAGATAACTCATCCTCCTCTGAGCAGAGGTACAACCACAATTCCTTTGGTGCAGAACCATGACAGGGAACTACCAATTTCTCTCTTGATCAAACAGCCCCATACCAGAGCCTCCTGTTGTGCTACTCAGCTGAGTTATTACTCATTGAAAAAGAACAGCAAGTAACTTCTGAACCATTTCACAGGCAACAGCCTTTCTCTCCCCTCCTACATGAACTGAAATGCCAAATACCAAACCTATTCGTAGCAGTCAGGATTAGTTCTAACAGGAGCATCACTGAGAGGATAAACTGATCTGAACATTTATCTAATCATGACCCATTATTCCTACTTATTAGTTTATTGTACCCTAAATGCACAGAGTACTTAAGATAATAGAGAAAGTTTGATCTGTGCCTGGAAGAACTCCCATGAGTAGGAAAGAAACTGAAAGAAGATGAAACTGTAAGACAATCCAATCTCATTTTACAACCACTTGTGACAGCAGGGACATGGATCTTGGCTTTCATTCTGCAAGAACCTCTTTTAGCCTTTACTGGAACTACCCCAAAGAAAGATAACCCTCTGTCAGATATTCAGGAAGTTACACAAAACGGTAAATCTCTGCGTCAACATAGCAGAATACCAAAAGGAAATGTCCTACAGGCTCTAGCACTTCGTGCTCCTGGCTGTATTGATACTCTTGCCATCTCTGGAGGTTACTCTGGAGACTACACACATCTTCAGCTTCAGAGGAAAGAAATCTTGGGAGCCAGACATCCCAGCTCCCCTGACTGTGCTCCTACCCACGTGAACACACACCTAATGCAACCTGCTGATCGTATCAGGACGTTGCAATTGGGGTTGGTGATTGCTGGCACCACAAACCACCACGGTGTCCCAGCACCTCAGCTCCCTGCAAACATTCAGGCTGAGCTGTGATCACTCTGGAGGCAATCAGTGTGCAAGATCATTACCAACCACCTCGTGCAGCTATACCGTGAAAAGTGACTCCATGAAAGTGGTATGAGGGTGAGGTAGGGAGGAAAGAGGAGTGTAGTGTTTATTTCCTTTTAGCTTTCCATTTCATATGTGTTCAGTGCCATGTCTGAACATGTTCAGAAATTTATTCCCCTCCCCATTTACCCTTCCTCCAAATCCTCGTCCTACAAATTTTATCTGGGATCAGAAAATTAAGCTGAATTCATTTCTCTTTCTTATGCACACAGAGTAATAAAAAGACTTTGCAATCCAAATTCTGCACTTGTGTACACCTGCGTTAACCCCATTGTCCTCAAATTATTCCCTTAACAATGGCTGTGGGTTTGTTCAGGTGTAGAACAAGCCCCGTAATTGGAATTTAACAAACAATTCCAACAGCAGAGGAAAAAAAAAAAAAGTGAGACTTCAGCTCACTCCTTGTGGCATTAGCTAACATGTTCAAGGAGCAGGAAAAAGAAACAAAAAACAAAAACAAATTTCAAAGGTATTTAGGCGTGTACAGATGCTGGCAGGCAACTCAGGAAAATTCCAAATACTGCCCATTTTCTACTTAGATCCACAAAGCAGAGCAATAGCAGAGAGTGTAAATGAAGAAATTGTTTCTCATTTGCACCATGTTTTCAGTATTCTCTTTAGCCTCCTTCCTGCTTCACCAAGCATTTTGCTTCCAAAATAAACTTCATAAGCTTCTTCATGGGATCACAATTCAGGCCATGATCCTACAAGCCCAAAAGCACAGACCCTGCTGGGCTGAAGACAATTCCTCAGAGGGTTGGTATGGAGGCAAGCCCAGATCATGAGCAGGACTGGGGCTTTGCACCACCAGCTCCTGGGAAGGGAAGCACCTCCAAGCCACTTCTCCACTAGGAAATAGCACCAAAAGGAGGCAGAGAAGCAAAATGGGGCCAGGCAGAAAAGCAGGACTGAGGAAATGCCACACAACAAGAAGAGGACATTGGCTGCTCCATATTGCCACCTCAGCTCTACTCAACAGCTGATCTTCCAGGCTGAGCTGGATTTTACATAGCTGTAAAATTAAAGAAAAGCTTTCTGTTGCTGCCATGAGCTCTGGCTTGCGACCACCACTTCAAACCAGTGTCCTCCAGCCCTCCTTCTCCATGCACCAAACCACAGCAGGACATGGACTGTAGATGTGGTTAGGCTTTGTTGTGATGGGTAACTTGGTCATAACAGTGTAATATGAAATGCTATCCAGCTAGCAAATGAATGAGATCAGTGACTTTATAGGGCCAGCAATTCCACCTCAATGATGCAGAATTGCTACAGAGCACTCCACACTGAAGAGACACCTGTCACTGACAAATTATCAAACCAAGAAATTAATTACCAGCTGAGAAAGTAATGGACAAGGGATAGGACTGAGAAAGCCACATTCAAGAGAGCTCCATCATTTGCAACAAGTACATTCTCATCAACAGTTAGTCCTGGTACAATTAGTACCACACTGGTACTCTTTCAGGATGGCAGACATCACAATTGGTCTGCAAACCATCAATGGCTGAGACAAAATAGCATCATCTAAAAATGGAGACATTGTTGAACCTGACCATGGCATTGTCCAACACACAAACCCCACTCTATTGCTTATGCTCCAGCACTGCATAAGCAATTCAGCATGACTTCCAGGAAAATCAACGTCTCCCAGCTCCTCTTTGCAACTCCAAGACAGCTCCTCCATGATCAGAAAGCCTTCCCACATTCACACACCATGCTCCCAGACAAGGCAACTGAACTAGGGGAGCACGTGCTGCTGAACTTTAACAGGTATTTTTGCAAAGCAAATTCTAAGACAGCTATTTTTCCCACAGCTTTTTCATGTTAGGGCACAACCATGTGAAAAAAAAAAAAAAAAGGTCTGCTTTTTGCTAAAACATAAGGAGATCTAGCCAAATTCTTCATCATCATCATCAAGTGGAAAATAATTGAGGGGGGTGAAGGGAAAAAAAAAAAAAAATCAAACTACACAAGACCAAAGACCAAGATCAAACTGCACATGACCACTGAGCTACAATTTTCACAGCCATGACTATTTGCTTTAACAATGTACCCATAACCAGCAGCAACACCTTCCTTTACCCTCTGGTCCATCCATATCTTAGGAGTTCAGTGCAGCTGGTGGCTGATCCCAGGTCTCCAGAAGAGAAGCAGGGAGGAGACATAAAACACCCACAGGGATCCAACACAACACCTGACCAGCCATGCCACAGATCTCCCAGACAGTGTGATACAGAGAAACACAAAACAGGGGGAAGACATCACCCTAAATGGCTCCTCTCCCTCTGCATTCACATGTAGAGGTGAATGAAGGGGAGAAACATAACGCTGACTAAATGATTAAGTAAATTAGCCAAAGTCACCAGATTCAAACCTTAATGAAGCGGAGAGCCTACATTATTTTGGGGAGAATAAAAGGCAATCACAAAACCTAAACAGCTATTTAAATGGAACCAAAATTACCAACATTACACCCAGGATGAATACTTAAGACACTCAAGGAGCTCGGTATTCTCTTTTCTTTAGAAGTAAAGGCATACAGGAAATTCAGCAGTCACATTTTCTTCCTCGGGCAAGAACACCCACACTGCTCACTCACTCATTCACTCCCATTTTTCTCTGTGCAGTGTCTGACCAAAAGGAGCCCAGACCGAGTCCTCCAGACACTCCTGCATCGTGCACAAAAACAATCCTGATTTTAACAGTTTGATTTGGCTTGTTCACAAGACTCAGTCTCATGTAATCCACGGGCCTGATCCTTCTCCTAATAAGTGCAATGGCAAAACTCCAGCTGATTCAGTAGCTCTGGACAGACCTTGCAGCAGCAAGAGGATAAACTTTAAGGGCTCAAGCCTTATCCATTCACTTTTCTTGCTTCCACAAGTAATTCTTTTAAAAATAATGGGACTGCTCCTTAGAGTCAAACATGCAGGACTGAGTAAGAGCAGAAACTGACTGAGAAATATTTGGGGTTTCCCCCCATCAGAGAGCACAAGTGCATTTCCCAAAGCAACCTGTTATTCCAGTAAATCAAATGACAGCACCAAAAAAAAAAAAAAAAAAAAAAGGAAAAAAAAAAAAAAGGCAAAATGCCTGCAAATGCCATTGCAGGCAGGAAGAAGAAGAAACCCAAGTCCTTCTTCTTTTAAAATAAGGACAATCAAATGATGAGTAGCTGAAAATGTGGCCACACACACACACTCCTTCATATACACATACATACACAGAGGCAGTTCATCAGAAGTGAATCGGAGAGAGAAAGATGAATTTGAACCCTTTATCCCCTGTCCTTTATAAAAGCTGCCACTCAGTAAACGGAGATTGCTCTAATTACTGTGACAATTCTGCACCCCGTTCAAACAACTTTTGTGTTCTGGACAGGTTTCTCTGCGAGTTTGAAATTCTTGGCCTGAGAACCACTCTTGTCTAAAAGAGGTTTCTCGTTGCAAACGCAGAATGCAACACTAACAAGTTGTCCCTCTTTTCAGCTCCTTTCATTCTCCTCTTTTCCAATTGCCTGATTCAGGGCTTAATGGAAACTTGTCAAGGCTTTTCTTCCCACAAACCCCGTAGAGCCCCAAGGCAATCTGTGCACAGAGCAACCACAGGAATCTCATATTGTCAATTAAAATTGAATAGACACCTGATAACCAAGTATACGTTCAAGAATTACACACATCACATGCACACACACAGATGTACCTATGCAGCCGGTCCAACGCCCACATTTGGGCACACCAGCAGCACAGCAACTCACCACTTCCCACTCACAACCACCCAGTGACACCCAGGTTCTAGTTTTCGCTTTTTCATTTCATATTTATTAAATTTAATTTCCGATTTATGAAATTAAAAACAAAGTACTTTCAAGTACTGTAGTCGAGCAATGGAATACAATGGAAAATAAACTAACTACATATACTAAGCACTTGGCCTTTAATAACCCTGGGGATTGTTAAGATATTTAGCTGCTATCCAGATAAAATAAGCTCTGTGGATATTCTTTACACAGAGGTTTTGTGACCAATGCAGTAGTTATGTTTGTGACTGGCTCCTGTAAGTACCTTTCCTTATTTTAATTGACACAGACAAGATTTAAGCTACATTTTACGGTTTAGTGTAAGAATTAAGAAAAATTCCATACGAGAATGTAACAGGGATTGAAATAAACTGAGACATTTGGTTAATAATAATAAAAATCTCAGAGAACTCAACTTCCAGAAAGAAAACTCTAATCTGTAACTCCTCTGAAAGGGAGAAAACCTTCCTGTAAATGTCCCATAGAAAACAAAGATAGAAACACTGACTGCCATCTTATTCTTCTGATGTGTTCATTCAAGGTCATACCTTCTCCTGCATTCTTTAATATTGGCAAACATTTCTAATAGAGCAGTTTCAATAGCTGTCTGTACAGCCTGGGTGCAGATCAATGCAGCATCTATATGCTGACTTCCAGATCTTGCCTATGTCAGGGTAGTGGTCCTGGTTTTATAAATCTCTTAAATCTAATTAAACCAATGCAAACCTCTTATTGTGTATGCTCCCAAACCAGTTCACTCATTTAACCAAGTTAAAATTATTCACGCTAGGGTTTAAAGCAGTTCGAAGAGAACCTTTATTAAATATTAGTATCAGTTAAAACCAGGAATCAATGCAGTGGCTCTTCTCCAGAACAGAAAAGCCTACAGTCTCAGACTTTTCCAGATCATTATTTAAGGAGTCACTGACTCCAGTGGGAGTTCGGATGTGCTCCAAGAGGTACGCCTCCACCTTTGCTTGCTCTATTTTTCCCTTTCTTAAAATAGGACAATTTGTTTCTACTGTATCACATCCAAGAATCTCTCATATTCCCCAGAAAGTCCCTTTGCAGCATTTTCAGTTTGGCAATTTCTATTACTTCCCACATCCTCCTTGTTGACTATTTTTTTCTGGTGTCTCAGCTGCATCACCACCCCTAGTGAATTAAGCAGCAGGGAACAATTTTGTTGTATACAGCATCTTTCACACCACAGATACTTTGGAAAGACCTACAAGGCTGTGAGACAGACACAAGCTGAACATATTTATATATTCATACTTGGTAGCCATAGGCATGCAATCATAATTCCCATGGAGCCTAGGGCACTAAAACCTGTTCTGCCAAGAGGGGAGAACAGTTAGGCAGGACTAACTGTGTCAGTAAGACTAACAAAATGTTTAACACTGATGAGAGTCCCTCCTCAATTCAACCTCACTCCCCAGCTGAACACTCGCAGGAATTTGATACCCAAAACATCTGACCCCAAAAAGAAACTGCCCTCCCATCTTCTCCCTCCTTGCACTTCCTTCACCAAGCAGCAAAGGCATTTCAAACAACATAAATCCATTCTCCACTCAAAGCCTACTTGGCTCCTATAATTTCTATCATTTTCCTGTCATCATTTGTTCTTTGCTGAAGCCAGCAGCATATGAGTCAGAGAGCAATCATTAACTTTTACAACTTCCATACAAATCCACCTACTCATATTAGAAAAGCAGAATTGACATGCAACACAGCCCCGGACCAAACCCTGATCCTGCCAGGATGCTCCACACTTCTGTGGGAAAGTCAGATACTGCAGAAGCAGGAGCTCATTCAAGAATGCACCATTGGAAATGTAACTTTATTTTCCATCCCCCCCAAAGAGCGAAGGACTATGAAGAAGCAGCAATACATCAACATCATATTTAGTTGAGTTTGGCTTTCTCAATACCTTTATCCACTTTTGAAGAACTTGGCCATTGGTTCAAGACACACAGGGCCTGATGCAAAGCCCTTCGTTATTAATAGAAGCCTTTTTTCCACTGACTTCAATGGATCTTGGACCAAGCCCAAGGAAGACAAGATTTCACAGCAGTAAGAGTGACACACATTCTCCGCATTGAAAAAAAAAAAAAAAGAAACAATACGAAGCATTTACGATGTCAATCTGTATAGCACAGTTTTGTTTGTGTTTTGCTTTTTTAAAATAGGCTCTAGGCTGTTGGATTAATGCACCCAAAATGTCTCTCTGAAGCTGGAAGGAATCACAGGCACATACAAAATGCTATGGTGAGATATATAACAATCCCTGTACCTCCCTCAACTAGGATATAGAGGCATCCTCTACCACAACATTTCTTGTAAGTTGCTGCAGCCACAGTTTAAAGTGTCCCATCACTATAAACTGCTCCAGTAACAGCTACAGTATTACCCATGATGAATTAATTTATATTAATATGGCTATCACACGCATTTCCATATGAAACCCATTGTTCTGGAGCATTAATAAAAACCTTACTAAGTGAAGTAACATGGTATCCCAACACTTCGTTTAAAGATATTTAAAATAAATACATTTAGAATAAAATTGCTAATATCTTTGGTTTATCATATTTGGCACAGCAAGCAGAAACCCAGTTATCTTCTCAGTACGTATTTATAGCATCATCCGTTCCCATTCATTCCGCATTTTCTTAGAGAATCTGCTGTACCCTACATCTGCAATTCATTGACTTTACAATTTACCACATGTTGAGATGGAGAGGTCTCAGCTCCATTTGAATCACTGCACAAATATGCAAGTGATTTATCGTTTTAAAACTAAAGACTGCAGAAGAACGACTCCACTTTTCCTGAACATTACTCCTTCTGGCAGACCATGAACAATTACAGCGCGTACTAATTAAGCTCTGTAAATGTGCTGTGCCCTGCTAATGCCTACCAGGCCTCAAATTTAGTTGCATGAAGCCAAACTTCAGCCAGCAACTTAACTCATTCAGCACTGCCCAGTTGCCTGAGCGTGACCCCACAAAGAATAAGGGTCGAGCGTTTAGCCAACCTAAAACAAAGGCGTGAGACTGAACAGATTTTGCCGGAAAGAATCACAGGGGGGAGATGCTGGAGGGGGTGGGAAGCATCTTGGGAATGAGAGGAACATCCTTGTTGATAACCTGTTAAAAAGGTACAATACTGCACCAGCTTTGCAGCGCAGTGCTGGGGGATTCGGATCTGTCCCCGGGGGCTAATAAGTCACAGCGCTCCATTGATTAGGGAAATGCATAAAACCTTCAACAGAACTGTACAGCTATTTGTGGAAGAGCCAAATTGACAGCCCCCCCCTTTTTTTTTTTTTTTTAAGTCAGGCTTTACATGGCTCTAGAAGAAAAACATATGGCCAAAGGAGTGCAGCTTTCCACCACACACATAACCCTGCCTTTTTCTTAAATTAGTCTCCAAGCACAACAGTAACCTACGGGGAACCTGAAATCAACTGCTGGAGAAATTAAAGCTAAAAGTAATACCTAGGCACATTTGAGTAATCGCATTATCTTGTTAAAACACACACACCCCCAGCACAGACAAGACAGCAGCTCTTCAGATCTGACTGTCCACTCTAGCAAAGCGTGTGTAATGGGGAGTGAGCCGAGAACAACGAGCTTTGCTGAGCCAAGCACTGCTTCTTCTCGGGCCCCAGACTTTCCTGACACTTAAGAGTCAATCCCCAGATCCCAAGCTTCCCCTCCAACCATCCGTTCAAATAGTGGCGTTTCCCCCTGCCCCCCCCCCAAGTTTCTACAATTTCTCCTCACGCTCCAACATCCCTCCTTTGTCCTCCAATTACTCTCCAGTGGCCCCCCGCTCTCAGTGCCTCCCCCCAGTTAACCCCTCCCAAAACACCACCCTGAGCACGTCCCCCTGCTCCCTTCCACACTGACCTACACGTCCATCCCACACTGTCCCTTCCAGCAGGACACAGGGCTTCTCCCCAAAAAACTGCCTCTAACCTCAACATCTTCATTCATTCAGCGCATGTTTCCCCTTTACGTGGGCTTTTGCTGATTTCTAAGAGGCCCTGTTTTATACACACAAACCAGCCTAATATATGGATTTCCAAGCATCCTCCTTCTGCATAAAACCTGAGGCAGTTTCCTCTTTCGTCCCCCAGCTCAGCGGTATGTGAGAAAATTAAAGGACATTTCCAGGTGTCATCTGTCTTTAAATGTTTGCTTGTGCTGGTATCTAGGAAATACTGCACAATGCTGCTGAGACCTCTGTAAAGGACACGAGCTGTGCTAAACTTCTTCCCTCCTTCAGCCTGGCTGCGTCACCCACTGCCCAGCCTCTACAGCACCACAAGCGTTAATTATAAACTTCGGAGCCTACGTAAAAAGAAAGAAAGCACAAACATAAACCAGCAGTTGGGAGGAGCGGCAGAAAGATTCTTTGCTTTTAGGTGGGGAGAGAAAGGATTTCCATATCTCCCCCACACAGCCCCAGCACCACACTTCATCTCTCATTGCTTATAATTAGTGAAAGAAATTTGACCCACTGCCAGTGTCTGTGGACCTTGGATATTATAAGGCCAGCGTGGCGTCAAATATCTTAACATTCATAAGTGTTATAGGCTGTAAATAAACCCCGTGGATTTATGACCCTGCGGTGCTTGCCAGCAAACGACTGTGGCACATTTCTTTCAGCAGACCTGTCGAGGTGCAAGTTTGCCTTTGGTTGTAAAATTAACCATTTCCTTCACAAATGTGCCCAATTAAAAGTCAAAGTTTTAAGGCTTACTTACATATTTGCCAGGACATGGGACTGAGGAGACGCCCGGGGAACACAGCTTTAAACTTCCCCCCCAAAAGCAAAACTTCTCACAACAGCCCCAATGTGCAAGGAAAGTGTCTGATTTCACCAAAAAGCCCTGAAAAAACCCAAACTGACAAGCCGGCCGCTGTTCTATTTCTATGTGCCTATGGCCAGCCCTGGTTTTTGGCTGCTCTGAGGCTGGGGGGAGCAGGCGTCTCCCCCCGGGCTGTGCCTGGAGAAGGATCTCCTCCCTTCCCCCAGGATAATGTCATCTGCTTCCTGTGTAGGAGAGCATTTGCTAAATCCAGGTTGTCTCATGCTTAACTGCCAATAATCCAACTTCCACATAACTCCCAGACAGCTGGGAAAAGGTCCTTAGAGTTTTTAGTCACGGTACAGAAACACACGTCCACACAAAAAATCTGCAGCTGTCCTTTTTCTCTACACCACATTTTTTATCTGATTTTGGGGCCCACTCATGAAAGTCTTGACAAATTTAAAACATTTTTACCTACATTCTGGTTTACAAGCGCCAGTGAAAGCTGCACCATACTCCTTCCCCCCTCCATCTTCAGCTGACAAATCAGCATACTTTGCTTGAACAAAAAATGAAGGGGAAGAAGGGAAAAAATAAACCACACCACCCCACTCAACATCCTCAGTCCTTGTATGAATGCATTCAAAAAACTTGGAAAGGCATCTACTGTATTTTTTTTTTCACTACAGATCAGCCACCGGTGCACCTATTAAAATTGTTCGATTTCCAAAGCAAATATTGTTTTTAATGAAGTGCAGTCCTGCAATTATCCTGTACATTCAAGTAACAGTATTGCATTATATTGTTTTGCAAGGTCCCAGAAACATGAAACTTTTCTCTACTAATTGTCATAGCCCCCGAAGAGAAACTGATGGAGTAAGCAATGCAGCATTTGCTCCAAAATAAATCTTATCAAGGGGAGAAAAAAGAGAAAACTAAGGAAAAAACAGAAGGGAAAAAAACCCCATAGAATTAAAAATAAATCAGCTTCTTTACTGAAAATAAGTTAACAAACACAGTCTGTTTGCCACTGTATACCAGCTATGCTAATGCTTTAGCAGAGTGATTCAGCAATCTACCTAATTAAGCACAAGGAAAGATTCTTTATGGAGGTTCCATTTGATTTACACCACGGGATCATCAGTTCTTATTTAACACTTTGTTTTTACACAAGTCCAGAAACTTTATTAAAAGCATGTCCACCATTCATTTTTTTTTAAACAAAGTGAATAATTCACTCTCCACTGAATAGCTCTGTATCATAAAGTACCGAAGTGCTGACATATTAAGTTGTATCTACATTATTAAACTAGTTGGTGGACGTTAATACTATAATCCATACTGCAGACATTAAACCTCAACCATAAAGATTAGTAAAGAATTAATATTGTCACATCGAGACTGAAACCTTAACACTCCAGCCATAAATATTTCTGAAGGAGATGAAAAACAATTAGCATAAATACCAAAGAAGGGCAAGAACACCTGTTCTTTTTCAGGGCGATAAGCATTTTATTGTTCTCTATTTAAAATGTAATGACCTGTGTAATTACAGTAATATTACATTGTATTGCAAGGGCTTGGAATGTCACACTTTGAAAAGTGTTGTCAAAACAATTGGAGGGAGGGAAAAAAAAAAGGACCACCATTAACCCTTCACACCCCAGGGTCTACAGCTTTTGTATTAGGAAGGATTACGTTGTTTGATTCAGTAGATAAAGGAAAACATCAATTTTTCAAGGCAATTAAAGAAAAATGTTTCTTCCTAAACATAAAAATTGAGGCGATGGGGCTGCCCTCCACCACAGCTATTCCCAGCTCCCAAACTTCAGGGCCAAACACAAGCTTACCCCTACAGTCTCACTCAGCCAGCAACAATTTAAGGGAAAGGAAGATGCCACAGCACTAGCAAAAATAAGAGCATCTGCCAGCAGGGTTTTCTCAAATCACAATGCATCTATTTCCTTACCAAAAGCATTAACCAAGCTCCAAATTTAATCTAAAAATCAAGTACACCACTTCCACATTTTTCAGCTCTGAAAGGAAAACAGTCTCCTTTATTATCCTTAACATGCAGCCACCCCAGTCCCTCTGCAAGTGCAGGGATGGAACTGGTGCTCTCAGATGCGTCACTTCATTACTACTTGACTAGACCTCTACTTAATAATATCCATTCTTATAAGCAAGCCACAGTATTCTATCAATAGCAAGTTTAGCATGCAAAAAACCCTTTGGTTTTTAAAAATAAAATTATTCCTATCGGTCTTGATAAAGAGTTCACAGTATTTAAAGCATTATCCTTGAGAAAAGATTATTCCTCATAAGCAGATTTTATGATACTTCATAATTCTTCACATTCCTGAAGCAGTAAAGGAGAAATTGCTGCCCACAAGTTTGCTCTTGAACAGACAATTACAGGTACATTTAAAAAACACAATAATCCCACTACACCCCCAAATAAAGCAACAAAAAAAAAAAATCCAGGAAAAAAAAAACCACAACAAAAAAACCACACCCACAGACTTTTAAGATTGTACAACAGCTAAAGGAAAAGAAAAACGATTTTCTACATATCTGCATCACCTCTTTACCTTGCATGCTCTGACACTCAACAAATATGGCTCCAGGAAAAACTACATAAATAAAAATAAAATTCGTAATTATGCAGAACCATCTATACCTTTCCAACGTGTATTTAAAAATAAAATAAAATCAAACAGGAGAGAGAAAGATCTAGTTCATCTGGAATTGAAAGCTGGTACAGCAGAGAACTAGAATCTACCTAAAAATAGTGTGTGACAGACAACAGCTATCCCGCTGAATCTTTATAATATTCTGCTCTCAGGCCTAAATAAACAACTTTAATTTTTCCTGGCTGTAATTAAGTGGCAGGCAAACAAACATGCATACGGAATGTGAAAGAATAAGGTTAAGAAGATAGGAGAAGGTTGCTGTAGCCTGGATGTGGAAATAAGAAAATTGCCTATTGAGTGTGGAAATATCCTTTCAGAATTCATCTGATAACACAAGCAGGCCACCTGCTATACCAACAATAAACCAACCTGTAAGCTTTTGTACAGCAAATTCACACGAGCCCAGCATTCCTATGGAGGCCTTTTTTAACTGTGGGGGAGCAAGGGGAGGAATGCTCCAGGAGAGCTAACTGCTGAAGGATCCTATCCCTACATGCTACAGGAAAAGGGACTTGTAATAAAGGTAATGAGGAAAAAAGGAACTGAAGCTGTTGTAAGAAAAATGCTTTACGAAAAAGGCAGCAGAGGTGTGCTTCCTATTAGTCTGCACTTGGAACAGTGGAATGCATTGAAGGTAAAAACGAGGGGGAAAAAAAAAGAATACAAAGCTTAACAATTTGTAACAAAGTGATTTGGAACAAAGATTGTTTTGCCATCTGGATCTGGTACTTATGGAATTTGGAATTTATCACCATCATCCATATACATGTGGGTGACCATATTCAAAAGAAAAAATATAATGCATTCAGCCCCTGAATTCCCCTCCCCATCATTACAATTGCAAACTGCATTCACCCCTCTGCTACTGTCCCAGAAATCACCTCCTCGCAAAAAGAGCCTCACAAACCTCCAAAATAAAAACCCTGCCACAGCCCCAAATATATGCAAAGTCAGAAAAACCTTCCTCACAACCTCCTTGTCACTCTACATTTACTAATCTGTGTCTACTGACGTTTTACTAAGTGAAAACAAGACTGACCCGATGTTTAATATTTTAATGCTTTAAAACACTTGTAGATCTGATATACTGAAGTTGTCCAAGCCCTCAGTCATTAGTACGGCTTCAACATCTACCCAACAGTAGATCTATTATTGTAAATCGCTATCTCGTGTTACCACAAGGAAAAAAAAAAGTGTATAAACACACATGGTGATGGTGGGAACGCTTGAGATTCAGAAACACCCAGAAGAAACAAAACAGCAATGCTAAAGCCATCGGAAGGAATAAGTGGTGTTTGAAAGTCCCAGTGGATTTAAACATTCAAAATGAAAAATTTTTTCAACACTTTAAAGAAGGAAAGAAAAAGGTGACACTTGAGAAATCTGTCAGAGCAGAGCACACCGTGGGTGACACTAGGAGCGGGAAAACAGCTGGGACTACAATCCCACCACGGACCCCAAAGTTTCCTGGGATCTGGGCTAAACCTGGCTCTAGCCACAAGCAGACCTGCACCCCCGCCAGCAAACCCCGAGTTAGGGGTGAAAAAAAAAAAAAAAAAAAAAGCAAAAAAACCACCAACAAAAAACCGGACGCTTTCAGCAAATTGTTTTCCTGCCAGCATACTTCCAAGAGGAATTTTGCTCGACTTGTCTGATTATTTTTTGCGCCGCTGTTGTTGCTGCCGGAGCCAAGCGAGGCGAGTTGTTTCCGGACTCAGCCCCGGCGCTCGGCGCGGCTCCCCCCGCTCGGCAGCGGCACGGAGCTCCCTCTCCCTCTCTCTCCCGGCACGGCCCCGGCCGGCGGGCAGGGCAGCGGCCATCGCTCGGCCCCCGCACGCCGCGGGGCGCGGATCGGGGCGGCCGGAGCGGCTGAGCCCGGCGCAACTCGCCGCACGCTCGGCCCGAGGGGCACAATGCAATCGCCGCCGCAGGCCGGGGCGGGCGAGGGCAGGAGAGGGTTAAGGGGGAGGAAAGGGGAGGGGGAACCGGCCCAGCGCCGCGGAGGAGGGCAGGAGGCGACGGATCACCATGGAAAACGAGGAGTTCGGAGGAGCTGATGGCAGGCTCGGCCGGGAGAGAATAACCCCCTCCCCAAGGATGGGGAGAGGGGATGGGAGAGAAGGGGAAAGGGGAGGGGAGTAAAAACCCCCAAACCCAAACTTCCTGAGGTTTTTTTTTAAATTACTTCCAGTTTTGTTTTGAGGCTGGAAAAGGTGGTGTTTGGAATTGTTCGCTTTCTTTTCTTCCCCAACCCCCCCACCCCGCCAGAGGAGCTTACGAGGGCTCAAAAAAAAAAAAATACCCGCAAAACTGAAAGTAACAAAAAATATAACAACAAAGAAGAAACAGACGAAAAAAAGAAATAAAAGAGGGGAAGAGAAAAAAAATATATCGCGAAGTGTAAACAAACCCCCTCCCGGCGCGGCCCGCGGAGTTTGGAAAGTTAGCGGCGCGGGGGAGGGGGCGGCGGGGCAGGCAAAGAGGGGGAAAAAAATGCACTTACCGTTCTCGCCGTCGGAGAGAGCGATCCATTGGGCAGATACGGGCTGCTGAGGTCGGGGATCATTATAAAGGGATAACCCGGGTATGGTGGGCCCTTAAACAACCCTCCATCTTGCCTCTTCGCAGCTAACATGGCGGGGAGACACGAGAGGGAGCGGAGAAGGGAAGGGGCAACGGGGGGAAGAGAAGGGAGGAGAGGGGGGAAGGAAAAGTTTTTTTTAGCGAGTGTCCCCAAAAGAGGAGCCGGGCGCCCGGCGGAGGGGCGGCGGTGCGGGGCGGGCGGCGGTGCCGGCCGGGCCCGCGTACTCACCTTCCTCTAAACTTTCCCGGGATTTATCTCTGAAAGTTTCGGACCGAGGCGGGGGCCGCCGCTCCGCCTGGGAGCGAGCCGGGGGTCGGCGTGGGGCAGCCGGGGAAGGGGGTGGTCGGGGTGGGGAGGGTTGTTTTTGGGGGGGTTGGGTGGGGGGGAGAAGGGAGGAGAGGAGGAATGAAAAGCGAAAAAAGAAAGGGAAGGTGCGGGGAGAAGGTGGAAGGGGAAACAAACAGAACAAAACAGAAGGCATCGTTACAAGTTGGTGCCGCGGAGAAAGTTGGGCGCCGGCGGGAGCGGGACCGTGCGGCACCCCATTCCCGGCCCCGGGCACAGCGCGGCCCCCGCCCGCCGCCCCGAAACGGCCCCGCGGGGGGCTTCCCCCGTACCTCCGAGTCTGAGGAGCTGTTTTGATTCGTTTCTGATTCATTGACGAGAGACGACTTGACATCAGCTAAATCCCTCTCCGCCGAGGAGTTCTCGGAGATCTTCTCCTCCTGCTCCCCTTCGTCTTTGAAAGAGATCAGTTCATCGTTGGCGCCCAGGTCGTCCCCTCCACCGCCGTTCAGCTGCGGCATTTTCCTCCTGCTTCACCCCACCAGCAGCAATTTTGTAAAAAGGGGAAGGGGAAAAACAAAAGGAAAAAAAAAAAAAAAAAAGGAGGGGAATGGGGGGGGAAAAGGAAAAAGAAGAGGGGAGGGGGGGGGGAAAGTTTGCACCAAAAAAAGAAGAGTCCAAGGTGAAAGTTTCTTTTTTTTCCCCTTCTCTTTCCTCCTGGGGAGGGGAAAAGAGGGAGGAGGAGGGGAGGGAAATGTCTCTTCTTTGCTCCTTTGCACCAGTGACTTTAGGCTTCTTCCTTTCCTTCTTCGGGATTTTCTCTTTCTTTCTTCCCGGGAGCTGCTCGGCGTGCACTGCGCGCACACGCACACCCGCGCACGCACTCGCGGAAAAATTAATAATAATAAAAAATATATAAACCGTGGGGAGGGGGGAGCAGCGGGGGGGGGGGGGGGTAAAAAAAAAAATAATGCAACAAACCAAGCCCAGAAGTCAGCTGTGACGGGGGGGCAGTCGCCGCGGATATGGGGAGCCTGTGCCGCTCGGGTTTGAGTGAGTTGAAGTTGGACTGAGAGCTTTTCAGTTCAAAGGCGGCGCTGATTGACAGATAGAAAAAGGGGGATCGAAATCCGGAGGAACGGAGAAGTCTGGGATCCGGGATTATTGACAGGGAGCGAGAAACACACCAGGCACTTAATGAGATGCAGGAGAGGGCGGGGGCTCCCCGGTGACGTCTGCATAAATAAACAGGTCTGGGGCGCGGGAGGGGGAGGAGGAGGAGGAGGGTGGGGGAAGTAGGAAACTAACAATGATCCTTTTTGGCATGGGAGCGGGAGCGCCAGGGGAGGGCAGCGGGGGCGGGGGCGCCGCTGGGGGGGCCGGGACGCGAAAGGAAGGGGGGGAGAGAGGTTGGCCAAAAAAAAAAAAAAAAAAAAAAAAAATTTAAAAATCGTGCGCTGTAGCTCAGAGCTGCGGGACGGGGGGGAGCGAGGGGAAAAGCACTCGAACGGGTGTCCCTGACTCCGCGCTCCGGGAGCGCCAACTTTTACATTCTGGACATTAATAAACATATCATCCCCCCGTAGCCCGGGTTCTCCTGAAGGATGTGTGTGTGCCCTTAATATTTGGGTACATGTGACGGCGGGGTGGTGCGGTGGGTGCTTTTTTTAAACCGTTAACATTTTTCATGCCACTCGTTGGAGGTAAGAAACTCCAATCATAATAAACACTAGAATATAGTAAAAGCCTTTTTTTTTTTTTTTTTTCTTTCAGCACCACTTGCTCCTTGCATTTATTATGGTTATAACACGCAGGATGAAAATGTGTGAGATCACTCGCTGAAGATCAGATATTTCCAAATTATCTTACAGTAAGGCATAATGTTTTCTGGTCCTTGATGTAAAAAAAAAAAAAAAAAAAAAAAAAGAGAGCGAGAGAGGAGGAAAAGGAATGTGACTGCTAAGAAGTTAATTAGCATGGCAGGACGGAGAATCAAGGACTCCCAGACTTCAGAAGTGAAAAGTTGTGGTGGCGTAAACATCGCGCTGCCGGGGGAGCCCAAGCGAGGGGTTCCGCGGGGTGCGGAGCGCAGCCCGGGCTGCGGGAGGGAGCGCAGGGGCTCTGCCTGCACGGCGACAAAATGGGGAGCAGAGCCACGCGGATGCGAGAAATGGCATCTGTTCCCCGAATCTAATGTGGCCAGGGGAAGGGGAAAACAAATTGATCTTCCAGCAGTGACAAATTGTAACAATGGACGAGTCAATTGGAAACTTTAACATGGGCAAGGAACAAAAGGAGGGGAGTGGGGAGGGGGGCGGGGGGAGACAGTAATTTCAATGGGAATTAGTAAATTGCCTAATGGAAATGGTGTCTGAAAGCGAGGGACAGGCTGTACTAAATAATCCAAACATTCCTCCAGAAATCTAACCTGCTGCTCATGCTAAGGGTCATTCGGCACATAGGGTTTCCAAAACAAAGCCAATTTGTCATGCAATATTTAGAGAGTTTGGGGGTTTCAGCTAAACAGTCTTCTATAAAAAGAATAATAAAAATAATAATACAGAGATCGACAAGGCTAACACGAATTCTCAGGCATTAAAAAGTTCACATAGAAATTTGCATACTAAAGGGAAAGATGCAGACAAAATAGAAATAAAAAAATCACTGCAACTTACAACTTTAATATTAATCAGTAAAGCAGAAGTAGAGTGAAAGGAAGCATGAAAAGAAGTAAAACAAATGTGTACATTTAATCAGACAGGATTGCATAGGACACAAAGAACAGGGCTAATTAGTCTCAGCAGGTAGGGACTAACCTTCAGACTTCATAAATAAATAAGTCTGTGAACAATGTCTAGATGGGAATATGGAGACAGAAAAGGGATTATTTTAAGACACCAAGTAAAAACATGACTAATGAAATACTTCACTGTTAACTCAATGTACAAATGCATTGAACAGTTCCTTTTTCCACTGGTCTTTTGACTAACTTGCTTTTTTACTCTCAGAAATTGTACTAAATAACTGTCTGTGGGCATGCACACTCCCCATTTGCCCCTGATTGTGTACTTACTGTCTTTGCAAACTAGTGCCTTGCAGAGTGACACCTTAACAAATATTCTCCATTTTTGTTCGCTTTTTGATTTTTAAATGCCTTTACATCCCAGAACAATATGAGATTAGAAACACAAATGTGACAGACTCCTATTTATTTTGCAGGGCCATGTGTTATAATTTGATCCAAATGAACAAAAACAGTTGCACAGTTTTGTTTTGTTTTTCTAAGATCTTTTTACAATCTGCTATGGATTTTTCTTTAGACAAGCTTTTAAACATGCTTTTGCTTCAGTCCCAGTGTAGTTGCTAACTACTTAGTAAGCACCATTAAAAGTTAGTGTGCAGGACAGAGCCAGGTGTTGCCCAAAGCTGGTTGCAGAAGGGCCTGATTCTGTAGAGACTCATACGTGTGAGTCACATCACTGACAGATGATTTGTAGGGTGGTGACACACCTGGGCTACTCGTGCAGGTAATGTTACTCACATGAGTAAAGCTGCTAGCAGGGAGCTCAGTGTTGTCTGCCCCAGTGCCAGTTGGTGGTCCTGGGTGTGAAGGATGCCTCTGGAAGGCTGAGGGATTGTGCTCCAGCTGTGGAAGGTGTTTCCTGGGTGCATTTTTGCAGCTGGGGTTTTACCTCCACGGTGGAATCAGAGGAGTCCCATGAAGGGCCAGGAAGCTGCTTTCTAGTTTTCATCAAGTTCTTCCTATTGCAAACTTCCAGGGATTTGTTTTCAAGCTGCAGCTTATAGCTAGCGTGGTTGTGAAGTCCAAGGATTGTGGATGATTACAAAATCAACACTGTTTAATTAAGGTAGCACAAGTCGCTTTGGATAGCTTGTGCATCTCATTTGTATCGTTTCCCCTTATGTAACAGTTCTTGTTTTGCACTCAGGGAAGTGAGAGCTCTCCAGGGGTCAATAGCACCTGTTGAGTAGGAGGTTCTCAGGTGATGGCTTGGATTTTAAAAAAAGTATAGTGTTAAACAATAAAAGAAACACAATATTAAAAAAAAAAAAAAAAAGAAAGTCAGGCTAATCCATGGCAAGAAACAGGATTTATTGTTTGAATAGCTGATTTTAAGTGACAGCTGGAGAGACAAAGCCAGGTGCTCCACGTTCAAGAGATGTTGGCTTTGTTGCCAAAGCTGACCTCTAGCACAGATGAAGAAGTGTAAGTGCCTTTCTCCCAGCTTTTGCAACCCTCATTGCCTGGTACAATACACCAAATGCTGAGTTATGGGGTTGGATTACACACAATGGTGTCACCATTTTACACTTTGGCCCAACAGTTTGGTCCCGAGAATCCTGCAGTAGGACAGCAGCACTGAAAAAGGCATGTGAGGTTCACCTCATAGTTCACAGTGCAATGAACTGAAGAGGGAAGAGGTTGACCAGGGGCAGCCAAAGAAATTTCTTGGTTTATGAAAAATGTTTTGGAATCTTTAATGTCTCACCAAAGGCTCAGGTCTTTATTGGAGAAATATGGCCTGCTAAATGCCAGCTGGATCTCCTGGCTAATGTTTACATATTTGGGGTGAGTCATCTGTTTTCATGGTCTTCTCCAAGAGGTCCCAATGTAGGTTGCGATGTGTAAAATTCAAATTATTTCTTTTGGAAAGTTAAAAGGACTTTGGTTGACCAGGCTGGGATTTGAGTCTACAACTCAAAGGAGTCTGCATGTTTACAAATAATCCTGGATCATTAAATCTGCTCTGAATGTCAAAATAGAAAAAATCAATATTGAAAAGGTTCCAATAACTGGAAGCAAGTACATCTGCCTAGTGTCTTACCAGTACTGGCTCTTCCAGGGTTAGCAAAGAGGGGAAATTTTTTCTAGGGCAGATGAGATGACAGCATGAAAACACAGAAACTGTGGCTCCTGTCTGCAGTCATTTGCATTGACTGAAACAAGCACACGTGAAAATTCAAGAAACCTATCAAAAGGGAAAATATAAACACACAATAAGATCATGGTGCTACTGCCAGATATCTTTGTTGCTGTAGACATCACACATACTGACCAGGTCACTGTGTGTTATTTGAGCAAGGAGGGCTTTCTATCTTCACTTAATGGGGAAACACTGGAAAATTAGTTCCAAAAAACTGCGTGCATTGTTTTTCAAGCTTGTAAAGCAGCCTAATGTCTCTCAATCCATGCTCTGCTTCCCAAGTCATGGCTATTGCTCAGTAGGAACATACCTCCCTTTTAGCACCTAAACCACAGCTGTACCACTTGCTTTTGTTAGAGATAATTCTGTCAAATAATAAAATTGTTAATGGGTAGAAATATGCATTCATGCAGGGATTATTCACACTTTATCATGAGGTGATATCAAGCACTATAGGAGTGAAGAAGAAGAAATAGGCTTCTGAAATACAGAGCCCTCCATAAATATACCATTTTTATTGACAACCCATCTTTTAACCCT
Source organism: Entomyzon cyanotis (assembly GCA_024500445.1). NCBI lineage: Eukaryota > Metazoa > Chordata > Aves > Passeriformes > Meliphagidae > Entomyzon > Entomyzon cyanotis. Next base: position 8,626,258 of record JAKEPQ010001000.1, read on the forward strand.
AATAGTAATGGAAGAAATCCAATAAATGAAACATTTACTGCATAACTTGCCTTATTTTCGGGTGGGGTCTGATTCCTTTCTAGCTGTCTCTAGAAGATGTTTTTAGCCTAATTTGCTCCCTAGAAATTTCACTCACTGGAGTTATACATCTATGACGTTTTATTGCCTGAAGCCAAGTCTGAATAAGAACTTTCTTAAGATATACTTATCCTAATGTCAGTCTACAAGAACTGGGCTGCTTTAGTTTGATTTATTTGTGCAGCGGAGATATATGTGCACCTATATAGCTGACCATGGCCTCAGAATGTATCTAATATCACAAACACAAACAAATAAGTGAAATGAGCAAGTTTAGCATTGTTAGTTACAAGCAGACACTTTTAAAATAATCACCTTAGATTTGTTTTTATATGTCTCTGTTTTCCAAAACAACCAAAACAGGAGACCATTGGATTTCACAGAAGGGACTTGAGTGTAGGTGTCTGTAAGTCACAGGCACACATCAAGCACTAGCCAAATGTAGTGTGCTTTGACTGTCTGAGGAATACAGGTTGGCATTTAAGGACCTGGAGCACAGAGGTCACTGGCTGAGATTGCAGACCACTGCCTGGCTGGTTCCCTGGGCTCTTTCTTCTGCCTGTTGCTTCTGGCACCCACTTAGGCAGTCTGTCAGTGCTTTGGAGCAAGGGTCTTCCTTTCCTTGGTGGTTTTGCTAGCCCCTAACCAGTTTGTGGATGTTATGGTGATGCAGATAATGCAACACTAGTAATTTGGCTTGCACTAATGAAGCCTCAATGAGGGTGGTCTTGTAGGTGAACCATGGCTGAGAGCAGATGGTGGTAGGCAAGGAACCCAGCAAGCTGAAAGCCACGAGCATGCCCTCAGCCAGAAAGGACTGCCCTTTCAACTAACACACAGTAATTAGCTGCGTATGCATTTGTAGTCTGTTGCAATATGAGGTAAAAGGGATTCGTTTTGCAATGGTCTAGGAACACGAACATGCGCCAGCTGCATTCCAGCTGTGGGGATTCTGGCTGATGGATGACAATAGTCAGCACAGGGGTAGTAACTCCTTGAAACAATCACGTTTAACAGCATAGCATTATTTGATCGTACCAAGCAATCACAGAACCACTCTTGTTGGAAGGGATGTGAAGATGCCTTCAGTCCAGCCTCCTGCTCAAAACAAGCTTTAGCTCTGAATTCAGACCCATTTGTTTAGGGATTTGTCCAGTCAGGCTTCAAAAGCCTTCAAGGACAGAGAAGAGATGACTAGGAGTTTGGACTTTGTGTTTATTCTTTCTGAATTTTATAATGTTCCTGTTAGCCCATTTCTCCAGCCTCTATAGGTTCCAATGGACAGCAGCCCTGCCCTGCAGCATATTAACTGCACTGCCCAGTTTGATGTCCTCTGCACATGTGATGAGACCTCCTCCAGGTAATTGATGCAAATGTCAAGGAGGACATAGGCCCCTTTAGTACTGCACCTGCCATTGACAGCCAGGGCTTCAGGCCTGTTCATTGAGTTTGGTCATCCAAGCAGTCTTTTATGCATATTCAGAATGTAATGTCCTAACTTGGATGCCAAGGTTTCCTCTCCTGAAGCCTCAGGTTTGCGCTCCACTGCTTGTCTTCTTCACTCCTGTCACGTTCACGGCTCCTTGTAGTCACAACAGCCACAGCTGCTGTTGGTTATCACATCCCTGTCCAATTCTTCCTTGTTTGTGAGTAGCAGAGCCAGGAGAACATCATCCACCGTTTGCCCATCCACCATCTGCGTTAGGAAGTTTTCCTCAACAAATTCCAGAGACTTTCTAACCCTGTTCCGTCCCATTGTTTTGATCTTACAGCTGAAGTCAGAGAGGTAAAAATTTCCCAGTAGCACTGTGGGCTGTTATCTGGAGATTTCTAGTTGTTTAAAGACGTGATTGACTTTGTCACCCTAATCAGATGATCTGTAACAAACCCATCACAGTGTTATCCTGACTGGCTTGCCCTCAAGCTCCCAACCAGTCTGTCTCCTGTTTCTATATCTTTGTCTCCTGTTCCCATGTGTTTGTGCTGCTCCTTCATATAGAAGGTAAATCCCTTGCTTTTCTTCACTGCCTGTCTTTCCTAAGGAGGCTGTATCTGTCCATCACAGACTTGTAATCATAGCAGTGATCCCACCATGTCCCAGCTGAGCTATCCTCAGACCACAGGCAAGTCAGTGCATTCCTTCGTGCCTCAGTTTTTCCCCAAATCAGCCCACTTAGATTTCATGTTCTTCAGTGTACCACTGTCTCTGGCACAATGTTTTTCTGTCCCAGATACCTCAGATCTTCAGAGCAGCCTATGGCCACCATAATGTAGTCAGTAAGGATGATAATGGAGGGTGACCAAGTGGATGTCATTTTGGGCTAAGACAGGAAGTTTTAATTTAAGCTAGGAAGTGAATGAGTGCTGCATTTCCTGCAAGGCCTGAGTTAAACACCCAGCCCAAACCCCAGCCAGGTCTGCAGGCTGGAACCACATGTCCACATGAAGTGTACTCCTCTCAAGAGCCACCAAAGGCTCGAATGCAGATTTTCATCTTGCAGAAAACTACAGGATTGTAGGTCTTTTCCTCCACAGAAGCAGTTGTTACCAGTATTTTTCACAGAGCCACCTCTATACCACTGCATGGACAAGCGAGCTCCCGACACTTGACGTTTACAATCATATTAATTAATAGTTGATCCATTAATGCATAAACAAAATAAAAGGGTTCTCAGGTAAATCCTTAACTTCTCCTTGAGAGTATTTCAATAGCTTGACCAGGCCATTTCTAATAGAGATATTTACTGTATTTTACTGTTTCCTAACAAATAATTTTCTGATTAATAATTCTGCTTTAAAACTTGTTTTGGTCTTTCCTTTTCTTCCTCCAGCTCCTAAAGCATATGTCTTCCTATTTTTTCTCCTCATTTGGCAAAGTCCTCCCAACTACATCAAGCAGTTTCAAATTAGCCAAGGAGATAGACAGAGCCCTGCTGAAGGAGCAGAGCAGTCTCTCTTTGTAAAATTTGCTGCCATTTATCAGCAGGCAGAGGCTTTTCTTGCAACAAGGAATCTGAGCTAGCGCATACCAAAAGAGTGGCACTGGAGACTTTGTGGTTGGCTGCTGTTTCAGGCACATTCAGCGTTTACACAGCCTGAGGGCATAAATGAGCAGACAGGAGGGAATGGACAGACCTTCCTACAGCACAATTAGGTGACAATGAGCTATCCAAAACAATCAGGATGGCAGCAACATCAAGTACTTTCCCTGAGTCTCATGAGTCCTCCTAAGACTTATTGCATCAGAGGTTCTGTCTATTGCTGGTGCCTCTGGATGGTGTCTCTGGAGAGGTGAAGTTGTCGGGAGCTCTGGAACAGGATCCTTTCTGGGAAATTTATTGCAGCCTGAAGTATTGCAATTAGCTCCAGTGGAGCTGGTTTCTGAGCTCCCTGTCCTTACTTAATGCAGGATCCCTCAGAACAGGGGATGGATCTGTAGGCTCTATGGAGGATATGTAAGGAGGCATATGTAAGGGGAATAATTTACAGGAATAATTCCAAACGTCTTCCATCTGCTAGACTGGGAAAAGAAGAGACAATAAATCTCAGGACATTTCTGCTCTGGTTCTTCAAATCAGTCTTTCTTGACATACTTTCTCCTTCAGAAAGCTTGTCTCTGAAAAAGGGAAGCCAGGGAGCTGCTCTCCTGCTCTTCCACCTTGGCTCTCTGGATCCATTAGCTCCTTTCAAGGACCCTAATCCTACAGAGCTCTGTTTTATAGGGGAGAGATCAGACAGAAGGTTGCCATTTCAAACCAGAATACAAATATAAGGTTGTGATCAGCACCTGTCCCACAGAAAATGTACCGTGTTTGGATTTCAAGGCATTTGGTGGATGTAAAACTCCAGTGGAGACTGCTCTGTTTAGTTAGGGAGACACAGGGCAAGGGTGGGTCCTGCATTCACAAGAGGAAACCCAGTGTGCTTTGTCTGCTATTTTACCTGAAGCACAGGTCTATCATTTACACCTGCTCCATTCACTTTTTTCCAACAACTCATGGTTGTACAAGAACCACTGTAATTCTTCAGGCAACAGCACCCTTAGGACATCTCCTGCATCCGTGGGAAGACATAATCTGGCATTCAAGGCATTGTGGTAGAATTGGCATCACCACTGCTCGCCTGAGGCACCATCTTCTCTCTGTGCCTTGCCAGCCTGCTTAGCTTAGCCTCCTTCTCCAAGGCAGGGAGCTAAGGCAGTGTTTTTGCCAAGGAGGAATGCAGAAGAAAGCAGAGATTACGTTTATAGAATAACATTGGTCTCTAGATTTCTTTGGTGGCCCAGATTGAAGAAATTTATGTTCAAAAGACCTGGGGAAACTGTGCACATGGTTCTGAATATACATGTGTCCTCAGGCTTGTTCTCTTTGTCCCTCTGACCTAAAGCAATCTATGGCCAGGCAGGAGTGAAGAACATAGCTAAAATAGCATATGCAGCCCATTTTGCATACTTTCCCGTGGCACTAGAGCTAAATGACTTATGACTGAAACATTGACTGTTGCAGTACAGGACAATTACAGGAAAGTTGGCAAGGCAGCAATTTACCATCTTGTAGGAATATGAAATTCTTTCCTTCCTCCTGATTTCAAACCTGACAAGTGGCAAACTACCTCCACTTTCTTTGGGAGGATAATCAAAAGCTTGCAGAATCAGACCTTAAGTTGTTCTTGTCTGGACAAGTAAGTGCTGTCATCAATGACCTCCTATAGCCACCTCAGGACATGCAGGGAGCTTCTACTGTGCCTTGGGTTCTTGATATGCCCAGAAATCCTGTTCCACCAATTAGGTCATGTGTGCATGCATCTGTTACCAAAATCCATGAGATTCTTGCTGTGCATGAAGCTAGTTGTTTATATTAGAAAATGGGTATTATGTGCTCTTCTGGCAACGACTGTATTTTTACTAAGCGTATTTACAATGTTTAGCAGAAAATAGCAATGTTAGTTTTGATTTAACACAACAAAATTTTTAAGAACGTGTTGGGTTTTTTTCTGCAAGCAGATGTTATTTGAATGTAAGCACTATTTTAATATAAATAAATAAAAGTAGGATTTTTAGGAGATTATTACAATCTTCAGCTCTGAGGTCCTGTATTACAGAGGTCATTGAATTTCAACAAGTGGTTCCTGCCATGAGTCTGTCATTTCTAGCTGAGCTACAATATTTCATTTAGAAAGACATCTGACCTGATTTTAAATATTTCAAGTCAGAACTCCCCTTCCACTGTAGGCAAATTTTGTTCCAGAGGTTGTTCATTACCCTCTCTAGGGAAAAAAAAAAAAAGAAGAGAAGAAAAGAACCACAAATCTATTTCAAACTCATTTTCCTCTTGTTGCAACCAAATAATTCTATAAAAGAGTGTCATCTCGTGTTGCCTTTTCCTCACCAGTAGCTTTCATTCCTTTTCCTGCAATTCTGTGCTCCATGACTGAACAGGCTCTCTTGCCTTCACATTCTCCTCCCTGGCAGCAGTGGGACACCACAGGCAGAGGGCTCTGCTTATGTTTTGCATATTGCAGGATAAGGCAGCAAAAACAAATGTGAAGATTATCTGCAACAGTAACATATCAGAGAATGTTTTGTCTTGCCTGGCCTTAAGCTGGTCATCTGAGTGCCCTGCAAAGTTAATAAAGAGGCCCAAACAGTGGCTTATCCCAACTAGGCTAAAACATCCCCACTGTGCAGTGACTCGCCTTGCTACAGTGAAGGACTGGCAGAGACTACACACTAAAGTTTTATATCCGTACAAGCTGAACTTCACTTCTAATGAAGATACTTTCCAGAAGGAAAAAGCTACTAGCTGCCAACAGAAAGTGTCTCTGTATACCCTAAGTTTATTGTCTGCAGTATTAAGCCACTGTACAATACTCCTATTTGCATTCCATAGTAGAAATCTTGACCATAAAGACTCTAATGGATAGACATTTCCATTTTTTAATAAAGAAAACACAGAGACTCTGAGAGACAGACATGTAGGAACTCTGGTTTTAAGAGAAATGCCAAGATTGTGACATTGGGGATACAGTCTCTTGAACTGGCACCAACATTAATTCAATAGAATATGTGATATTCTAGTATAGCTTTGACCAGAAATCTTAAAAGTTTCTGTAAAATCCTTCTGGATTTGCTTCTCTTAACAACACAGAGCGCCCTTGTTTTGTTTTACTTTCTAAAAGATTTATTATGCTTGTTTTTCATCAGAGAGATATATGAAGTTTAACTTTCCCTAGTTTTGTTGGCTGACAATCTCACCTCTTTTATCTTGGCTTCCTGGAGAAAAGCAGCTCACCTCATCATGCTGTAGCATTTGTAACCATAGATTAACTTCAGCTGAATGTGACAGGAGATGGAGAGACCAACAATATTTATGTCCTCCAATTTAATGGCTGTTAGAGAGGTCCAGCTTAGCACCCATGGGAGGGAAGGTCCATAGGGAGAGGGCAGTGTGGGTGGCAGAGAGCAGTGAATCCCTGGGGAAAGGTGCATGGAGAACAGATTGCCCTAGTCTCACTGCTCACCAGACTGCTTGTTTAGTGTTATTGGTGCTGTGGTCACACAGAGATTACATTGTGAACCCCTTCTCCCACTCACAAATATCAAGCCCTTTGCCTTTTCCAGCTAAGATCACATTACATCCCTTGCAGTTACAGCCACTGGAAGAATTATTAGGGGAAAAAAAGCACATATTGTTGACTGCCTTTAACTTTTCTTTTGCTCTTAATTTTATCTTAACTCAATTTTATCTTACAAAACATGGAAATAAACACGTTCAGACCCACCATCCTCCCACAGATCTACTAGAGTTCTCCTATGCAGAGCTTCAGAATCTCTGTGCAGAAGTTCATCTTGGAGTCTGTAGGAGTTCATCTTGGAGTCTGTAAAAAAATTTTCTTTTTTCTTTTTTCTGGGTGTTTTTTTTTTTTTTTTTTTCACAAAAGCTTAAATAGAATCTCCCAATTTACTCCAAATTGGCAGTGCAGACAGGGAAGTGATACTTAGCCTGTTGTAACACACACTTCAGCAGGACCAGCTCGTACATCGTAAAGCACCACTTGCCTTATCTGCGCTGGAACAAGTCGCTCTGAATGCATGAACTATTCTAACAAAAATAGTGCAGACTTATCTCAGAATGTGCAGGGGGAACTCTCACACGTCCTGATGGAAGGGCACGAGGGCTGCAACTTTGACAATGATTTAATCTCAAATGCACATTTCACAAGGTTATAGTTAAGAGCAAATAAGCAAAACCAGAGGATTTTAACAGTTCCATGAAAAGTAGCTTTCCAATTTGTTCAACTTCTGATCTTCACTTAATGGGTTGTCCTGCCTTTTTTTTTTTTAGCACTCCAGTGGCAATGTAGTCTGCTGTGAAAGATAAGACCTATGCTAGCAATGCAAACAAGCAGCAAAGAAAAAGCTTTGACTACAATTTGTAAGTTTTCTTCATATACTACAAACAAGTACCACAAAAAAAACAAAAAGGTCCACAACATCTAGGATGCAGTGATTTTTATATCATCCAAAGAACAGGGGGAAAAGCCTGATTACAGTTTAAAAATCCTTGGTAGTACTGAAAATACAGCAAAATCCTCCTCGTGAAGCAACAAGGCTCAGTGGCTTCTTTTGCAAGAAGCCTTCAAATCTCCACATCTCTGTGCCCACTGTTCACTCTGACAGATCTATCATTGCCCAAGAAGAATGAAGGTTAACAGTAAAGCTGGAAATTTGGTGTCCCAGGTGGAGTTTCTGTCTATGGGAGTGTTCTTGGGAAGACAATAATCCTCTCTGTCCCTTTGCTAGCACCTTTGCAAATCAGAGGTATTGCTGGTCGAATGGGTGAGGGGTTTGCAGTTTAATTAACTTGTAAGGTCTTAGGAAATGTTTTCAGTCTGTGACCTACAGATTCCTGCTACCTTTACTAACAAAAGGTTAAGGAAAGTGGGTTCACAGATGCTATGGAGCAATCTCTGCATATGGAAATGCAAAAGGGGGCCATACTTTTCACTGGAAATTTGTAGGGGTCCAAAAATCAAAAAAGACTGGGAAAAAAAGTGGCTTAGATCTCATCTATTCAGATGAAAGAAACTGCTGAAGACTGAAGTGTAGATATGTATTAATATATCATGATATTGTAACTAAAGAGCATTACACAGCAGCACAATGTTATAAAATAGTTCCATCTATTCAGTCTCACAGGGGTGTAGCAATAAAAACATAAGAAATGAAGCCAGATTGGGCTGTTTACTTTTAGCTCCTGATTTCTAAAAAAAGCTTTATTTGCAAAAGGTGGTTGTTAAAGTTTTTAACAATGATATCCTTGGAATTTTTAATCAGCGTTAGAAAACAGCTCCACACACAGGTTTGGCTTAAGAGTAATAGCTGTGTATGATAGAGGAAGCCCTGAAGTCATGCAGGGCATCTTAATATGAATACATGTATTAGAAAATATTGCATAGATGTAATGTGGCCCCCAAGTGTAAAACTCACACATATTCTCTCCTCCTCCCTCCCTCCCTCTCTCTCTCCTTGTCTGTCTTTCACTTGTAGTCTCTCTCCACATTTGCTAAAACTAAAAATAAATCCGTTTGTCAATAGACCTATATGAAAGTCAAAACCCCCCATATTTAAAACTGTGAGGTGTAGCACAAGAGAAGGAGTACATTTTGGGGGAGGGAGATAATAGATTTTTTTTATATCAGCAAAAATATCGGAGGTAGATATCAGTGCAGTTGCTGAGCTTTTGTGTTCTGGGGCTAGGAGACTTGAATATTATTAAGGGATCAGTCACAAAGTGCATCAATCTGGCATGTACTAGAGCCAGATATCTATTTGCCAGAAACTGGGAAAAAAAAAATCTCAGCAGGCTCACAGTTGAAGAATGGTGGACATTGCTTTGATTCAAGAAAGCCCTGGCACAGATATCTTCCTGGATATGGATAACATAATGGACTTTGGGGAGCATATTAAGTCACCCCCCCCATGACTTGCTAGCAGCTCTGGATGTGAATTATACAACTCTGGATTGGTATGTTAAGGACTTAACAATTTCTGTCTGCAGCTTTTCCAGCCTCTGAGTGAAGTACTGGGTTACTTTTTTTCCTTTTGGTTTGATGGCAAAGTGTGTTTTGCTGGGTAATTCTTTTTTAAAAGCCTGCAAATAAAAGAAAGTATAAATTAAGAAGAGGGAGGGGAGAGTGACTGTGAGTGAGTGTGTGATGCACTGCATTTAATGTTTCTCTAGAACAAAGTCACACTTGAAGGCTGGCTTCTTTATTTATACTGTTTGTTTATAAGATCCAGGAATGCTTGTTTTCAGCATGAAATAATTTTTGCAGTGGCTTCAAATGAAAATATGTATTCACTAAAACCAGAAAATCAGCTGGGAGCTCACTGCTGCACTGAGAGGCCCATTCAGACTCACAGCAACCCAGCCCCCAAGAGCTCATTAGAGATTCACCAGGAGCAAACTGCTTGATTGGCCCTGCTCTGGCTGAGTCTGGGGTGGTTTTCCTGGAATTCAGCTGAAAAGTACAGGTGTATGCAACAAATATGTTGCATTTTTTGATACCTGACATCAGTTGGAGACTGATGCTGACTGACAGGTGCTGGCAGTTAGGGCTGGTGAAGACTTTTGAGAGGTTTCCTGGCCCTACTTGGTTTTAGGGTCGGAATTTTTTCTTGACAGGACTTGGATTTGATGACTTGAGTTTGATCACATGTGTTCATACACATTACATTATATCTTTATTTCCTAATAAAACTAAAGTGCTCTTATTCTTACTGAGTGTGATATGCACGAAGCAATGGAAGGCCACATCACTTTCTATAGTACCATTTGTATGAAATAATTTCAAAACAGATATAGAAAATATGAATAAGGAATGACTGCAGGCTCCACAATATTTGTACACTGGGGAAAAAATCTTTATATTGCTCTGTGGATACTTTGCCTTCTATCCCTGATTTCATGGACTATTATTTTTTATTCCATCCCACACAGCCCATCTCTTAGCCATAATAGCATGACATATGAAAAATACACAATTTGCTTATGTGAGAAAGTAGCATTAGTAAAATAATGATATATCTTAAACCTAAACATTTTGTCCTTTTTTCTTCTAACAAAAAAACCTGGCTGCCTGTAGGAGAGTTGAGTAGTGACAGCTTAGAGTTGGAATGGCATGACTGGACATCTCCCAAACAGAGCATCCTTCCATGCCCCACAGACCACTGGGTTTCAGAAGCTGTGGTTTTATAGTAATAGCCAAAAAAGATCACTTTGCAGATGACTTTTCAAAAGAGATCACCATGATCTTGGATATGTGAAGATATTGAAGTGATGATAGGAGTTTATGCTGGAAAAACAGTGGATCAAAGAATGGCAGTGAAAGAAGAAAGACTGGAATGATGGGTACAGAGAGCACAGGACAAGAAATCTTGGCATTTTACATTTCAAGCTGTTTAACTTCCAGACAGGTGTGATTTACCTGGAATAATTTCCCATCAGCATCAGGGAAAAAAGAGTATGGTGTGTAAGATGACAATTTAGAAATTTATTTTGCATGATTGCACAGGTATCAGTAAAGGGCTCAAAGTTATATCATGAGCAATTGTGGTTCTAAGACACAACCTATGAGCACTGTGATTGTACTCACAAAAGCACTGGACAAACAAGTTCCATTGCTCACCACTGGCTGCTGCCATTGGCTGAAAAAATCAGAGAATATTTCTTTTTAAAGCAGTCTCATCTTCCCTCACTCCCCTTGGTCTCCCTCATGAAATGCCTGGTCCATGGGGATGCAAACATCAGGAGGGATAAAATGGTCTTTCAAGAGAATTCTTTCAGGTTTTCAGGACTGATACCCATAACTTACATGAACAAAAAAAGAACTATAATGGATGCTTATAAATTCTGTCAGGAATGAGGAAATCTGTTAGCAGCTGAAAGTAACTACCTGGCATTTTTAAAAGCAGCAGTTTTCTATCTTGTTCTGTCACAGGGTCACTGAAAGTCAGAATCTGAAAGATCTTATCCAAGTAGATTTCCCCCATCATCCTGGAGCCCATGGGCTGAGAGGGATGGTTAGCAAGTTGGATAATCCTGCCCTCCACACATTATGCAGCCAGAGAGAAGGGCAAGGATTCCAGTGGGAGGGACACTGCCAGGCAGCCTTTGTGGAGCTGGTTTTCTGGCAATAAGAACAGATCGGAGAATAAAGTGCAGCACCTGCAATAATGAGTCTTTTAAATCATTATGTATAAACATTCTTCTCAGCCTTCTAAAAACATGTTTCAGTTTAAGCCAAACAATGCTATTCAACACAATATGTCTTAGGAAGAAAGCCACATATTCTTCTTGCATTTGTGTTTTTCTTTTTTTTTTTTTTTCACAGTTAATTAATTTCTTAAAATTTATTTAAGGACACATCATGAAAGGCCCAATCATTACAGTAAAGGAACAAGTCCTGCAAACCTTCACACATGTGATTTTAATAGGTGTAGATATGTGAACAAGGATTAGTAACACTCAGCCCTTGCTTAGCATTAGTGTGTGGGCTCAAGTTATGTTCTTGCTGTGAATTGGCAATGAGACACAAAGCCTTTTGCCTCTAGGGCTGTGGTTCAAATGCAGCCTGGGTCATTGGTGGCTCTACACAAAATGAGGGGGCTGTTTCTCTCCAATTTCACCCTCTCCCTGTTAAAAGACAGTAGAGAATTCAAGGTCAGAGTGATCTCAGAGTCTCTCATCTTATTATGAATTGTTATTTTTCACTTACTATGCTATACTACAGAGCCTGGAGCTTCTGCCAAGCGTGGGGCATGTCACACTGGTTACTGTGAGAACAGGTGCAGCTCCACTCATTTGCAAACACACTCGGTGGAAGAGGAAGATGAGCACAAAGAAATGAAGTGACATGTCCAAAGGACAGTGGCAGTGCCCAGAGCAGAGCACACCTTTCCTCAAAACCTGACTGCACTGCTTCCTTCTCCACCTGCAGCTGTGGGCAGAACAGTGACAGGAAACAGTGTCCTTGGACTTTTGCTTCCCAGCAGGTAACCTGCATGGCTGTCAACCCGGCAGATTTTATGGTATTTTTTTAGTAAGGTGGGGATAATATAAAACAAAGTGTGTGACAGATGAAATGCATTAGCCCCAACAATATTAATGGATGATAATGTATACGGTAGATCATTTTATCACACCATTTACATGTAAGTTTGTTTGGTGTATTATCTTTGACACAGTGGAAGATTCATAGATCAAGAGAATTGGTGTAACCCAATTTCATATGTTTTGTTGGATCTTCGAACAAAAGTGGATGCATTTTGAGTATACATTAAGCAAGTGCTGCATTAAGAACTTCCTTGCGACACCTGGCACCTACTTTTATGGCTTATTTTGTCAGATTGTTTCTTCTATTCAAAGATTAATTTTCCCACTTGCTGAATTTGTTAAATCTTTGAACATTTCAGCCAACGAAGAGGTTTTCAGATCTGAGTTTTCTCAGGATTAAACACTTCTGTAACAGAAAAAACACTACTCAGTCAATAGAGACAGACTTGTTTGAAACCTAGCATTTGCTAAACAAAAAAGGTTAAGCTGTTTATAAAGAAAAGTCCAGAATTAAACGTGCCCTGACTTTCAAACATGCCATCTGTAACTAAATGGGCATTGGCTCACACACTTATAAAAGCACTAGTTGATGCTAATTTAAAATTTAAAGCAAATGTTTGTTTATCATGTATGTGATTTACAATCAAGGTATATGGTATAAAATCAATGTTATTCCCTAATGCAGGAGGAAGATGTGACACCCCTTTCTCAGGAAGGAGACACCATCCTTGCAATACTTTTTTGGTGGTATCAGGTCAGTGCTGTGCAGGCTACTGAGGGGAATCTCCATTGCAGGGCTTCTCCCAACAAGTGTGCATCCTACACCAGACTTGTCAATTCACACTGTTTTTATCAGTCACTCCCCTTGGCAGTGATAACAGAGAAAGCTTCCTGGGACTTTGTGTGAGCTTAAATTAGGGACAAGGTGCTGGCATCCTCACAGCATTCCAAAACCCAGGTTGTACCCAGTGGCACAGCTGGAAACTGGCACAGCTGTAGGATACACCACATGCCAGGTCCACAGTCCTACCTGTGAGGCACAAAATCATCTGGTTAAACCCCAAGTTTTCTACTGTGTGCCTGACATCAACTCCTGCAAGCTAACTCTTCATTGGCCAGACTCAATGGCATCCCAAACCTCAAACACCTACAGGCATTTGCTAACTTTTGTAAAGTCCTTTCCCAGTATATTGGGATTTTTGCCATTTTTAACCTGGAAAGGGATTCTAGTGGACTGTACCTGTCAGGGTTGGGTTTCTCTGAGACTGCCAGGCCAGTCTGGAAAATCCCAAAGCCTCAAATGCCTATTTGGGTAGATTTTGCTGCTGGGGGAGTGCTGCAGAGGGCTCTGGAGTGTGAGAGAGAGGCTGAGCAGGGCTGCTGGTGCAACTGGTGCATGGTGTAGCAGTGGAAAGACTGGCTGCCCTCCTGGCTTGGCTCTGCCTCAGGAGCAAAAAAGAGCCTGCACACAATTAGGGACAAGCCTCCGAACTTCTTCAAGTTCACTCATTTAAAAAAACAACTAAACTTTAAAAAAAAAACAAAGCCCAGACAAATGAACAAAAAGACAAGAAAAATGATTAAAGAAAATGAGAAGAATAAAGGACTTTTAAGCTATATCCTTGTTACCTTTATTTCTCCTCAAGGAAGTAATATTTCTTGATCATCAAGATCCTTCTTCCTTAATAAGGTAAAGCATCAGATTATGAAGAACATTTTTAATGAGAATTCAGGGACATTTCTGGGTTGGTTGAGAAGTATGAAAGTATTTAACCTCAGTTCAATGGACTGCCCTTTATTAACATTTTTCTTCTAGTGCCACTCACATTACTGCCCTTTCACAAGCCCCGTCTCAACCATTTGGTACTTATAACTTGGTTTTAGCCAGAGGGTGCATTGCAGAATACAAATCAATCATTGACTTTATTTCTTGTGACTAAAGGATTTCATAGTCAGTATCTTTGTGGACAGAGCTACTGCTAAGAAAATAGGGCTTAATAATTAAAATGTGTCAATTTTTCTCTCCATTCAACAGTAAAACTACCAGAAGTGCCTGGATTCCTGTTCAGTGAGTGATGTGGCACTGACAGAGCAGCACACCTCAGCTCAGCTGAGCACATGCATATGTAAACAAGTCTGCTATCAAACACTGTGCCTTGTCAAAGATTAAACATGTCTTTAGGGAATGGGAACGGTGCCATGCTAACACCTTGGCAATACAGGCCAAGTGGCAGGACACTTGGCTTCCCATCAGATTGTCACAAACCTGCCTTGGAAACATTCTTCTGGAAATATGAGAGTGTCCCTGTCATGGTTCCTGTCCAGTGGCTGCTCTGGGTGAGCTGCCAGTGCTCCACACATTGCCAATGCTAGCGGTGCTTTTGTCAGGTGGACACTTGCCCACTAGGAAATGGATTGAAGCCACCCACGTACTTTAAATGTGCCATTGTCTGAGCTCCAAGTGCTAACCAGAGTTAATGACATCGAGTCTGGTCTGGTCTGGAGTGTTGTAGGAACTCTATCCGTGCTGCCCACTGTTACCTTTGAGTTGCTGCCCTAACTCTCAGTATATGAAATTTGTAGGACGTCTCCTTAATGCAAGAGGAATATATTTGTATTTTTACGTTGCACAAAGGAAGCAGAGCCAAGCTAGAGCAGAGCCCAGCAACACTGCTTGTGTTTTAACTTAGGCAATTTAGGTGAGGTTGATGAAAAAAAAACAGATGAGATTTTGTTGTTCATGTTGAACAGCCGAGACTTATCCCAGAGACTCACATTCAGCTAAGAGCATTTATCTGCTTTCTCAGCTGTTGGAGGGTGTAGAGTGGATACCAGCTGCACCTCAAATGTTTTGGACACTTCCAGACCGTTGTGCAAATTTTAGCTCAACAATTTTGACAGGACACTAATTCTCAGGCACGGTGATGAGAAATTCTGCAACCCAGTGGACATGCACTAAACTCTGTCCCTCAGCCATGGGGCACTGAAGAACTTTTTGAAATAAAAGGCTTTTCTTATGGGACTCTTCCCTTGCCAGTCTCCTGATGCCAACACTCATTAAGATCCCAGTGCAGACGCACTGTACCTGCTATATTTGGATGCACGGCCAGTGCTGCCCTGCTTGGGCACTCCAGAAACACTCAACAGCAGCCAAGAAAAACAGGAAGAAAGAACATCCATTAGGAGACACTTTGTGAGGGTTACAGTTTCCCATAGAGCAGCACCAAGTTTTGAGGCTGAATCCTTGGGTTTCTATCTCATGTCTTATTTTACAGACATCAGCTCAGACAGATTTGCAACACTTGACAGGCAGAAGTCAGTAGATTCTCAATGTCCTTGATGTCAGTGAGTTTTGCTGCTGGCATTCAAGGAGTCAAGATTTCATTCCATTTTAATACTGAATTAACTGAGGCAACACACTTGCAAATAAAGACAGTGCATTGGCCTCTGGTTTTCTAGGCATTTTGGTGACACATCTCATGGTCTCAAAGCATTATAGCAGGAATATGAGATTTAGGCCTTTCAGACATGAAGGAATGCTGTGGAAACAAATGCAGCAGCAAGCACAGCTTATGAGAAATGCAAAGTAGGTAAACAATAACTGTATCAGAAGAGAAGGCATCTGGAAGCAGGTGTGAATATCAGCGCTCAGAGCTGGAGGTAACCTTGTAGTCTTGAATGTACAATACTCAGCTAAAAGAAATTTTACCATGGCATAAAAAAGCTGGGGGTTTTGTTGTTGTTCATTTATTTTGCTCTTTTCAGTTATTAATCTGAACTGCATAAATCATTTTTTTAGTAGTCATGTAGTTTGTTGGGCAGTTCTGGCTAAACCTTAGGGTAGTGTACAATGAATTAACACACACACACATGTACACCTGCAAACTGTGCAAAAACCCACAAAGAAAATTTGAATTAAATATGTCAAGGAAGAAATTGGCCTCACCTCCACCATTCAATGTTCCACTGCTGTGTCTCAAATGATACAGAGAGCCACAAACTTTGTTTCTTGGAACCAGCAGAACGCTTCATGTGAATATTTTTTTTCACTTAAGGATTGTTTTGTTTTAGCAGTAAAAAGAAAGGATGGTTAGCTTTTGCCATTCATGTATGACATTATTTTACAGCTCACAACTAGCTGCATGCAGACTTTAGTCGGTGCACAAGGAGGCTCATTACCTCAACGCAAAAGTTTAAGCAATCACAACTTAGCAGAATCTCTCGGCCCACGTATCATTAGCCTGGGAGTTCCAATTCCCCTGGAAGAACCTTGTTGAAGCAGACAGCTTGCCTCTTGCAGCACATCAGCTCTTCCTCTGTACAAAAGATGTTACGGGAAAGTGATTAGATGGAGGAGGATTTTTCAGCTAAGAAAAGAGCTGGCAGAGGGGGATATTGTAGTAGAGTATAAAATCATGAATGGCACATGGAAGGAGAATAGGAAACTGCTGTTTCTTTTGGTGCCCCTAGTTCTTGCATGAGGCAAGCAAGTAGTATGTTCACAAAAAAAAGCAAGTGTTTTGTGGTACTCCTTCACAGAGTACAGACTGGAGCAAGTTGTGAAACTTCTTGCCACAGGATTTTGTGAGTGCCAGAAGTTTACACGGATGAAAAAAAGAGACTAGATGAAGTAATGGAATTAAAAGCATTAAAAAAATTAATGTACCAGTAAATCTTGATTTGCCGTTCATTCTTAGGAAGACCTGAGCTGCTGGAAGCAGAGTGAATAAACTTGGGATATATAAATGCCACGATGCATTTGCCCTGTTCTTGTGCCCTTATCTGGGCACCTGGTATAGCAAGAGCTCAGACCTTTGCCCTGACCGTGCTAGACTGGTCTCGTGTTTGCACCTCTGCCTGGTTTGTGCTTATCTGCAGCCTGCTGGTAAACTTCTGTACAGCTTCCCCAAAATGTCTTTTAAGAGCTTAAAGTAACATGAACTTTTACCTAGCAATTTGTGCAGATTTTTTGAAGTTTAGGGGAAGCTATAAGTAATGACATTTGCTGAGGAACACAGTAAGATACAGAGTCAGCAGGCCTAAGTCTCCTAAGTGTGTGTGTGCATGCATGAGAGGGAGAGGGAGACGAAGAGAAAATATGTGCATGTGAAAGTACCTTTGTCTATAAAACAGATATTTTCCATGACATATGTTGATGAATTGAATTCTGTTAATTTATAAAGTACATTCAGAGCTGGTAGAATTTTTGTAGTGTTTCATGGCCAAATTCTGTGAAAGGACTGGGAAAAATGTGTTCCAATTTATTTCGTGTTCTGCAGTGATTTTCTAACTAACTGTGTGTGAATTATTATATTTCGATCTGAATATAGAGCACTAAAAACTCTGGCCTCAGCCCAGAGAAGCAGTTAAAGGAAATGTCCTGCTGAATTCACAAAGACTGTTTGCATTCTTAAAGTTAAGCATGTGCTTAAGGGCTTTGCTAGATCATAACCAAAGATCTCAGGAGCAGTTGGCAAGACTGATACCACAGAGAATAGAAGAAGAGGAAAACAGCAAGAAAGATGTCAATAGATATATTGACATGAATTTGGAATGGTGCTTAGCATTTGAGAGCATTAAGGAAAAAGAGATCTAAAAAGCTTAAGGAAAGTATTTGAGAGACTGTGTTGACTTTTAAAAAAAACTCCTTCTTTTTAACAGCCATACATCAATCACCGACTTTCAAAGGAGAAAAACATCGCAACGTGTGTTGCACCATTCTCATTGTATAATTTTGCTGTGTGTAACACTGCAGCAATTTTCAGCATACAGATTCTTAATCTCATTTTGGTCCTAAGGCACACACACATCACATCACTGCTGAATGGGCATCTCTAGAGATTGTCCTTTCAGAGCAGAGGCAGCTACAGCAGGTTGCCCAAGGGGTTGGATATTTCCAGGGATGGAGCTGCCATAGTCTCTCTGGACACCTTGTTCCAGTGTCAGACCACCTTCACCAAGAGCTTGGTATCTTCTAGTGGTACAAAGCTCCTGTCAGTAGTCTCATAAATGTTTACACCTTCTCCCTATACACGTGCTCTGCCTTACAAAAACAGGTAGATCCCAAGAGTTCAAAGGGATTAGCCACAGGGTTGTGAAATAGACATAACTGTGAGTGCTTTCAGGACTTCAGCTGGCAAGTCCAAGTGAGTTGGCCAAAGTTGCAATAAAAATGAAAAAAAATTAAACTATATATGGCAAAACTTACAATTTAATTTCACAGATATCACGATGTATGTGTCCTTTCCCCCCCTTGAAATTTAGAGGGTTATAGTTCTTAATCCTGGGACACGTTTGAAAATTTTTCATTTTTAGCTGTGGTACTTGAGGGCTTTCAAGGATTCACTCACATTCTGACCCACCCTGCACCTTAAATTTAAGTGCATTTTCTCACTGATTCTGATTTCCATTACAGACATAATTTCACTCTTTCTTTTCAAAAGTACAAAGCTCCAGTGCTGGTAAAGTGTATAAGGATAAGACTGAACCCTTGGAAAGCAGCAAAACACATGAAGGCAAAGGTGCATGATAAAACGATTTATCTGTGGCTTTGCAGTTATTACACAGATAACATTTTGATATGTGTATTATGTTTAGTAACTCGGTATCTGTGTGTGTAATACATAATTTTTTAGTTAGAAGTTTATCTTCCAAAACTGTACTGCATTTTTCAATGAGTCAGCTGGTTACAGTAACTCCTGCAATTTGTGAAGTTAATGCATTTATGTATTATGACATGAAATGTGCTTCACTCATTTCTGCGCCGCTGTTATTTATGATAATACTTCACAGGAGATGAGTGAATACTCTATAACACCTTTCAAGAGGTCAATGTAGCCTTAACCATAGTGTCTTCACTCTGCATTGACTAGTAAATCTTTGCTGAGGGATGAGGTGGCTGGGGTTTGTATGCTCACCATGACCTGCATGGATTAGCGGAGAGCAAAGGTTCCAGTGAGTGTGTTTGTACAAATATATATCTACAGGAACCTCCAGGCATGCTGAAAGCTCATCTGCTTCCCTCAAGGACTTGCAAAGTTGGGGAGGAGGATTAAAAGAGTGGCAAAGCGGATAGAAAAAGACGTCTGTTATGTTAACTTCTTATTTTTTGGCCTTGCTTGTAAGAGAGAAATTGCTAATGTTTAGTTAGCATGAAGATGCTGTGGGGTATTTGCAGCTTTCTCTAAAACAGGGCATTTGAAAAGTGACTGAAAAAAATCATTATTTTGGCTCTGTGTGGATTTCAAGGTAGAATGCAATTGATCTGCCCTCAAGTCCACAGCAACCTAAGGAAGAGGAAAAAAACTGTCTGTATTGTACATAATTGGCTATAATATGATTTTAAAGCAAAATTACTAGCATCACTTGGAAAGTTCTTTCTTTCTCTGCAGATGTCATTTTTTCAAAACTACTTTTGAACCCAAAATCTATTCCATCTTTTCAGAGCAGGCCAGATGCTACCAGAGGTGCCATGGCCACCCATCTTATCAGCCATGCTGCTTCCAATGTTTTGCTGGGATGACACAGCAAGGTGGGAGAGCATGGACTTTCATTGAATGTCTGACTTGGAGGGTTTTCCTGGTACAGCTCTCTTAACTTTGCATCATGTGCCTTGCATCAGGCTCAGCACCTCTTTGAAACAGCCCACCACAGGGTAGAAAACTCAACTGGCGATAAATGTGAATAGTGTTCCAGTGGTTGAGTGAGCTGAGCTGCCTGACTGAAGAGCGAGAAGGGAGGGGGAAAAAAGAGAGCAGTGAGCCACTATGTTAGAGCCACTTCCTCTTGAAGTCTTATCCTAAGAAAAAACTCTAGGTAAGTATACCTGCAGGCAACGAAACTCAGGTCTGTTTTTCTCAAGTGCTCAATACTTCTGCTAACTCCCATGGCGACACCTTAACAGTCAGATTCTCAAAAGGACTTAGTCTTCAGTGAGCACCCAGGGTGCTGAGGCCTTTAAAATTTCTGCTCTCTTCCTTTGCTGCCTACTTGGGAAATGAGACTTTTGTAAAATTCTGGCTTTACTCAATAAGTAAAGCTTCTTAGTTAACTGCACTAGCTGGAGGAAAGACATGGATCTTTAATAAACTCTACTGGTATTTGCTAGAGCAGTCCAGGTTGCTTATAAAGTGGCTCTGCATGAAGGAGGCTGGTGTCTGTATTTCCCTCCAAAGCTGATGCAGGGTGTAGGGTATGAAATGCCATGCGATGATGGGTCAATCTCCAGGTCATGACCAGGACACAAAGCCCTTCTCTGAAACCAAATTCTTTCTCTGTCTAGCATCAGGCTGGGTAGAGCTCCTTAAAACCATATTCCGAATTTTGATGAAATTGTACAGTGCTTGAACCCAAGAAGATGTAAAGACACTCTGTCCAAGGACTCCAGGAAATGATGCAATCTGCAAACCATTTACTACCTGTGTGTTTTACCCTTGGATTTTACCAAGGTGCTTAACTCCACTTTATGGACTTCCCATTAAACTTATCTCATTGTAAAACAGTGTTTCTTTAGGGAGGGGAAAACGTTTCAACCCTAAACGACTTAAAATCGCTGAGGATTTTTACACACCGGGAAGTGGCAGCAGCTTGTTCTAAACAAACTGTTGATGTGAAAGCACCGGCACACCCCACTCTCACTGGGGCAGCGTTGGCTGACGAAGGCTTCACCACTCCCACCTCCATTCACAGCAGAATGGCAGACAGGGAAATGTGCCAGGGCCTCAGCTACTCAAGTGTAAAATCTGGCATATTATCACAAAGGCTGAGAAAGGTAATGGAATATAAATTGGGGCACCTAGATGTAGGACACACACTCTGCCACTTTGGTGCTTTGACATCCTCTGACAAAACCTTGACAGGGAGACCTTTCAGAGTGATTTAGCCCGGGAAAGAGCAAGCACCCTTACAGGCAGCCATCCTTCATGGGTGACAAGTCCTCCTCTGTCAGGGTGGGGACTTCAGAGTGGCTACAGGCCCTGCACCTCTCCAACCACAGGCTCCAGACTTTGTCCTCTCTCTTTGTCCTTGTTTTTGGCAGCCAGACAGAGAGAGGAGAGCACGTGGGTGAAAAGGCAGAGACACAACATGTTGAGGCTTGGCCTCCTGCCTCTCAAGGGTGGCGTGGTGGTGCCACCTCTTTGCTGCTCTTGCCTCTCCTCTCTGCCTCCACGCACTCAATGCCCTCCTTTTCCTCGCTCATTAACACCCCCTGACTTGGTAATGAGCGCTAAACTGTAATTTAGAGCATCCAGGAGAGTGGGAGGAGCGGGACAGGGCAGAGAGAGTGCTGCTCAGCTGAACTCTTTGGCCCCACAGGCTCCTCCTGGACAGCTGACACTTCAAGTTTGGGATGGCGTTCAGAGCTTCACAAACAGCTCCAGGCCCAGGCAGGAAGCCTGGCTGCTGCTCCAAGGCTTCCCCTTGTGGGCTAGGAGCACAGTCTGCCTCTATCACCTCCAGCGCTGACCTCCCAAGTCTGTCCATCATGGGATTGGCTTCCCAAACTGGTGGGAAAGGGTGTGTGGGAAGGGTGGCCCTGCTCAGGTGTCCTTGCTAAGCTGTGGCACCCAGGTCTCCCTGCTCCAGGGCTCATTCTGTAGCCAAAAGCATTATAAAATGCGTACACATCCTCAATTTTGCATGAAAAAGGCCAGTGTTGTGAAACTCTCTCTCCAAAATAGGATCCAATAGCTCAGTTTGCATGGCCTCAGGCTGGTGCTGGCTAGGCCATAAATATCTCAGAGCCTGAGCCAGGGGCATGCTGGAGCCTGTTTTGGGGAGGAGGGGGATGTCTTCATTCCAGGCATTGCAAACCAGAACAGCTCCCCGCTATCTGAACTTGCTGCTCCCTACTTACTGTTAATTTGTTCCTTCCTGTGGCTGATTTGTACCTCAGTTTTCCTGCTATCTTTAACGTTAATTCATTGTGTTTTGTCGTTTGGAATGGTGCTCAAAGACTGATTGCTGGCCTGGCATTAGTTAGTGAATATCCAAACGTCATACCTTAGTCTTTCCTTCAAGGCTTCAAGGATCTGGGTCTGAAAAATTAGCTGCTTTTTTTTTTCCTTCCTTTTTTCTTTCTTTATTTTTTTTCCCCACTTGGAAATCGTGAAGGATAATGCAACGTGGTCACAGTGCTTGTGAATGGATGTCCCTGTCTGTGGGAAAATAGGGACAAAAAGGAGACTTCTGATCTTGACTTTCTATTGAGAAAGATTCAGCAAAGATGCATAATTAGAGCACTTAAGTGGAGAAGCAGTTTTGACCTCCAGTTAAGAATATTTTTGACATATTTTTTCAATATAGTTAACCAAGGCTAAGATGTGTCAAGAAAGTGGAATGAAAGGTAAGTGTAAAATGGGAATGAAGGCAGCTTGGAGAGAATGACAGGGAAGCAGACTGAGGGGACACGTAAGCCCAGAGCCTGTCCAGGCTGTGACCACACCAATGCCTGGATCAGGGGACAGGACACAATTAAAAATCTTCCAGTGGATCCTTTATGAGAAGGTGTGAGAGAGAGACAATAGCATTTCCTGACCGCACTGATTCCTGTGAACCTGTGTGGTCTTAAGCTCATTTATATGGAACACTGCAAGCAACATAACCTGAATTAATGCTTTGAGACAGAAATGAAGCCACTAATGGACAAAAGGAAGCATGAGTCTAATGGTTCAAACACAGAGCTGGGGAGTCAGGAGACCAGAGCAGTTTTACCTGATTTAGCTACTGACTCATCTTGAGAGACTGTGAGGAATTCACTTGTATCAAAACTGTTGCTGCTTGTGGTTTGGGGTCCAATTTTTCTGAGGTTTTGGCCATTTTGAGCACTCAAACCTGAGCTCCTGAATGCCACGGCTGCCTCATCTGGAGGCTGTGAGCATTCACTCATTCATGCTAGTGCAGCCCCATGAACCTCTCAGGGGAAAGGGCATAATATTATAATTTAAATAATTTACTTTAAACCTTGGCTCAAGGGACAGCATGGCTATTAAGTAATGGCCTTTGTAATCTAGAAAGCCTTTCCTGCCCTTCCCTGAGATGGATCCTGTACTTAACACTTCACCTGGCAAAGCACAGAACAATTTTCCCCCACTTACCTTAACAAGGCAAGTCTTTTACTCACCACACCACAGGCGGGCTGGACGCTTTGATTGAGATGGCCCCACAAGGGCTGTACAAAGGGTGACTCAGGAAAATTTTGCTAATCCTAAGAGTCTTCATCAGGCAGTTCTGCGGTATCCAGGTATTGCCACTGGTAGCCAGCTTGGGGCTCCTGTCTGCCCATCAGGGCTTCTGTTGCACCAAACACGAGGTCACACATAGTCATATGTCAAAGGCTTAATTACAAATGAACTGTCAGCTTCTGCAAACTCGTTTTTGGGTAACGCTGCTGAGGATCATTCGGCTTCCAGGAGTAAATTGGGTGGATTTGAATCTCTAACTTCAAAAAAGGCTGTGTTTAGGGACGGGTTTGGTGCCTGTCATGTTGTCACGAGTGCCACTGAGTGGCTTGCTTCAAAATAGTGGGGTGTTTATACAGACATACAGCTTATATAGTGGTTCATGGGGAAAAAAAAAAAAGGAAAACAAACCAACAAACAAAAAAACCCTGAAGTCTGTCTTTGTGGATAAGCAATTTGCTTTCAGAGGTAAGGTGAAACAAGGTTCTGGCCCAAAGATACCTATTGAAAAATTTCTTGTGAGGCAAGTTTATGAGGTGTGTGCTGTTGAAAGCAACCAGGATGAGTGCAGGCACGAAGTCTGTCCTCCCTGCGTTTTCCAGTGACGGGCATAGTCTGGGACATGCTAGGAGGGAATTCATCCACACCAAGGATGAGTACAACCCCATCTTATGTCTTTCTCCACAGCATTGGATGCTGATTCCTGTAAGAGAGGTCACTTGATGAAATATATCCTGTCTCAGGCATGATCTGGCATGGCACTGCCTGTATTTTTGCTTAAGCAAAACTCCCACTGACATCAGTAGAAGTTTGACTCCAGAGGAAGCTGAATTTCTGCCTATTTAATCTGATTCAAGCCTTCCTACATGAAACACAAGGGGCTGATGTAGCCTCTCCACCTTGGAATCATATCTCCCCACACCACAGCTAAATGTGCCCCAAGGTCCACTGTGGAAAAGCTGAGCAAGTCTGAGCTATTTTCAAAATGGTGAAGTTTCACAGCCTCAAGCAGTTATTATTGCACTGGGTCATACCCCTGAGGTAAATTATTAATAATAATAATATGTTATTTTTGTTAAACCTGACATCTCCTTTCATCTCAGCCCCATGCTTATCAGGAGCTCTGCAACAACAAAAAAGGAAAGTTTTATTTCCACATTTCCATCCCTTCGTCTCATCACGCCGCGTCTGCTTTGGGGAGTGAAGAGTAATCTGTGGAAAGCTTTCATGCTCTCAAACCTACCAAAACATGCAATATTAATTGGGATTATTAATTGTATTTACTGCACTAGCAAGTCTAACCTTGTTAAAGGCCAGTGTGAAGATGTGGGATCATTTCTGTCATTTGGAACATCCTGCATGCTACCTCCTCTCAAAAATCAAAAGAAAAATTACCTCACTTTTATTAATCATCCTTTTTCTTACAAGATTTTGCCTTTTGTTTAGCTGCACTTCACAAGGAGAAGGTGTGTTTTCTGTGCTGCTTTGAGATCTTGGCAGTTAATGGAACTCTTTGATTTTTAAATAAGAGTTATTCCTCTGAGTGTACAGTATAAACCTAACAGGCAAGGGACTGTGCCTTTAAGTTCATCAGTTTTCCCAGTGCTGTACTGGAAGGATTGGACTGAAACTTTAAACATTTCTAGCCATACCTAGCATATGTATAATTTATAAGCCACACACCGTTTTCTGTCAAATAGGCGATTGATCTGACTCGGATCTCGTTAATTATCCTCCACATACATTATACGTTAACAGATCTTCAGTATACTGTGTATCAATATTAATAAGATTATAAAACACTATTGATAATTAGGAAGAGAAAGAGACCAGGCCTTTGATTCACTCTGTTACTAACGCCCCTGCATCTCTAGATTAAAAAGAGACCACTTTTCGTTTAATAATATCAGATCAGTACATCCATCTTCTAAAAGGCTTTATTAAGAGAAAGCTAAGATTTGCATCCCTATGCAAGGGGCTATTTGAAATTGATTATGGAGGCATCATTGATGTGTGAGAAATTTGTTTCTCTGTCTTGTCTAAAGGGGGACCTAATAGGTGGGAGGGATTTAAGGTGGAGCACTGCACTCTTGGATCTTTGATCAGGAAATTTCTATTTTTCTTTGTCAGGCTATATTTGGTAAGCCAGATTGTCTTCTTTCAGAGGAAATTAAATGCTATGTCATATTGCTTCCTTTAAAAAATGACAACATCTATGCTATCACACTCCAAAAAAGAACTGTGGAATTAAATAACAATATTTATCTTTAAATTATGTGGGTCAGATTATTTTTTTCATTACTTTTTACAGCTTTCCTTTTTTTTTTCTTTTGCTCTGACCTGCCTGTTACGTTTCCATTAAACTCATTTGCAAAAAGCAAACCAGGACAACAAGTTGGTAGTGAGGGCTCTGAAACACTTCATATCCAAATTGAATCAGACAAGCTTTGCTTTCTTAGAAATTTCATACTAAAGATGAGGGAAAATCATTGAAGGATGATAGGAGACACAGCATAAATTCAGGTTGCCACATGACTGGTCCTCCACTGGAATGCTGTATTGCACCATAGTGGCTAGGGAACCAACACTATGGCCAAATCCAGGTGCTTTTTCTATCCCCTTAGAAAAATGATTCGGGATTCAAGCATGAGACCTGTTTTTTCCTTGCTGCTAGTGTCCACCAAAGACTAAAGAACTCATGTCACTAATCACTGAGTCACTGTCATCGTGAAACTTCAGATCAACTCGCACAGAGCGGATGTAGCCAGGCAGAGTTCTCAGGCTCCCTCCCTGCTCTGGACCAATTCTGCAAGCCATCCTTCCCACTGCTGACTCCCTTGGGCTGGACAGAGCTAGGAGACCTCATTCCAGCCACCACAGATATTTTAAGCATCATATCCCACAACCCTGTGGAGATGAGCTTTCTAAATTATCATGTCCAGAACCCCAGCAGCTTCTGCACGGGGTGCTCTTGTTGCTGTGCAGAGCAACAGGCTCTAGTGGAAGATACTTGGTGTGAGCAGCAAAAGGAAGCTGAGAAAAACTACCCTCACTTGGACAGGGGCTTTGCACAGGAAAATTTCACACATGTATTTCTCTGCAAAGCTTCCCAGTAGATTCTCATTTCTCATGGCAATTCTGCTAAAAGCCTAAATAAAGCCATCAATTTATGTCTTCCAGGAAATCTGCCCTATGTATAATTTTTCCATTCCCTAGAGCTCTGTGATTTTGAAGCATGCTGGGAACGATTATGGTTTGTAGGGCTGTGGAAGAGACTCTGGGATGAGGGAGGTCCCAGGCTGTTATGTCCACTGAAAAGCCTTGGGAAAGTCCCTTCATCTGTTTGCGACATCCATCATACTTGTGAGGGGTCACAGGAACTGCCTGGGTACAACTGTGGGGTACAGAACAAACACCCACAGTACCTAAAATGCCAGTGGGACCCCTCTGGCACCCATGGCAACTGGAGCAAATCCACCAAACAAGGTCATAACATTTGAATTGCTCATTTTGCCTCATCTCATTCCATGTGAAACTGGGCAAGGGGCAATCAGCTGAGACATAGAGGTGGAGGGACACAAGGAGAAATGGTGACCTGCTGGGGGAAGGCTAAGCAGAGAGCAGGTACATAAACCCAGGCTAAAATTTATGTACAGGGTACATTAACAAATTTAAGGGCTTTCTGAGGACCTGAGCTTGCTACAAGTGTCAGTAACACAAGGTCCAAGAATTGTTCTTTTTTAACCTCTCAAATGGCTCTGCCCTTCTTCTTTCTGGAGAGAGCCTTGAAGGAAATGGTAGAAAGAATACCAGGAGACAACAATGTGAAATGAAGCCTAAAGGCTTAGACACAGAATAAACCAATAAAAGTGCAGTGAGATAGCACAAGGAACCCCAATTTTATTATCTGGTCCTGGGAAGTATAATGGCTGTCAGATTTTCATGGGATTCCTGCAAGTCCAGGAGATATCAGGGCAGCAAAGCCTGTCTGTGCCAACCTTTGGCTAAAAGCTTGCTGCCCCTTCTCTCTCCAACAGGCAGCTGGCCTGGATGCACCGCTGTGCAACTTCCTGAGCCAAAGTTCACTTTTGGTGGCAGGACTGTCCCCATTCACACAGGGCATGAGCCTGGGACTCTGGAAACCTATCTGAGCCCTGTCACATCCATTCACACTGGTTTTCCCTATAGATTAGGCCATAAATAACTTGCTACATGTTTCTGGAGGTACACCACTGCTGGCTGCCCTGTATGTTGTGTGTGAGCACAGCAGCATTCGCATGCACAAGGATGTTTACAAAAGGCAGCAGGGAAGTGCCTAAGGTGTAGCTTTCTCATGAAGGAGGCAGTTCATTCCCTCAGGCCCAGAGACATTCCTTTAATTTCTTATGTCCTTACACAAAAAACCACATGGGGAAGCAAAACTACTTTCATTGACAATGCAGAGAAGTGAAGATATGTACAACACTGGAAGCTAGCTAAAAAAGCCCTGTAGATCCAGTTCATATTCTGTTGGGAACATGCCAAGTTGATGCATTCACATGAATATATTTCCCAACAGAAATCCAAGAAAAAGAGAAAGCACATAGAAATTTGGGGTTCTGACCTGTCTTTGCCATTGGATCTCTAGTGACTGCCAGGCTTGTCCTCTTGGCTGCTGTGTATTGCAGAGGCTCAGCAAGCCTGGCAGCCAGACTTCACTCTGATGCTGCTCCACGGATGTCTTCAACTGGCTGGAACCAGGAAATAGTGGCCAGGAAAAATCCCTCTATTGACCAGTGCAGTGTATGGGACAATCATATGCTGAAAACGGGGTGAAAAGCTTGTCTACCACCTTGTGCAAATGAAGGATCAGAGCCATAGATGAGGCTGTCAGCATAAGAGGCAAAAGGTTTTGATAGCCAGTCTTACCCATCAGGCAGAATGGGTGTTGAAGCTGTATTACTCCACTGAGTCCTGCCAGCTTTAGGCTCAAATGTGTTGTAGGAAGAGCAAGGAAGACTGCTTCATCAATGGCCTTGCTGTCTATAGCTGTACAAAATCTTTCTGCCTCTACAGATCTCAGGCTGGGTCTATTAATTAAGAATCAAAAGAGGGAGGTGAGGAGAAAATATGTATGATTCCTGGTATCATCACAGCACATGCTGAAAATGAGATCCTTGGAGGCAATGGCAGCAGCCGGTATTTACGCAAATTAGGGCAGAGGTTTAATGCATCACTGCCTTCCTGATGAATCACAGAATGGTTTGAGTTGGAAAGGACCATAAAGACCATCTGGTTTCAACCCCCTGCCATGGGCACAGACACCTTCCACTGGACCAGGTTGCTCAAAGACTCATCCAACCTGCTTTGAACACTCCCAGGGATGGGGCACCCACAACTTGCTAGACAGACAAACTGCACTAGTGGCACACCACCCTCACAGGGAAGAACTTCTTCCCAATATCTAAAACTTATCCCTTTTCAATTTGAAGCCCTTCCCCATTGTCCTATAACTACATACACCTGTGAAAAAATCCCTCTCCAGCTCTCTTGGAGCCCCTTAGGTACTAGAAGGTGCTCTCAAGTCTCCCTGGAGCCTTCTCTTCTCCAGACTGAACAGCTCTAACTCTTTCAGCCTGTCTTCATAGCAGAGGTTGTCCAGTCCTCTGATCATCTTTGTAGCCTCCTCTGAACTCACTCCATCCAGTTCACATCCTTCTTAGGTTGGGGGCCCCAGAGGTAGATGCAGCAATCCAGGTGGAGTCTCACAAGAGCAGAGTAAAGGGGGAGAATCACCTCCTGAAACCTGCTGGCTATGTTTCTTTTGATGCAACCCAGAGTATGGTTTATGGTGTGGAATCATTGTGGTGGAAATGGTGAGAAGGATCCATTGTCACAGAGAAGATGCTCCAGGTGTCTGTGTAGCCCAGAGCAATTATTCCATGGCTCCTTGACATGGTACCTCCAGACAGCTCCATTGTGCCAGGATTTGCATGTTATTAACCTCCTCAGTGTTACTACAGAAGAAGTAGAAAATAAAAGGAAAATAATATCCCCATTTGAGCTTGGCCATGGTAGACTATTTTTCAACCCTGGCAACATTTTAGTTTCTATCAAAGAAGAACATTTGCTTTTGTGTTAAGTGGGGAAACCCTGAAGATGAATGCGCAGCGTGAATAAAACCAGCAAAACCTTGGTGGTTCTGCGCTTAAGAAAAACAATACTTGGGCCACTTGAAACAATAAGGGTTTGCTCCCAGCTTGAGATTTTGTCTGACAAATTTCAGAGAGAAGGGTTTTTTTCTCCCTTCCTCTAGCCCTGAGACATACTGCAAAAAAATGCATGCACACGAGCCGTTGTCACTGGGAACGTACCAGCCTTCCATTAACATTGCTCTCTATAGGATGGTGGTTGGCAGGAGTGCTCATTTTAAAATCCAAAGGCTCATGTCTAGTGCTCCAGCCCTTATTCCCCAGAGTTTTTTCAAGCCACTTGAGCCACTTGTCTGGAGCCTGCTTGCTTTGATCTCCTTCTGCATCGAACGTGTCTGGAGAGAGCTCTGCAAGGGGAAAGAATGAATCGAATTGTGCGCTCCCATCTCAAATCTTGCCCATTGCAAAGCCATACCAGGAAATTGAGGAAATGTTCCAGGTTTAAGCTTTCTACCCTTAGCCAGAAATTAAAACCCCTTCATTAATCCAATCTTAAATCTCAACTAGCTGCTGCTTAAAGTGGTAATAAATATTTCATACCGATTGTGTTGCGTTCCTTGCTGTGTTTATTAAATGGAGTTTCTCATAATTCCAGTTATTCATTTTAATAGGTCAGGACTTGGCTGTGATTTAAACAGACCACTGAGGAAACAGCCGTGGTTAAACATTGTAACAATATGGATTATTAATTTAATTGGCCAGCTATTACTTGTTTTGACTCTGTGCTAACACATTTAGCTCAGTCTCTTGTGGCCTATAAACCACAAAGGTCGTGACTTCAACATTCAGAAGAATGGGAAAAAGAGAATCAGGGCTGAGATTATGAGGAAAAATAGAGAAACAGTGTGGGGAAGACAGAGTGGGGAAGGCTAAGGGCTTGCTGGAGGCAGTGCAGGGCAAAAGGGGATTTATTTAGTAGCTCAGCAATAGAACATCCTCTAAACCACCAGCCAAACTAGCAGTTTCTTTCAGCCTGCATCCCTCTGAGGTGATTTCAGACAGTGATTTTTACCTACGGGTATAACAGTTGTATCCCCACATGTTTAATAACACCTCTATTTTATTTCTGTATTTTTATAATCTAGTTTAAATTATGCCATGCAAAGAGCTCACATGTGAATAATCAACAATAATGTTTATAAGTGTGTTCAAAAGGCCAATCAGGCATCCCCACCTTGGATGGTTTCACTGCACCTTTATTGAAAACCATCTCATAATGCTAGTTAGATACAGTGGGGTGAAAAAGCACATTCCAAAGGCCATGCTAGCAAAAAGGGACAGCCAGGAAAAAATGTGGGGTTTATCTTCTGTGCTCAAAAAAGACAGTGCAATTTGTACCACGGACTGCTCCACTTGAAAAGTGTCAAATCTTTCCATTGATTTTTTTTATGCACAACTCTCCTTTACTCCAAATAGGAGTTCTGTGCATTAAATAGCATCAGGATACGACCCCGTATTTGCCTTGGCAACTGCGTGTAAAATGTGGCAGTGGGCAATGTTTCCATACTGATGCCTGTGCCAAGTATGTTTAGCATTCAACTTACACAGGTGCTAAGACCTTACCATGGAGGAAATTATGTGAATACAAAAGGTAGACAGACATATTGGGCAGACAGGCAATCAGTTTTGAGTCTCCATTTTCAGTGTTTAACATGTGCCTTGGAATCTGTGGCTGTTCCTGTAACAAACTGCACAGGCCAGTAAGTTGGAAGAACACAGCCCAAAACCTTTGTCTGCAAAGGCAGGCTCCAAACCATGCAGCTAACATGGGAAATGTAGCATGCATGAGTACAGCATACATAATCAGCAGTAACAGCTGCCCAGACAAGTTGGTGGGATTCCAATGCTATAAGACTTCTTCCATCCTCGCTCTCTTATCCTCCTTTGCATAGCTCAACCCAATTTTCCAAGACACAGGGACACTGGGAAGAAAGACACAGGCTTGAAAGCTTATTCACTGAGTAGAAAAGAGCCAGATGGAGAAAAATTCCTGCATTGCTCTGTTCTGGCTTTTTCACCTCTCCTCCTTTTCTGCCTCTCTCCCCCGCTCCCTGACCTAACTTTGGCCCTGCTAGAAGCCTTTCTTCACCATGCCAGCCATACCATCACTCACACCCCTGTCCTGCAGCCCAGATGCCCTGCAGGCTGACCCCAGCCCCACAGGAGCTCCCATCTTCCAGCCTAGAATTCCTTATTCACCTCCTGCCAGGTCTCCTTAGGCTTCAAACCCATTTGCTTTCTATCATCTCGTCCCCCATGATGCACACCAAGTCTTGGCTCCTTTCTGACAGTTTCCATCCCACCTCTGAGCACCTTCTAGTCCTTCTGTACTCAAGAAATGGTTTCCAGATTCAAACTCTCACTTTGCCCATCTTTGACACCAGCATCAACATCCTGTAACTCAACCATTCCCGTTCACCTGCTCAAGATACATCATTTTTTGCATGTGTAGAGTACAGACCAAAGGCTAGGACCACACTATATTCAGCCTCTTGCAGAAATCCTTCAAAAGCATCTGAGAATTCTCACCCCATGTGGCCAGGGTGTGTACCTCCCAGATTCCCCCCTGCAGTAGTCTAGCTCCACCACTCCTCCTGGCTCTGCATGGCAGGCAAGAAACCCCAGGCACTGGAGCACAGCTCCTCACCCAGATAGCCATCCTTAAGCTGCTGCAGGTGCTGCATGCAGGCCCTGTATCTCTAAGTGTGGCTGACAAACAGGGCTTTCTTCTGCCGTGCCTAGCACCAGCAGCCCCTAAGGACAAGATACCCTTCCCTTCTTCTCCCCCACCCCCAGCCCTTGCACACAATACCGTATTTGTCATGGACTTGTTTTCCAGTACATGAAGAGCACAAAAAACGAGTGCTCTTTTATGATAAGGTAAGCAGAGTGACCCTGTAACATTCCACATCTGAACTCAGAACGGCATCTGCCTCACAGCTGTCCTTGTAGCGAACATTTCAAAAACACAGACGGCAAAAAACAGCAACAATATCTCATCGCCGATGTAGCTGCTTACAGCACAGTCCTCACTGTCTTCCAAATACCCGTGTTTGAGAGGTGACCTACAGCTGTGAAATTTGGATGCAGATTCCAACACCACCCTTTAATTTCAAGGATGTTCCAATATGAGTTTTACACAGCATTGCAGGCCAAGTGTAAAATTTGTGGCTGGAGCTAGGTTCAGATTCTGAACACCCTGAGTCACAAAGACTTCCAAGAGTTTTGGCTTCATTGCAGTATTCATGTTCCCTCTTACTTGAGTGCATTGACATATCCTCTAGGAGTCATGGATTAGGAGCACATAGCAAAAGTCTCTACGCAAAGAGAATAAAAATAAAGGGAAGAGTTTAAAGTTCAGAGTCAAGAGATAGATACAGAGAAATGTGGAAGTGCAGGGAAAGAGTGCCAACAGGACAGTCGAAGTACAGTTAAGTTTTCAGTGGTCATCCACTCAAAGGAGAACTCTGAGGGAGATTTTGAAAGGTGAACAAGTCAGCAGCTTTGCAAATGTGTGCAGAGTGCTTCTCAAGACCTGTGGGTGAAAACATATTTGGCATGAAAGGACAGGTATGGACATGGACATCTTGGACTAACTGGAACAAGAGCTGCTTTTGAGGAAATGAACAACAGAAAATAGGTGGAAGGAGAAGAAACCTTGAAGGGCACTGAAGGCAGAGGCAAACTGCTGCTACTTGCTACAATAGATAAGGTAGTGGAGGAAGGCAAAAAGAAAATTGATGGGATCCATATGATGAAAAATCGGCACCATTCAGAATAAGCATGAGAGGAGATAGAGTTGGACCAGAGAAAAAGGTGTTGTAATCAGATGAGAAGAGCTTCAACAAGCAAATTAGCTGGGAGAAGAATATGTCAGAGAAGTTGTGCAGAAAGTGCCAACAAAGACAACTTGGATGCAGGGTGTTAAGAGAGAGCAGTCCAGATCAAATCCAACTTATTTATTTGGCACCATAAAGAGATATCCCAGAGAAATTACAAGATTTTAAGTTGGGTAGAAGGAAACAAATCACAGTGGAAAGAGGAATGAGGAAATCAAAGATGGTAGCTGAAATCAAACACAGATGGAATCCCTCAAGAACAAGACACAGAAGAAGGACTGAAAAACTGAAGTCATGAGTGCAAAGGGAGCTCAGGGACAGAGGAGTTGCCAGCATGAGTGCAAGAGTTTCTGGAACAAGGCAGAGCATGTGACATGGCAATGAGGGAGTCTGGCGCACACTGAAGAGCCACTGCAGGTGGAAGAGCAGAATGGTGGTAGATGTGATGCTGTTCAGAAAAGGCAGAATGGAAACTGAGGGGTTGGGTGGGTCTTTCTACAAGTTACAGTTCCATTTGCATGTGTAGTCCTTCACATAGTTCTGCCCTACCTTGTTTGTTGGGTCAGTATTCTCTGGCAGGCATTACAGGAATAAGATCACAAACTCATCCTTGTCTTCCAACCTCATATGAGAGATTTTCCAAACAATAATGTGGCTGCAGAAAACCAAGAGAATATTTATTTTTTTTTTTTTTTTACCTCTAGGATTTTTCTCTTCACAAGATGTTGACAAAAATCAGATTCCTAACATAACAGATTTTTTAAAAGAGGAGGGACCATTAGGTCATCTGGAGAAAGTCCTGTTGAAAGGTATCAAAAGGTCTGTGATTGCTCATGTGCAGCAACTCCTTCTTGGATGTCTTTAGGGGATTAAGATGGATACTTTGAGTACAGGAGCATGAGTTACTTCAGTCAACATCAGTAGCCAAAGAACTGATTACACTGGCTTGTGTCTTGGCTGTGGCACAGATGGAGACCATGCAGTAAATTCCTTCAGGGTGAGAATGATCCCCCTTCGTTTTGGAAGATAGGTGAGGACACAGAAAACAGCGAGTGCAGCAAAGAGCAGGTGCTGGCACTCTGTGCTAGCGAGAATGATGTAATACTTAAATAAAAATAATTAGGTTGTTGGACACAAGCCTTCATATAAAAAACAACATAGAAAACACATGTTTTCACATGTTTCCAATGCAAAAACCACCTGTCCCCAATTGGTTTAATGAATGTTCACATGACTGTGAAGTTTAAATGAGCATGCAGTGGGAGTAGACAGCACACAGCGGGTCAGTGTGAGCACTGCTGTGGGTGAGCAGCAAGTTGTGAGCGCCACATGCTCTGCATGTCCTGTGATGGGCTAGGGGAACATGTGGAGGAAATGCCTCATTTTGTGCTTCTTCAGGAGAAGGAATGAACCTATTTTCTGGTCTTCTGGGCAGCAAGTACCCGACTCCGAGCCCAGTAAAACTAGTGGGAATCAGATTCCAGGATCTTGTTGACATTCTGCACATTCTGTGGTTTCCCTTTTGTCAGGATGCACACTGCTTTGGTGAAGAAAGAGGGGAAGGGAAGGAAAGAAATGTTCAGAATTCTCTCCAAAGTAATTTGTGGGTGCATTTATTGTTTTTTCTCTCTGTGCATAAACTTGCCTGCATGATCTTGAGCTGGCTGGGTCACTGGTTTCTGCCTAAGAGTTTACTAAAATGAGAGTAATCTTTTGTTTCCCATGATAACTTGTATTTTGAAAATGGTATTCAACAGTGTTGGCTTTTTTCTTTTTTTAAAGAAAACAATTGTTCATTTGAAAATATGACACTAACAAAATATTTTGCAATGTAAGAACAGCTAAAAATGCATTTTGCAAACTGTACAGAACTCAACCATATCTCTTGGCAGATACGTGTTAACTCCACCTTAAATAAGAGATCTAATCACTTAGAACTTGCTAGCAGTGTATATTGTGAATAACACCAGGGCTTTGTACATTTATAAACACTATAAAATTAGTTAAAAATAAGGTTTAAACAAAAAGGCCTGTAGAACATATTCTGGAACATCACCAATAGCTGGTGTACAGTGCTCTGGTGGTTTGCTTCAAAAATATGCAGCAGCAATGGATCATTACTTGGTTTTCATTCTTACCTGCCTCTGACTCGTCCCACTATACATTTCTGAAACTGTTCTGACCCCTTTCCACAACATATTTGCAGCATCCGTACAAACATCCACAGTTTTGCAAAACAAACACGTGAATATTAAATTACCTTCCCTAAACAATTCAAATGGAACCTTAACTGCCTTGCTAAAATAAAAATCGGTGTTTGTTACTTCCAATAATTACCCTTCATCCTATGCACAAAGATGTTTTCATCCTTTCTTCTACCAGCTCCTAGATTTAAATCAGAACTATCTGAAAAAGGTTTAAAAAAAATTTCTCTTTTATGTCCATTAATCAGGTTGAAACACCAGTATTTTCTAAATATCCAACAACCTTTGCAGTTCCCAAGTGGTTTTTTTTGAGTCCCCAGCTTGCCTCACAAGCTCAGGATGTGGAGATTCACAGACTCTGTTACACCTTAATATTCATATCCACAGAAAAGAGTGACAGGCTTGGGGAAAGACCCAGAGAATTATTCCAGACTCTTCAACTCAGATTTCATTTTGTTTCTTGATAGTCAGCACCTGACTTTAATTCATTTTGAAAAGTTTAAACAGAAC
Source organism: Entomyzon cyanotis (assembly GCA_024500445.1). Taxonomy (NCBI): domain Eukaryota; kingdom Metazoa; phylum Chordata; class Aves; order Passeriformes; family Meliphagidae; genus Entomyzon; species Entomyzon cyanotis. The sequence continues at coordinate 8,662,376 of JAKEPQ010001000.1, forward strand.
CTTCTATTTTTTGCTGACTTTGGAGCAAGGGCATTTGTCTATCCCTCATTAATCTTTATGTCACTTGCAAGAAACATCATACCCTTTCCTTTTGGAATAGATTCCCTAAATAGAGGTCCAATGCTGCAACCCTTGCCCCATTAAGGTTTTGCTAATGACCTTACACCACTCAGAACAAAGATTATTAAACTGGGCCAGATGCTTGCTAGATGAAGAGAAGTTGAAAAGCAGCACTAAAACAGAAGGTTTTTGGTTTGACCCTCCTGTAGAGTTAAAGGCATTAGCTTTCAGAGGCATTGACTGAACAGAAGCAGAGTGAGTTTAATGATGAGTATTTTCAAAACCCCACCTGAGCATTTGTTGGTGTTGGGTGGAATCATCAGCCAAAAACTTCCTAGCACGGTTTGAAAGGTTATTGAGTCCTTTAGCTGTCCTGTGGATACCAGCTCTGGGCTTGATAATATCGGTAGGCATTTACCTACTTGCTATTGCAAGAGGATAGGAATGCACTCAGTCTGAGGATTAACTTCCACCCAAAGAGTGAGAACTTGTTAATATATTCCAAGGGTATCTCAAGTCCCTATTTTCCCACCTCCCTGGGTTCACATAATATCATCTTCTTCACCCATCAGGGTTAAATCTAACTGGATATGAAGGACAAACATGAACATTTGTAGCAGAACTTCTCCCAGACAAAACAGAAATATTTCCTGAATCGAACCTTCCCTTGCTGAGCCCCAATTTGGTAATCAGAGAAAGAAACTTGGAGCAAAGAATACCCAAATCAAGGCTTGGAGATTTCATAAGAAAAGGAATGAAGAAAGAATAATGATATTTTAAAAGTATTGGAAAATAAAAAGGTACAGAGGAATGGCTATGGGTATGTCTGAGAAATCTATGTAATATTCTAGTACTGGAGAAGGGCAATTTTATTCTTAAATCTCCCAAACCTGACAAAACATATAAAAGACAGGATTGGGTTCACAATTACTCCCAAGTGTAGTATTATGAAGTTCTTCCAGTAGAGACTTCACTGTAATAAAAAATGGGTTTGTTTCTCCATTTTACAAGTCTCTCTGACCTCTTATGTTCAATCTGCATTTCACACCATCATTGAGTTTGCTGATTCCTGGATAACCACCTTCTCTCACTGACATAGGAATGTTCGAGTGAACCCAACACACATAGAAATGTTTCCCATCTGTTTTCAGTGCAGTGCCAGAATAAAACCCAGGATGTGACCACAATGTACAGTGTCCTCTAAAAGAAAAAATACTCAAGAGATACATGTTCTGAGGACCCTGTAAAATGAGGGAATTAGCTATTACCAGAGTTTACCGATTCAGTACATCAACAGAAGTGGACATTAATTCCTTCAGCTAAAAGTTAAGATAACTCAACTAATCCAAATAGTACTGATAGGAAAGGAGGAGGTTAGGAGAAAAAAGAGTTTTTACTAAAGCCTTCTGAGTTTTTTCACTGAAACACTGGGGGATTTTGGCAAGTTAATACTGCCCCTATTTTCACAGGGGCCTTTAAGACATCCAGGTTTCTGGGTGTCCAGCTGCAGAAAGGGGCAGGCTGGCTACCAAGTGTCAGTCTGAGTTGTTGGGATGCACAGGTAGTACTGGGGAATCAATGTCAGGCCTTCTAGGAAACACAACATCAGTCAAAAGCGCTGACCTCCAGTGCTCCATGTTGTATCCTTCTGCAAGGATACCAAATGGCAGAGCCGGGTGTAATTATACTGCTGCTAGTAAAGCTCAGCGGATGGAATGTGCTACATCAGCACTTGCTGCTTTTATTACTGAAGGGGAAGAAAGTCTCACAAGGAAAGGAGTGAATGAAATTCTGAGCACTGTGTTACTCTGGTTAACTTCTGGGAATCTAATTATTTGAGAAGAGGCGCACTTAGGAATCATTCTATGTGGGTGTAAAAAATTGCTAAAGAACACCCCACCTCCCCTCCTCTATACATTACCCTTAGAAAAAGAAGGCAGGTAAGGGTACATTTAACATTCACAGTCTTTTATACCACTAAGTGAAATCAGAACAAAATATGGTAATTAATCCATTGTGCATTCAAGGATTCAGGTTTGAGCAGCAGATGGGAAAAGTTGTGGATCATAACCCCATGCAATATTTGACAGAATATCAGTCAAATATAGTTCACACATCTTCATGTTTCTGTCAGTCCCTCTCATCTAAAGTTAATTTAAAGTGACAAGAACTACACTAGCACTTTTCAAAGGGTAATGCAAACTTTAGAATATTCGCCTCAAATCAATACCCATCCAGACTCCTAAATGGTCAAACTGGCAAGTTCCTGAAGGTGATTTCATTTTGCTTTTTGCAATAAATTTGTCATCTGTTTCTGGGGTTTATGCACTAACCTTTAAACAAATTGGTTCAAAAGTGTGGCAGGGAAGGTGGCATCTGTTTATTCTGCACAATACTGTCATGAACACATGTGCAAAAGAGTCAAGGCAAAGTGGGCAAATCTAGTTGCTCAAATAATAGTTTGGACCTTAGCCTGTGGGTTATTTTTGAATAACTCCTTATGCAAGTGGTGTACTTTGATGCCCTGCTTGTGAGTGGGGCACCTATTTTCATTTCACCCCTGCAATATAAGATAGTCCAAAGCAGAGACCTCACACAGGCTCCCACAGAAAACTTGATTGGGTGGCCCTGGTACTCACAGCAAGCTGTGGCTTTCCTGAAAAGTGTATTAGTAATTTATCTCCATTTTTTTTCAACCGAAACAGCCTTTGTGAGCACACGCACATCTGCAAATGTATGCTCTTGTATTTTTGTGTCTGACTTGGGTGTGGGAGCACAGCAAAGTCCAAATCCTCTGATCTAATGCTATTGCTGTGCTGGTTGCTTGTGCTTCTGCTCCTTGTGTTCACATTACCAAATAAGAGATCACACCCTGCAAGGCTCCACAGAGCTCATCTCCAGGGAAGGCGAAAGCACTTCTTGGCATTCGGACTGCACACAATCCCAATATCATCCCCCTTTCCCCCCCTGCCCTGTTACAAATGATTTAAGGCAGGCTGTGAATGAGAAACATAAGGTAAACACTATTTAGCCTTTATTGCCTTCCGCCCCAAGCGTAACTTGGCCTTGCCTCTGGAGAGGTGCTGAGCTCAGCCCTTCTGGAGACACAGTCACTGGCTGGGATGTGTGTGTGTCTTCTGGAGAAGGCACAAAAGAGAAAGGATAGCACTGGTCAAAGGACTGCAGCTTCTGGAGTTTGCTAGGGCTGAGTCACAAGTGGTGTGGAAGGAGGCACAAAGCCCACCAGCAGCAGATGGGGTGGGGAAGGGTGTAGAGAACATCCAGTCCCTTCTCATTCTCCTCCTTTCTTTTCCATAAAGCAAACCCTAAGATAATAATTTCCCTGGCAAAACTGACTCCGCCCCACCTCATATCCCTTGCACAGGTCGTGCTCCAAAAGGGGTGATGAGGCAGAACAGCAGGCCAGCCCAGGCTGTTCATCATCTGCATGGGGGACTTGGATATTATAAGATGGAAAAATGGATCAAACTTTAACATGTGCCTGGCTCATTTATGTGACTGGGTGAAAACACAGCAGGAGAAATAGCTAACCAAAGGGTCCCCAAAGAAAATGGTTAAAATAGATCAGACACACTTCTCCTCATCATTTCAAACTTGAGATAACTTTGCCAAGCTGTAGCAAAAACTTCAGTTCTCAGGTAGGTTGTAGGTGACAACTGGCTAAGATGCTCAACCTGCAGGACTTAGTTTACTTGTTCTAGGTGACATAAATCCCTATTAAAAGCCTACTCTCACCAGCATCTTCCCAAAGGACTGAACTGGATCCTCTTGGTGCCTCAGCATGGAATAATCATGAAAATGCCTCACTGCGGTGACTTTTGCTGTGCAGTAATTCAACCAATAGAATAAATAAAACATTTTCCTCTACTTCTTGACAAAAAGGCTTGACTAGGAAAAAGGTTCTTTTCTTTCATAGCCCTGACCTATGAGTATTTTTAGGTTCACATGAGGGGATTGAGTGCCATCTGGTCCCACCCAGTGTAACCAGGGAACCTTGTTTTTTAATGTGTCTAGTCACATATACCAAGGTGACACTACACAGGTTTTTTTTCAGCATAGTATTATGTTTATGCAAATGTCTATATTTAAAATAAAATAAATATTAAAACCCACAAAGGCAGAACCTGACATGTCCCCCACCCATCTGCTTGTCCTCCTCCTATACCTCCTTACTGCCCATAAACCCAAAATGGCTTCTGCTAAACAGAGGAAGAAATGAACAACTGGAACAAGGCTACACATGTTCATTATGGTTGGACTTAATAATCTGAAAGATCTCTTCCAACCTAAATGATTCCATGATTCTGTGATTCAAAGACCACTTGCCTGCAGCATGAAGTGGTACCAGCTGCCAGGTGCTCAGGACAGAGGAGCTCCAAGGTGCAGGAACCTTGAGCTCCTTTTGCCCTTGGTGGGGTTTCCTGATGAAGCGCAGACATACAAATCAGGTTTACCCTCTTAGTTTTTACCCAGATGTGCTCTGGCAGAGGCTGCTTGCTCCTCTGAGCTGGCCAAGGGCTGTCTGCCACTCACAGGCTTTGGAAAAACTGTCGTGTGCTGCAGCTGCTCCCCAGGAGACTGGGAGGATGGCCAGGAATAAAAGGAACCTCCTGCAAGAATCCAGGAGCCAGTCTACACCTGAAACCTCAGGAGGACTCAGAAAAAAATCCCTAGTGCTGCTGCCACTGAGTTAAACAAGGGAAGTAAAGGAATGACTTGCTATCCATTGTTGGGGTTTATGGGGGTCTTCTCTCCTGCCTCCTTCTGCACCCACTCTTTGTGCCCCAGATCTCCACTATACCACTTGATCACTGAGGCCAACACCGGCAATCAGACATTGGGAGTCTTAAATTTGTCCTCATCCTTCTCATCTCTCCCCCACAGGCAAGAATTTAGTCAGGGACATGTTAGAAACGAGGAGCACATCCCAATTTGGGGGTTAAATGCTGCTTTTCCTTGCATTCAGGAGTTTGTGCTATTTTTCTGTGCTATTCTTGACATCAGAACTATAGTGATCTGTAAAGCAAGAGCAATATTATTCTTCTTTTCACCTCTGTAGGGGAATTATTTGTATTTTCTGCAAGACACTGCCTCCTTTTGAGGTATGCACAGAAAACAGTCACACAAAATGCTACGGAAAACTCTGCTCGCATTTTTCTCTGCAGTCATCTATTTCCTAAGATACATGAAATCAGTGAAAATCTGTGTGTTCTCCCTGCCCTACATTTTCTGTGCAATTTCTGAAACTTTTAATGCCTGCTAAGAGAACCACACCGCAGGAGGAAAGCACATCATCCTGGGAAGACCAGTATTGCCAGCAGGGCTGGCAGCAGAGCTGCAGAGCCATCCGAGTAGGTCACCCCCTGGAGCGAGAGCCATGAGCTCCTCCAGCCTCCGGGGCTGCCCAGGAATGGAGCTGGCACACTCCCTCCTCTCAAGCAGACCACGGCAGCAATTAATTGCATAGTAATGCAAGGATGCAATTAGAGCCTGGCCAAACACAACTTGCCCCCTCTTGGGGCCTCCAAATTTGGAACAGTTTCATTCAGCAGCTCATCCAGACATGCTGGTGAGAGTTGATCTCGGAGGAGTATCTGACACCCTTGTCAGCACCACCCTGCTGCCATCCTCTTCCTCAGTGGGTCAGAGGAGTTGGGTGCTGATGCTCTGAGCAGGCACTTGGATATCGTCCCACTTTGTTTTGCCGGTGTGCTTGCTCGGGGTTGTTTTCCTGACAACCCAGCAATTTTGATCATTCTTCCAGGAGGCCTTTTATTCAGTGTAACTCCCTGAGTTTATCCTTCAACATGCTATATTTCAATTATGCCACTTATAAAGAGTGCAAACTACTTACATATAATTTGTTTGTTTGTTCTGCCTGTGCTCTCTCCTTGTTTTTATCCTCAATCAGTGAACTACCCAGACCAGGCAGTCGTCTGTGGTTGTTTGGAAATAAGCCGAGCACATAAAGTCTTATGATTCTGGGTCCATCATCTCCCCTTCCCCCCACCTCATCACAAATGGACTCTATTACTAATCATAACTCACAGCCAACATCTCTTTGGTTTTAGAGAGGAAGAGATTTTCAGCCTCAGGCAAAAGACATCCAGTCTGATCATGAGAGATGCTGAAAGCTACGGGGGTTGCTGGCTCATAGTATCACTGAGGATAGAGTCCTTGGGGAAAAACTTCCCTGCTCATCTAAGTTTTCTTTCATCCAAAATTCAGGCCTGCCCTGTCCCAGTTAGCTGAGTAAAATCTTTACAAGAAAAGAATGGATTTGGGTGCCTCTGGTGGTTTATTTTTGGGTGTTGAGCACTGTGGAGGGACCTGCTTTGCAGAGATGGCTGAGCAACTTACTTTCTGAAAAAGAATCCTCCTTACACATCCTGAGCAGAGCACCCTGATGTGCAGGAATCTGAGTATCAGGGCACTTTTGAAAATGGCCATAAAACTGCTCAGAATGAAAAATAATGTGAAAATTTTGAACTCTTCGTCCGATATGGAATTAGGTTCCACCTTCTATGCTACAAAAATCCTTTTATTTTCATGTCTTGTAGCATTTAAAAATATTTTAAAAAGACAATAAACATTAGAAAGCAAAGTTTTACTTTGGCTGAGGCAGAAGTCTGCTACCTGTACTTTGCTACCCTGTCCACTGCTTCCCTTTAAAGCCAGTGGAGGAAGATCTCCCAGCACACCAAATCCATGTGTTTGTGTACTGTTTGCACCTATATTTATATTCTCTTAATTACTTTGTATCTCATAGTTTTTAAAACTTCTCTTTTAGTAACAAAGCTTTCCAGCTCACTTTTGTCTTTCTTTTAAAAATAAACAACTTAAAAGAAGGCAAGATCAGAGGATTAAGTAAATTAATGAGAAAGATACTTAAAAGACTTTCAAAGTCTCCTTCTTGCAACACTGGTATGTAGATTTCTTAAATAAGTAATCATGAGTTCGCAACTCAAATTAGCACCACCATACACCTTAGGGAGGTCTGGCTCAGGAGCTGTAAAATTTGGACTCACCTCCATAAAAGAGGTTTTCTTCTCCACAAAAGAAAACTATGTTTGTTTTCATTTTCTTTTTTCCTTTTGCCGCATTTTCCCCTCAGAATCTGGTGATGGCATTTCTGTTTTCCCATTCAATGTGGCAGGCACGCTTTGGGTTATTCAGAGAGAGGGAAGTGGTGCATCTTTATGCAGGAGGTGTAGGCAGCACAGGACAGCATTCTGCTCAGCTGTCGGGAAAGGTGGGAAGAGCTTGGTCTCCGCAGCAGCTGGCAGGTGCCCGCGTGTTGCTCTGCAGGCACTGAGGGATGGGGAGACAGGGAGGGGATGCTTGAGCTAGAAAGAAACAGAAAACACAGATAGACACAACTGAGGCCAAGCTTTGAAAGAAAAACTGTAAAGGCTACAGACGGATGTCTTAGCCAGGAGGCACGGAAAAGTATGAAAGGAAGAAGCAATTAGGAGTATTTGTCATAAGAAGCATTTGGGAAGGGAACAACTTTGACAACTTAACCTGTGGCATGTAGGCAACTTGCAGCTTGCTGTCACTGAAGCTGAGGTACAAGAAGCGCCATTTTACAAAAACCCCAACTTTTTCCTGTTTCATTCAAGGCCTGGTTTTAAGTTACTGAAGAATACAGAACTTCTGCCCTCTGCAGTGCAGCACCTCCTCTCCACGCTTGCTTTCTGCTGGGTGAAAACACTTCAGGTTCTCATTTCAAGGAGGAGAGACTGAGCAAAAAGCACGAACCCTCTAGCAGCACCCAGGGATCACTGCCCTCCACAGCCACAGCCACAGCCACAGCCACAGCCACAGCCACAGCCACAGCCACAGCCACAGCCACAGGGAAAGAGCGGGGCATAGCAGTCTGCACTGCAATTCCACCTCAGACACAGATAAATATAAACATTGTTCTCCTCTCAACTAATAAGTCGAACTCTAAGACTGGATGAGAGGTAAGAACATGCAATATTCTCTCCCTGATTAGCAAAGGAACCTGTGCCTCTCATCCTTGTGCACTTCCCCCTGCAGATTAACCCTGATGCCAGTCATCCCTGTCCCTCTTTGGGTTAAAATTAGATCTTCCCAGTCTAACTTTGGGAATCTTGTCCATGTATCCTTGCTGCCTGCAGAAGACACCTCAGCTCTCTAACATTCCAGCTTCATTTCCCAGGATAAGGATTAAAGTTGCGTGGGACAAGTCTGGGCCTGGGTGATGAGGCCTATTGTCCCCTCATGCCCATTAGCAGAATTATGAAGGCTCAGGGCATCTCCCTTGATTTTGCTGGGTGAATCCTTCAAATCAGTGCAAAAAGACCTAATTCTTCAAGTTGGTATTAAAGAAGTTTGGAGTAACACCCCTGTTTTGGCCAATGGAAACACCTGAGGCCACAGGAGATGGACGAGGAGCCCCAACAACTGGAGAAAACGATTTTAACAAAACATTTAGTAGCATTTAGAGATTTAATTATCTAAGATTTGTTAGAAGGGTTTAGTCTTGGTTAAAAGATATATATATTCCCAAAAATATTGTTGAAAAGGTGTAAAGTAAGATTAATAGTGAAGTAAGTGTGTGTGTGTGGGTATATGTGTATAAGCATGCTAGAGAATTCTTTTATCTCATTGAAAGACATTTGATACTTATTAAAAGATTATTGCTTTAAGGCATATTTTGATTTTCTGCCTAAGACTGTGGAGAGTCTTGCTACTGAGATAATAACAAAGAAACCTTAAACATGAAAAAAAATACCCACATGAAAGATAATATGTTCCTTATTAGTAGTGGTATCATTTTTGGTGGGATTGCTTCTCTCCAAATATAACAGAAGTTTAAAAGTAAAAGCCCATTTCCAGTAAAAAGAGACACCACACAGCAGTTTTGAACTTTTTTTTTTTTTTTTTATTCAAAACTGCTGGTGTGTGATACTTCATTAAGCAATTATCATGACTATTTACTTCAAAAATTTATTTACAGCTTCAAGATCTGTGCTAAGGAGAATACAATCAACTGTGTTGCATGTATCAAGACAGAGAGAGTTAGACAAATCTATTAGACATGCCCCAACAATGCTTTTAAAACGACACTTTTTTCTGCTCTTAGATGAAAGCATTTTGGGGAGTCTAAAAGCAATCATGTGCAATTTTAGAATGATTGAAACCTTTCAGAAACCTGAATATGTGTTTGATGTACATATATTTTTTTGGGGAGGTGGTTATGTTTTGGTTGTTTTGTTTCTTTTTTCTTTTTTGTCATTTTTGTGGGTTTTTTTTTTTTGGTTTTCGAGTTTTGTTTTTTGGGTGTTTTCTTGGTTCAGTTTTTTTGTGTGTTTTTACTATGGTATTTCTAGTCTCTCTTTACAGCACCTTTCTGGCCTCAGACCTTGCAGAAAGCTGATGAGTTGAGCCCAGCGTGGTAGAAGAATATTTCAGTCAATGAGATGACACAGCTGTAAATATAAGCTCCTTGTGGCTGCGAAACTGTTAGTTTAGAGGAGTAATTTAATTTTTATTGAAGTTAATTAAAGTCCATTTGAATGGATCTAGCTGCAGAAGATGATAACCTTCTTCATGGGAAAGGAAAACAATTATGGCACATAAAACTAAATAAACAGCATGGAAGCAAAAGTCCCAAATTTACAGACCCTTCCGAGTGTACAACGTACTGAAGTTTAAATACCACATTAATAACCTCCTGAGCAGGGAGACATTTGAAATACATGCCTGATTAGTGAAATGGCACATACAACTCATTTTTCTATGAAGATGTGCAAATATTTTATTTACTCGGGAGCATTTACACATTAAGATTTAGGCAGATATTTTCTGTGTTTTGACCTACACTTATTTCAACAACATCCATCACAAGAATAATTGTGCTACCTGCATGAACATGTATATATTCATTTGTATGAACATCGAGGAGCACATTATGTGGAACACATTTAGAAGAAAAAAAATAAATAAATAAATAAATAAATATGTGATTTTATTTTCCTCACAGAACAGAAAGGTTAAGGGATCACTGAGTGAGGCAAAAAGTGCTCTGGCGTTAGAGGAAAACTGCAGATCAAGAGAATATTATTTTAACAGCAAAATAAAATCTCTTTTACATTCAGTACTTCCTTTGTTTCATTCAGGACAGTAGGCATTAGAAAAGGGACACAGCCCCAGGAATGTAGCAACCCAAACCCCATTAAACATGCATGGGGAAGATTTCCAGCCTGCTGTGCAGGGAGTTACATGCCCAGGCTCTGTTAACAACAGTAATTGTGCATATAATTTCCTGTGCATTGCTCTGAAAATTCACCCTACAGACTTTAGCTCCATGTCAAGTAACTCAGCAGCCATTTATTACAGTCTGAGGGTGGAAACCAGAACTTTGAAACTGCAGAATGGCAGCGGTTGCCTCTGCTCCCTTTTCTTTCCCACACTTTTTCCATTCTCCATCAACTGAAGGGAAGGTCCTCAGACAAAGCAGGAGTGCATCTCCAAAGGATGCAGGTTATCCTGTGTGGTGATAGCTCCCTGTCCCTGGTCAGGGCCCTGTTGCTCTCATGCTGGTCCTTACTGGGGTCAGCAGAGGTCTGATTGTGCACAGACCTCTTTGGACCTTGCAGAGGCCTGCAGGTGTGGGTGGCCCGAGGAGGAAAGGCACAGCTGCAGTGTGGTGCAGAGTTAATACCCACAGGGTCCCAGGAAGTGGGAGGAGTGGCAGCTCCCACATGGCAGGAACAAATAAACTAGCCTAAAGTAACAGACTGGAGGTGCTTCAATAGCAGGTTTGAATTGGGCTGTTAAATCATGAGTGGCTGACCTCAGAGAAGGGGCTGGTGCTGAGGTCTTCACAAGGTTTCTGGATAGGGGAATTGCTAAGAAAAGCTACCAGAACAAAAGGTAAAAGTGAAACTCTGAGAGGAAAAATTTGCAGTCAGGAACCCAGCTGACAATGGCCCAATATCAGGCACTACAGTGAGACATGCCAAGTACCTACAGCTGCCCTGAAAGCTCAGAGTTTTATGGGATCAGACCAAAGAACAACTGAAAAAAAACCCCTTTCTGTCCTGGAAAAGCAGTAAAATGCCAAGCTGCCTTCCCTGGCAGTGAAGCAATTAAAAGTTTGGCTCTATCTGCTCACAGAAGAGTGAAAGCAGAAAGTAAAATGGAAGCTAGATCTGAGGACACTGCAGAATCAGGGCAAGCCATGAAGGTAATTTGCTGTAGGAGACCACCAGGCTCCAGAAGATCTTACAGTGAATTATACTGAATAAGATCATCCCCCATCTGGTCCTCTGCACTTGGATACTAATTAAAAAAGCATACAAACTTATCATCCACAAAAGTATGCACACACTCAAGCATCCAAACCACCATCCTGATTATGAAACAAGAATCCCACCTTCTCCACCACACTCCTCACCAAACTACCCCCTCAGCCCACAACACTAGGAGGAAAGGACAAGAAGAAAAAGCAGAACAAAACCAAGATGTTCTTGGCACAGTGTGCCCACAAGGTGAGGCAGTGATGCACTAATGAATAAGGTTCTCCGGGGAACAATCCCACATCAGTAGGTGGAACGGCTAATCTAATAGTTTTCTTCCATATCTAAATTCTATAAAGGTGTAACTTGCAGCAGGGAGCATGTGATCACTCTTTGAATAAGCAGTGGGAGGGGAAAGGATATGTTTAATGGCCAGAATTCGTTTCCTTACACTGGTTTCCTGAGCCATTGTGCAGAATATGCAGCCTAAGAGTAGTGTGTGACTTTTTTTTTTTTTTTGATTTTGAAACGGGTACACATCAAATACACCCATCCCCCAGACACAAGAAAATTCTCACCACATGCTTCTATCCTCCAGACTTACACAGCATTTTATTGTATGGAACACATCAAAAGGGTTTGGTTCCCTTGTAAAAGTTTTACAGGAAAATCATTGAAGAGCAGTGTAACTTTTTTTTTCAAATTCAAAACTAGAACCAATATTCTGGATTCCCACACTTTGGTGTGGACTCAGAGAAAGCTGTGCTTTTCTGTACTGTAGAGCAGAAATACAGACCCTGTATAATTAGAATTGCAGTCATGGCCTGTGGGATCTAGTGATTTGGACATATTTTATTTAACCAGCTTAGTAAAAGGTAATATTCAGCAGCTGTGATCTATAGCAGAATTACAATTTTCAGGGTCAAGGAGGGATTTTGATATTAGGAGGTTGGGCAGAATTGCTGTAAAATCTCATGAGCTGTCGTTAAAAATAAATGAGAAAATAGGTTATCCAAGAGTCATTGTAAGGGAAAAATCAATAGGCAGTGTCTATTCACTTGGGCTATCAAAATCCTTGAAATTTGAACAAAAGTTTCACGTTTAGTGTGCTGTAGGTTTTGAAATGTAAGTGGTGAATGCTCTGTGGGTACAAATTCATTGTGCTGTGCATTCAAACAAGGAGAAACCCTTCTGAAGTTCTGGAGTTCTCTATTAAGATAGTACAGTTCCTTCGTCACCAAGTCAGACATGTAAAACAGTTGCCAGCAAAACTTCAGAAGCAATTTTAGCTAACTGGTGACAAACTCTCTCCCAGAAATATCGGATTTCTTTATCTCACCTTGCTCCTCTGGGGTTCCCTCCCACGTCTGGCTCCCAGCGGATGCAGGGAGGGGCTGCAGCCCTGGATCCTGGTGAACTTTGTGCGAGCGCACGCGCCTGGTGCAGAACTGCAACCGGCGGAGTTTGGGAGTGAGCATTATTGATAATTCGGAGCCGTACACATAATTGATATGGAAAGGGAGTATCATCCTCATTCAGAAACAATTAACTTCCCCCTCCAACACAGCAGTTCAAAGAAGACTCAGCCTTTTAAATATGAATGAGCAGAATTTCAAAATATGCAACTGTTAGATATTACAATGTACACATGGAGTAGGATCTTTTTTTTTTTTAATATTCTTGTGGCTACCAAATTTAAGTGTGATGTGGATGCAGATGTGCAAGAACCCAAGTCATGCATGGACTCCAATCAGTTAGAAGTGGGCAGGGGAAAATGAGAGGTTGACACTGCTCTTGGATTGTATTGTTTTATTTGAGTCACAGCCTGATACAACCCAAAAGTCCAGTTAATTCTTGGTTCAAGACAGACAACTGAGATTTTACAGAACATACAAGAATTAGCAGAAAACACTCATTGCAAATGGACATCCAAAAAGAAAACCTTTCCCCAAAGCTCAACAATGTTGAGGAACTCAACAGACTCTTCTGCGGCAGCCTGGTGAAGATTTGTATATTGTTAATTTGATTGCAGAAGGTGCATGTTAAATAGAAAAGAACTGAGTTTGTCACTGTCATCTGAATCCATTCAGTCAGTGCAACAAAGGTATATTTAACTAAAATATGAAACAGACTTGCTAGCACCGCATTATTTTCTCAGGCTTACAAAGTTAAAAAAAAAATTAAACTGAATATAAATGACTTTGAGCATTTTTTATGACACCCACAGCCTAAGTGATCCAGATAATGTAATCTAACCATCATTAGAAGCCATGAAATTACAATTCCTCCGGGATGGATATTTATCTCTCTGTTACATACAGAAAGGCGATTAATTAGTAGCTCTTTCAGTGTTTAACATTACTGTGTACAGAGGCTGATTAAAATCTAACTATAGAACAGCTATGATAGCTAACACGTAATCTGGGGAAAGTTTAGCTGGGGCATGAAGAAGCACCTTAAAAAGAAAACTTAAAAAAATATACTCTTAGAAGTAGGTAGCTTCAAAGCCAAAATACAGGCTTCCTTCTAATTTCTATTACACACAGCAATAATGACAATTACCGAGATTTCAAAAACCTCAATATTCGAAAAAACTAAACCCACGTCAAATATTTTTGCAAAGTGGTACAATTCACAGAACACAGTTTTGTTTTTGAGTAAAGTGTACAGAACAGAGTCATGAAAGGAATCACACTGTCTTGAACAGCTTATTCTGAAATTTATATGGGAGGGTTTGCCAGGGTGTGTCTGTGTATGTCCTGTACGGACAGCACAGCATGCACACACTGTGTGGGCTAAATTCATATTTCTGGTGTAATTTCACTGGCTCGTGTGGAATGCACCAAAGATGTGTCAATGTATGTGTGCAGACAGTTTCCTCCAGGATCTCACGGGGGACAAGAGGACATGGATAATTTCACTTTGGGAGGAATAAACAGAGGCAGCTTTAGCAGGTTTCCTTCCCAGAGCATTCCTACTGTGAATAAAAATACTGTAGGAATTTCATGCAAGGACAGCTGAAAAATTCCAATTCACTAGTAGTTATTTTGAAAATAATTTCTTACTGTGGCATCACTGTGCCTAGGTATGGGAACTAAGAGATTTGGGCTGGTTGAGAAGAGGGAAGAAGCTTTAAAAGCAAATGTGAACAGCTCAGCAAAAACTCCAAGGTTTATATTTAATTTTTTGAAACAATCAGCTGAGACCACAAGTCAGTATTGGACATAGGTTGTATTTTAGTGAAGATACACAGAAAGAAATTGGAAGTACCTTTAAAATGTAGTGTGAAGAAAGGACACTTTACTCCCCCACCACAACCCCCAATTCAGGTCCCAAAGAATTGAGCCAACGATTCCTAATCCTCTCCATTGCATCGAGCATTGTGTAGATGCTGCTCTCTTCTGGCTGCCTACACAAATTTTAATATGCAAAATATTAATAAAAAGTGGAATAAAAGGCTGAGAACAATCAAAGATGCCTGAAAGTGGTGAGGGCAATGGAGGGACCTCTGAGGCCTTTGCTGAGGAGAGGTGACCTATAACCAGTCACCTCATAGTTCTGATCCTATACCACATAGGCCATGACCTCCTTCAAAATTTCCCTCCTCACTTCCTGAAGACCTCACTCAGGGTTGCCCACGTTCATATTTGGAGGCAAGGGGAAGGTATGCTCTTATTTTTCAGGAGAAAAATAAGATGGAAATGGGCAGCGCTGTCTACTGTGGGCAAAGCACACAGGGCAAGGGACACAACTGTGATCCCATGAGGGGTGTGTGTTTGGCCATCTCCCACCTCGTGACAACCTGAGTATCAACAGTTTTTTATTATTACAAAAACAAGGACAACTGAAACGCAGTGAGAAGGTTAAAAAAAAAAAAAAAGAAAACCATAAAAAATTCTAAACTCTCAACTGACTGTTGCATCAGGACAAGGATCTTTGAGCCTCCCCAGCACAACCAAGCTGCCAAACCAAGTGTATCAGTGGTCACACCAACCCTCCAGAGAGAGCAGAGGAGGAACAAAATTCCTTTGAATAGGTTGGTGGTAGGAAATTAGAGGTTATCATGGCATCCCATTGCTCCACTGTGGGATACAACAGGATAGGACATAGGATAGATCTACTGGGTCAGTCCTGTGCTTCAGAGGAGGTGCCACACTTCCTGCTCCCTCCATCCATCCATGTGCCCATGTGTTAACATCATGTAACTATTGTCTGCCTGAGAGAGAAAGAGCTGCTCTGAGGGCAGCTGACACCTGTGGGTAGTGTGACTTCAGACTGCCCAACAGCAACCAAGTCACCAGTCCAAGCTGCAGGACAGCTCAGGCACTGCATGCAAGCCAAAACATCTCATCCTAGAGACAAGAAATAACCACCACTGATCTAACCCCACACTAATTCATCATCCTCCTTAAGGTTTCTGCTTAAAAGTTGAAACTAATCTCCAACTCAAGTGATATCTGGCTATGTCCTATGTCCCTGGAGCCCTGCTGACCACGCAGCCAGGACATATGGTTGGGGCTGAAGCCTTATGAGGGTGAGAAGTGCTGTCCCTGTGACAGACCAGCTGCTTTTGGTGGCTGGGGATGTGCACTCTGTGCCACATGTTTGCGTGGCACTGGTTTGCTCCTGCTGCAGGAAGGAGAGGAAGTGCAGTCCTCATGGCATCCTCGGGACTCACAGGGATATCTGTTACAATTCATTAAGTAGAGCTCTAAGAAGTTACAATAATAACATTTCAACAGAGTTTCCAGAGGGAGTCTCAGAAACTACAGGAAAAGCTGACAAGTTTCAATCCATTTATCAAAGCACTCCAAGACAGATGAAACAGCAGAGCTGCTTAGTGAGGAATGTCTCTCTTTCTGGGTGTCCAGAGCATTTCAGTAAATAAAAAGCTCTTTAAAATAAGTCAATACAATGGAATCCCTTTTGCCTTTTGCCAGCGTTTGTATTACACTTACACCCAAATGACCCTCCTACCTATAATACGGCAGCATTTACATGCACATCAAATGGGTGCTTTTCACTTACATAATACATTTAATCCAGGGATTACAGAGCACGTAATATATTAAACATTACACCACCTCGTGAGGTAGGTTAGCATTAATGAAGTTGTGGTGGGTAAACTGAGGCACAGGCCAGCTTTATTACTTGCCTGTGGTCCACAGGCAATCAGCAGAAAAGTCATTAAGACGCTGTTCAAACAGCAGAGACACATATGCACCTACTTGTTTGGGTAAAATAGACTGATCCACGTGCTCTAAAGCAACTTTAGCTGCTCATCTGGAGACACTCTTGTCTTGATTTTCTGAGGTCAGGAGAACAAAAGGCAAATAGGAAAAGACAAAAAGAACAGAAAGCAAATATTTGCTGTTAGAAATATTTTTTTTTGTATGCCAAACTGTGTACACAAAACGAGACGCATCCAAAACTGAAGGATACTTCAGATGCTGGTCTCCAATAATTTGATTTTCTGAGTAAAGATTTTTCTAGACCTGTAACAGGGGTTTTGTTAGGTTTTTGTTCAATAACGTTGGTTTATATTTAGCTTTAGTATAGCAGAGAAAAAAAAATCTTTGGTTAAGGTCTTTGAGCCATGCATCTAGGATGAAATTTTCAAAAGCACTCAACAGTGGCTTTTGAAAATAGAATTAGGCTAGTTGCTGAGACAAGCTTTGAAAGCCACCCCCTACCTCCTTTAGCATTTTAACAGAGAGCTGATTTCCTCGGTGATGGTACTGTTCCCTGTTTTAGTCTCCCCATCTCATGGCCTTCACCAGTATTGCTGAGGCAAGTTGGATTTAACGCCAGGAAAGCAGGCAGGAGACAGGCAATGAAGGAGCCCTGTGGTCATGACCTCCCCAGCAGGTCTGCTGCCCCAGAGTGGTGTAGCTGGACACAGGGATGCTCCCTGGGTGGCTCCCACTTTCCAGCCAGCCTTTGTTCTCTTTGTGGGAGCCCTGGCTAATAGAGGTGTACACCCTTCGCCTGATGGGTAGGTGAGGCTGTAATTACCTCGGTAATAAGGTCTGATTCTTCCCTGCTCTGCACCTCCTCGGCTTGCCAGAATACTTGTCTAAAGTGGGTGCAAAATGCTACCAGATCAGAAAGATGACATTTTACATCAATGGAAATGACCAGGTGTAAGGAACAAAGGCCTACATAACAATGTTCTCAACTCTGTTGTCCTTTAATTAAGTAGTTCCTCCAGCAATGACACTAATGAGGCCTTGTTTCCTCAGGGTTGGATTCTCTAGTATCTAAATGGGATGTG